>JARHVA010009058.1:227500-375200 GCA_037957365.1 Torreya grandis | reverse complement strand
ATTGATGTCAGTTAGGTATGTCTCCCTCTTCTCTATATAGGCCTTTTTGCCTAGATAGACAAACATTTTATGGAGAGTATAAATCTTTGAGTCTATTCTTTTACCTTGTAGGAGATAGGATACATGTCATAAATCTTATTTATGGAGCCTATGAAGTACCACATTAAAAAGGTGTATGGTAACTTGAGCCATGCATAGAGCTCTCTAGATGGGTTCATTCAAATATGCATGAGGGAGAAGTGTTGCTTCATGGCAAACTATACTTTCTCCACAGCTAAAAGGGCCAAGTCCTTGGGGATGTGCCACTCATCCCTAAAAGCCACCTTCATTCCATCAAACCAATACCTCATCTTGACCTTATATGAGGGGGTGATGTGACTTGGGCATGTGAACACCTTGTAGCATTCAATGAGGGACTTGTGCATGGGAGGGTATACCCATTTTATCACTCCCAAACTATAATCCAACACACCAATTTTATCAAAAACTAATAAGAGCAAGATTAATCCCCATGATAAATTGTACTTAGGCATCCAATGGGTCCCTCTCCACATATTCAATAATATTATGGGTGAAGTACATATCCCTATTATACTTCAACCCCTATGTGACCTGATGGGTAATATAGAAGTCCACTATGTCAACCTCTTTCCACTGATTGGTCCCTCTGATCTTGGTCATGATGATTTGTACCACAACCTAGAGGGTAGGATCCTATAGGTTTTTTGATGTGCATGGCATGGACCTACTTTTGATATATGAGCACCATGGCAGTCTTTTGGACATGGAAGTATTTTAGACCTCCTTAATATCAACCAAGTCATCAATTATGCTCAACTTGAGCAATATATCCCCAAGACCTTATTGATCCTCTTGGGCATGATCTTCATGGTACACCTAGTGAAGTACATGGATACACAAAAGAAAGAATTGAATCACCTCTATAAGTTTACCAAAGTATGGTAGATTTAAGAGTTAAAACAACCCTATAGCATCCATTTGGTTGAATATTGTGATATCATACACCACTTGGTTCTTGGTTTTCATGGTCTCAATATGATAGTCACTTTGGAGCTCAAACTCATTTCTAGGTTGGTGATGATTATAGTTGAAGCCAGTACAAGTGGAAACCTTTGAAACCTAGTTATTCATTTGTAACACTAATTATGGATATAGAATTTACTAAATAAATATAGATGAAGGTGGGGATGCTTGATCCTTCTGTGCTGAGGATGATTGAGCCTACATTACTTTATGCACCATACTTTCCTCTTCTTCTTCCATGCACAAAACTTGTACATCTGGTGTCTCTTCCCCAATTGGAAACCTAGTTTCCTCTGCTCACCTCTTCTTTATCTGGTATTATTGGTAAGGGTTTAGTTATTTTGGATTATTTTAGGTGACATCACCCTTTGAGGAGCTCAAAGTTTAACTTGTGGCTTTCTAATGTTTCTAAAAGAATACATGGTTGAGGATGTTTGCTTCATATGTTCAAGCTTAAGCACCCTTGAATGGTGGACCTATAACCTGTAACTTTTGGTACTAATGTTTGTCTCTCAAACCAGACTCATAATATGTATTCTCATCTTGGTAATGCCCTATGTAGGTTTTTGTGGAGATGAATTCACTTTTCTTGGCTATAGGTTCGATTAACTTGGCTCTGGTAGTCACTTTATTTTTGGCTCTATTAATCTTCAAGGTAAATTTTAAAATGAGTTTAACTTGCATATTTATAAGCTCCAGGAGGGTTTTATGATCATTAATGTTTTCCTGTCACCCCTTGCTTTATGTTATTAATATAGATCTTTAATGACCCGCCATGCTTGGATCCTCACTTTTGTCAATTAATGCATTTAATGGTATTTATCACATCACATCATTATCCCATTCATTGCCATAACTATTCTTTTTGAATTAATGGCATGTTCTATCTCATGCCTTTATTTTGAAGTAGATGATAGCTATGCCATGTGCTTAAACATGCACCATTGATATAATTTTGATAGATCAAACATGAACCATTGATCCACTTCTGCATAGCTTGAATGCATTCCATTGATTTATCTGGGAACTCCCATGGTAATGACACTTGGTAGCCTCTCACTTGTTTTTAGGATTCACTAACCTTTTGACCTTAAGGTCATTATTAGATATATTTTGTACAAGTGAACATAATCCATAGATCTGCCTCAACCCACTAACTCAAGCTCATCCACGTGTCATTAGATCTGGATTCTACTCCTACGATGACACCACCTATCACTGATGCATTTAATTGTAGGATCCTCTAAATTTTGACTTGATGCTCACCATTGATATTGATGCATGATCAAATGCACTCCATTTGATCTTTGGGACCCACTATCATTATCTTCACTTGCTTGTTGTTAATCTTCATAGTAAGATTGAATACTAACCATTAATATTAGAGCATTTAAGTTTAAAAAACTATTTTATGATGATTAAACTTGAAATTTTCATACCATAAGAACCTAACATCCCTATGTACCTTACACTCTTATCTAACCCTACATGCCTAGGTAACTTGTGCACTTTACTTACTAACCATGACTTCTTACCCCACAATAAAATGAGCCATGGTCTTCCATGAAGAGAAACTTTTAGAAACAAAATTACAGAAAAGAAAAGTTATACGCAACAAATGCAATGATTTTATTAAAAACAAGAAACCCTAAACTAATGACAAAAGCCTTATTGATTACAATACTTCAGTGATGCAGAAGTGAAATACGATTAGACTTGGATTCCATTGTAGTGCCCTGGAAGGAACTGGCCATCCATCCTTTATAACCAACATTCTATGCTAGGTCAAATGCTATGAATTATAAAAGGACCATCCCAATGGATTTAAATCTTTCCAAGGTGGCATGTGAACTTGGAATTGTATAACAAGACATTCATTCCTAGAAAAAAATGTTTTGTTCTTTATATGGCAATCATACCATGCCTTTTGCTTGTGTTTTCCTACATCCTAGCTCCAATGAGTGAGGAAATGAGCTTCATCCAGTTGTAGTAAAGTGTCTAGGTGTGATTTTAAGGATGAGTCTTCATCTAATCATCCTACTTGTGTTATATGCAGAGATGGTACCAAAAACTCCACTGGTAAGATTGCCTCCTTACCATACACCAAGTTGAATGGCATGTTTTTGTTTAGATGTTTGTAGGTTATGCAGTAAGCCCATAATAATATAGAAACCATATCATCCCAATTGATTTGGCCAACATTATAGATCTTTATCAATGTGGTACCTAAGATCTTGTTGAAAGACTCAATAGTTCCATTGGTTTGCAAATGATATGGTGTTGGTTTTTGGTGTGTGATCATGTACTTATACAAGAAGATGCAAATTGTTTTCATTCAAAAAATTGGTTCTAAAATCAATGGTGAAACTCAAAGGACACCCAAATTGAGTTATGATATTCTCCCAGATGATCTATGTAGTAGTAGAAATAGTATAATCTTTTATCGATGCATTTCCAACCCAGTGCATAAAGTAGTATGTTACTGGAATGATGTGTCGAGAACCTGTTTATCATCTTGATAGAGTGATGGAGCTGAAAAAATCAATAGCTCACTTTTTAAAGGGTTTCTTGACAAGGAATGGGTTGTAGATGCATAACATCTCTTTGGTTAGGTTTGCCTATGCATTGACATATGTCACATTTCCTAGCATATGCTTTAGCATCTTGGAAAAGAGTTGGCCACCATTAATATAGGTAGTAGAACCTTTTGCATGGTAGCTTCTCTAGTATAGTGTCCACCTACAAATACCCTCATGAGCTTCATGGAGTACTTTGAGTTGCTTATGTTGCATTACATAATGTTGAAGAACTTCATCATGACCTATTTTGTAAATATCACCTATTATAAGTTGAAAGGGTATGGTGTGAACCTCAAGTTGATTTTTTTCCTATGAGGTAAGACCATTAGGCATGGATCTAGTGGTCAAGAATGTTGTAATATCTTCCAGCTCTTCAGGTATCTGTGTAATGTGAAAGAGGTATACATCAAGAAGATCATCCTCTATGGTGCACTATGGTTCTCCATTCTTGATTCATGGCTGGTGGTCAGGGCCATAATTGGCCTTCCTAAGTTTCATTATAAGTAAAAATTAGAACTCTTGGAATAACATAATCCAGTTATAGATTCATCCATGTAGTACATGTTTATTTATACGATACTTCAAAGCCTCATGATCTATATAGAAAATAAAAGGAGTGGCTAATAGGTATTATCTAAACTTTTATAAATTGTAGACCATCAACAATGCTTCATGCTCTATAGTGGTATAGTTTATTTCAACTGGTATGATCTTCCTACTGGCAAAGTAGATTGGGTGATCTAGGTGACCTTCACCTATTTGTGTAAGTATTGCACCAATGGCCATGTCAGATGCATCAACATAGACATGAAATGGTTTTGTCCAATCGAGGAACTAAAGGATAGGATCAGTGACTAGCTTTTTATTTAATGTTTCAAATGCATCTTTACAAGAACAAGTCCATATGAAATGCTCATTCTACTTTAAAATTTCCTCTAGGGGCATGACAATTTTTGCATATCCATAGATGAACTTTCTATAATAACTAGTATGGCCTAGAAAAGCATGGACCTCATACTGAGCCTTGGGCATTAGGAGGTGAATAATAATAGATACCTTTGCCAGGTATACTAGAAGTCCTTCCCTAGGAGCACACCAAAAGGTATTGCAAACAAGCACTTCTTTAAGTTTAATGAGATTTGTAAGACCCAACAATGCTCAAGCATAAGTCTGAGGTTAGAATAATGGTCCTTGACCAAACCATTTACTATCCAATCATCCAAATAAACTTGAATGAATTTTTGGATAAAGTCCTTAAAGGCTTAAACTATGATTCATGAAAACACTATTGGGTCATTTTTCAAATCAAAGGGCATAACATTATACACAAATGATCCCCATTCGGTGGTGAATGTTGTCTTGTGTTGGTCTTCTTCAACTATTTGGACTTGATGGTACCTTGAGAAGCCATCTATGAAGGTATATACCTCACATCCAGTAACACCTTCAAGGATCTCCTCCATGACTGGCATTGGAAAGGGATCAAGTAAATACGATGCATTAAGCACTCAATAGTCCACATAGATAAAAATGCATCCATCCTTCTTGATACTAATCACCATGGGACCAAACCCATTCAAATTCATCAATGGGGGTGATTACTCCAGTGCATAACATAATCATAAATTTATTCTTTAATGCCATGCTTGGATATTAGGATTCATACTATATGGGCATTTTCTAATTGGTCAAGTGTGATCAACTAGATTGATATGCATATCCTCAAGGATGGGTGGACTCCCTTCATTTAACTATAATTTTTTGAGAAGACATCCTGATATTCTTTTAGCAATTCAAAATTTTTGAAATCTCTGTGTCAGTTCAATAGTTTCCTACTGTAGCCATATTTGGTTCTCATTCTAAGCTGATGTTGCATTGAATAGTCTAAATAGGCCCATGGTAGGGGTTGTCCATATCATCACCTATGTACCAAACAAATCTTATGCCAATGTTCATAGGAACATCTAAATGGTTGGACATTAGGCCGAGTGGAGTGGATCCTTCACCTTATTCCACTTGTAACATGAGATTTTCTTTCCCTAAATGAATTTCTTCATGTTAGTTCTGATTCAGGACTAGTGCAGGTGTAGTAATTGGGTTTATCAATGGTTCATGGAATAGGTGTAGGGGTTCCTCAGGATCCTGATGGATAAGTCCTTAGGTGTTTTTCCATAGGACATGGGTCACCTACTACCACTTCATGCATGGCTTGGAGGGTGAGGGTGTAAATCCATCCTTGGTGAAGAATAGGATAGTACGGATTTCATGTTCTCCTTCAGTAGATGCCAAAACTTGGTACCCATGTGTTGTTCTTCATGAACGTACCATGATCATGCCCAAGTGCATAAAGTTATATATAATGCATGTACCCATAAATATTTATTATAAGTAGGACTTATCGTTTCACCATATAATTTCAAAAGCTTCGATTGTGGGGCTCAAGTGCTTGTATTCCATTGTAACTGATTGCTCCTTTTAACTTTTATTATCATGATGGAATCAGTGGTATAAGGCTAAGCATACTTGATCCTAGTGGAGGATCCATTTACAATGGGTTTACCACCATTGTGTAGTTGTGCCATTAAAGAGATGAACCAAAGATCAAAGATGATCTTCATTAGTGTGGTAAAACTCTTTAAGGCATTGAATGAAGTCTTGGACCTCCATATGTTCGTGGAACCTTGGAGCCTCGTCAAGTCTTTCGAGTAGGGTCTCTATGATAGGTCCCCTCATGACTTGGCCAGTGATAAGGTGAATGAACCTTTGTCATTTATTAAATTGGCACAATACATTATCTTAGTTGTTGATGATAGTACATATTCTACTAGGGAGGTCATAGTCTCCATGAGCCCAATAGTTACATATATTACTTGTAGTGTCATAAAGGGACTGAGTATACTGACCATCAAAGAATGCCATATGGGGTGAGATCTCTTTCTTCATCATTCCTTACATGTTATAGATATGGTTTATATCTTCATCAACATGCATAGGCTCTATGTAAGGGGGGCCCTTGTGCTTGATCTAGTGGTATTACAACAACACTGATCAATGTTTTCAAAACTGATGTCGCACTTATTGGAATTTCAAGTTTGAATTATTTTCATATCACCAAGGTCTTCCTAATAGAGCTAGGTAATCATCAACTTTATCTATCTCCAGAACCTCAAAATCCACTTTTAATTTTACTCCAAGTATGTCAATCATTGCATTCTTAAGGACCGTGATAGGTAATATGCGAGTCTTATTTTCCATAAATAAGACATGAGGTGAAGGCTATAGTGCTGGATTGGCCATCTTACACCAAGCATCCTTAGTGAAGACATTGAATTCTATATTGGTGTTTACCAATATGTCCCAAATTACTCATCCATCAATGGCAACATTAACCAATATTTCTTTATCTTTTAGGGGAGTAGAGGAACTAGGAGTGTCTTATTATCGAGCATGATTTAAATGATGATCTTCACTCTTCCTAGTAACTTAAGGGTGAACCTTATTTGGTACTCGAGGATTGATTCTTAATCCAAATTCTTAGCTATGGAGCAATGTCCTCATCCAGCATGTGCTTGCATAGCTCTTGAAAGTCATCATGTGCCACATGTTGAGGTTTAGCTTCTTTTTACACAATAGCATGCTGTGTTATGTATTTTTATTTTAGGAACTAAATTTTTCCTTGAAGTTCTCATAATATTTCCATCATATCTTGGAGGACATCTTTCTATTGCTGAACATCATGATACTTTCTTGCTATTGGTTCTTCCCATTACACTTTCTTGATGGCATTAGATGTTGACTGGGTCTATCCCCCACTGTGAGTGGTAATGTTTATTTTTTAAGCTATAGGGATTGTTAGGCATGCATGATATTGTGGTTTATTAAATTTAATAATACTGGCACCTTTTTCATTTTTCTCCTTGGTCATAGCTATGTATAAGTCAGGACTCTCTTCCAATCAGTGATCTTTTTTACAAAAAGTGTACGTCAGGTAGTCTAGGCAATCCATTTGATAGTGGTCTAGATATCCACAATTATAACAAATCATAGGTGGGAAATGACCACATCTTCACCCTCTTCCTTATCCATGATATCCACCATTGCCTTGATTATTTATTATTGAGTTTGGCATATGTTGCGTGCTCGAGTTTCATAGATGTCACTAATCAAATGACAATCATTAGTATCATGAGTCTAGGCATCACATATATTGTAATAGTCATAAACATTAGTGTGAATAGCTCACTACAGAAGAGGACAAGAATGTACATCATATTTTTCATGATAGATTTCACATCTCTATTTAAGTACTGTGTGGATGTTCTTACACAGATAATTACTCTATGTATGCCCTTCAAATTTATAGTCTATGCACCAAACACCACTACATGTTTCATGTGTATTATTGGTTGTCAAATTCTCAAGTTATGATTTCATTGAGGCTATTTGGGCCTCCATAAAGGTACTAATCCTAGTATCAATGCTTCCAACTACTTCAGTGTAGAGAGCAACTTCTAAAACCTCACATGGACTAGTGAAGGTCTGTTATGACAAAGTTAGATGGAAGGGTAGTAATAATCCTCCCACAAACCATTGTGCATACTGAGCAACATTAATATCAAATATAAATTTAGACAATAAGGTCTTAAACCTTGCATCAAACTCACACACACTCTCAATAAGTCCTTGCTTTATGTCCTTCAGCACTGCTATGCTTTGTTGCTTGCATTTAAGAATGTCAACTTCTTGAAGGAAGGTTGTCTTAATTTGATCATATTCAACCACCACTTTTTGAGGTTAAAACTTTTGATACCATTTATGCACGCACTCCAAAAGTGTAGTTTCAAATTGTGTGGCCTTACAAGAGGAGGTAATGCCTCTCGCCCTCCAAATTAGTTTGCACTTATATACATGTTGAGCTTCAATATTCATACCTCGATATTCTAGTAAGTACAGTGTTAGTTCATAATACATCTTTGTTGATTGAGGTTCTTAAATGAGTGGTTGTTGGGAACCTCCAGCCCCAGTCCCTTAAGGAGGAAGCCTGATACCTCCTATACCACCTCTTATTCCACCTCCAACACTTCTAGTAGTAGTACTTGTGATATGTGATGTAGTAGTTGGTTGATTACTCAAATTGGGGCATGTATTATATCCTTGTAGGCTTAGTCCAACAGGCATCCCAAGTTGTGCCATAGAATTCCATTAAAGAGGGAAAGAAAGTGTCATGTCTAAATGAGTGTCAAAATGCTTAGCTCCAGTATCCCTTACTAGTTTAGTCTCTTATTCCAAACTGTTTGTATCCTAATTACATATTTGTACTTCATTAGACTCAAAATCATGAGCACGCACTGTGGTGGGGGAACCTGGTTGGTTTAGACTTGGTTCCTCGATTCATACTGTCTATCTTGTTTTTCCTTCTTAAGATAGAAGTGGCATAGAACATGGATCAAAAGTGATGGGGTCCTCATGCGTTTCCACTTCCCTACATCTTTTAACAACATTCCTTAAGTTCTCCTAGTCTTTTCCCGTGCTGCTAACTCTTATAATACTTTTTTGAGCTTCATCATACTTCCATTTCTGTAATGCATACTGCCTAGCTACCATTTTGAACCCATAATCTTCTACCAACTCTTATTCTCCCCTTTTAAATTTATAGCTCATGCACAAATGGATTTAACTCTTCATTGATATAGTTTCAATTCCAAGATCAACAAATAGCTTCTTGATTTCAAAGGCAAAAAGTCTAATATAATGACCAAGCAGTTCTTAAAGGAACTAAAACTTGGCTTCTCTAGGACATGAATAGGTAGTTACAACGTACTCTGAAATATAGTTATTCAAAACTCCTTTCCACCAAAAGTTGATTACCCGCATCCACGAAGCTTTAAGTTTTGCTAAAGCTCTTTGCCTTTATAGCATCCAAGACTGTCTCCTCCCAAGATTCTTTGATTGTCCTTGAACATATGCTGATAAACAAGTATATAAATGAATCAAGACCTCTGAAAAAAAGGTCTCATATAATGCATTGTAGAGGTTCTGCTCTACCCATTATCATGTAAAGATTCTTGGCTCAAGGCAAGGAACTGCAAAATTATCTTCAACATTGGTAATCCATTCTTCAATGTTCTCAAGAGTAATACGCTCAAACATTTTCCATGATTGTCCTTAAAATGCTTTAGGTCTCGATAACAGAACTAAAATGTTGAGGTTTCTTTGATAATTATAGCTTCAACACTGAAGTCTTACCCAACGAGCTAGCACACTGGCCCTTTCACACAAGATTTAAGTCTTACGTGCTCACCTGAAGCATGCAGTGAAAGACTGATCCCTATAGGTTTTGTTGATAGTGTTAATAACTTGTTCATATCCTTCTCTTTATGCAAATTAAATAGGGATTATATAAATGTAAATATAAACTACCTTGATTCTTTGAGTTATAAGTTTGATTAATATCACTACATAGAATATTGTCATCTTATATTAGCATCAATTACTTAGAAAAGAAAAGAAAAATATGGTAGAACTCGTATTTAAGTATAATCACTTAACTCATACACCATCGTTCATCATAAAACACACGAAGTTGATAAAACTTGTTATCCCATATATTAAGCTTAATCATCAGAAAGGTAAAAGTTCATCCCAAAAATCATCCTCTTGTAGTACTTTACAATAGGGGTACTTATACTTGTTTTGCCCTAACCAAGTGTTTACAATAATTAATGACATGAAGAAATTGGTCAACGAACTCTCAACAGACTAAGAGTTGTGGCAATTCAACAATTAGCTGTTCCTAAAGACCCAGGCCTCTGCACCCCCTATATCCTCACTCTATGTTATATCTTTGCTGCCATGTGTTCCTCTTCTTGTGGGCTGGTGCAAAACTTCCTATTAATAGGGTCGGGATGACCCGTATGAACCATTCTCTTAAGTGCTCCCACTTCCCACACGCTCCCCTAGTCTTTTGCTTTTGTTCTGATACCTACGACCTTGGGTTCCTTGTGACTCATTCCCCTCTGACTAGGTCCTCTTGTGTTGGTTCCTCTACATCGTTGTCCTCTTGCATCCCATAAGTTCCACACCACGGTGCTTATGTGCCTATCAACTACACACCATGATCCTTTAACATTGTGTCGATTTTGTGTCAAAATTGGACAAAACTTAGCCAAAATATTAAAGCCAATAGTTGATATGTTTGGATGTTTCTCATAGAAGTAGTATAGAGATAATTTACTTTATATTCATATTTTTTATCTCCATCCTTTGCTTACATATAAAATAAGATAGTCCAATTCCTATAAGAATTATTACCATCATTTGTCAATGTAATGATCAGAATTCTTTGAGTAATATACTTTATTTTTATTTATTTATAATATTGATATGTTTGCAAGCTGATTTTGACATGTACACCAACTCGAAGCCATACATAATGTGTCGGTTTTTGGAGGGTAATAGAGATACTTTGAGTGAGTGTCGTGACATAGAAATGCGGATTGGTAGTTATTGGGACAATTTTTTGTGTAATCTTTTAACCATTATTGCATGCCAAGATTTGTTAGGGAGATTATGGAAATTTGATAATTCGAAGTAAAATATTAATTTGATTATGGAGATTGTGGGACCTGGAAGACTTTGCAAAGAAAGATATTAATTCTCATCACATGTTACCGTGCACAAAGACTCCCCAAGGTGGGACCCGGATGACTTTGCAAGGAAAAATATAAATGCTTTCACATGTTGCTCGTCGCTTACCTTCAAATGGACACTTCAATGACGTGTCACTTCAACTTGTTAAATTCTTGATGGAAGTGTAGGCCCCAGTCCCACGTCGAAAATACTGTTGTTTATGTATCCAATTAGGGTTTTGCGTCAGGGAGTCGGAAACACGTGGCCGACAATGTCACCGTGCTTGTGGAGCCGACGCCCACGTGACGGCGCCGCTCACAAAGAACATCTAGCGGTCAATAAAAATCCGTTCCCCACGTGGATTTGATCGCGTAGGTTGTATGTTGTACGTGCAGCATCCATCATGCACGTCTCCAATATCAGATCCGATTTGCTTTGCACTCTCACTTGTTTGCTTTATATTTTTTTGGGCTGCATTGGAAAGTAGAAATCGCTTTCTGTTTGCAATCTCCCTAGGGGGATCAATGTTGTTTAGGTCGCAATAATAATGCATTTTATTAGTATCTGTTGTAAAAGTATGGTATTATTGATTTTGTTGAAGGTATTGACTTCTGTCAATAGAATTATGTGGTTAATGTAAATATTGTTTTACAAAAGAATTTGGTAATTATATAATGTTTATAATTGTTTTATTGTTTTTGCCGTTAAAATTAAATAGAAATTATTTTTTCTATTCCCTGTCCAATAGAAATATTTAGGTTGGTTTTATTTTTCAAACTCTTAAAGGTTTGATTGCAAGGATTAGGGGCAGGGATAGTCGCTGGGAGAGAGAGTTGTTCTGGGAGCTATGCTATTTGTAAAGTTTTGTTATAGCCCTCTGCAACTTTCAAGGTATTGATTAAGGGACCCTCTATTTTTAACTGCGTCTTTACATAGACACCACGTTTTCACATTTGGATTATTATTGTTGTGCGACTGCTGCAACCTACCACTAGATAGTGATGTTACAAGTTTTTTTTAACACCTTTTGAAGATAAATTTTAATTTTTCATTTATTTATTATATGTTCTACAAGAATAAAACATTTTATATGTATCAGTAACCCCCTGTGTATGAGTATATAAGTTTCTTGACAGAGTTATGAGAGATTGGATGTTATAATCTAAAGAATGGAATGAAAAGTTTATTAATTCAATTAATAAATATTAACACATCTAAATATATATGAAAACAACCTTGGTTTTCAATCAAATTTCTTTATTTGCATGAAAATACTATTTATACATGTGCAGACTTCTGTTATGCTATCATAGTCTTTTTATGCTATTACAGTCTTCAAAATGATAAAATACTTTTTCAAGGTTCTGATGTTGCTACCACACTTCAATCCTCTTCATGCTCAGAAGGAGGTATTGCCCCCATGCCCTCTGCAGGAGCTGTCTCCAGATTTTCATCCAGTGGAGAGGCTATAGGGACAATGCCACAAGACAATGATCTATTTAAAAAAAAACCTTGAAACAAATTTATGATTATTTTTCATCATTAAAAGATTGGATAAATAAGAAAATAACCTTCAACTTTTGAAAATTAAAACGAACACTTCAAAATTTGTCATTAGAGACGGTTGAAACTTTCTCTAAAAGAGACACATTTTTATCCTAGAACATATTTTGGCCTTGCACGATACCTAACTGTGATTTATTTTCCAACGAATTTGACCAGAATGTCTAACTTAAAAGCAACATCAACAAACAAAGGTCTAAACCTTTATTTACATTAGCAGTTAGCATTGACACGTGAAGTGTAATACCATACTTGTTCATTTCTATGTGAGCATCACCATTATTGTGGTCGTTCGAGATGGGGGAGTTATTTTCTGTCCCTATTCCATCCTTGATCAAGCCATATATAGGCAAGAGTAGGCCCCTGGGAGGGTAGTTGGGACAACTGATCTCAACTAAGAGTTGTTGGAGCTTGATGAAGCTAGGGAGGGCGATCTAGGATTGACACAATTTTAAATTTGAGAGAGCAAGAATATGAGCGGAGGGGAGGCCATTTTTGAGCTTAGAATTGAGGTAGGGACTTAAGTCACCATTTCTATTAACATTTCGTTATTACAATCCCCCACCACCTATGGTTAGCATGGTCGGTTATGCTCATCCACAAAAAGAGGTGGTGTATTAGAGACGTGGAAATTTCAAAATGCTTGCCACGGACCTTCATAATTACATATTATCATTACCATTCTTATTAAATCACATTGTTTACCATTCTTCGATGCATACATACATGTAACTGACGAGTCCATGCGCATTGAGAAACACCTCACCCAAATGTCTTAATCAAATACACTGAGAGTGCAGATTAACGGTTGGGCAACATTAAAAGCTATCAAATAAAAAAAACGTATTTCTCTCTACCTCAGGTTTTTTTGGGAATATATAAAGCGGTTAAAAATATGGTTACGTATTCTTTGAAGATTAAAAATAGGTTAAGTATTAGCAACGATGTGCAAAGCAAACTACACCTTGAAACGCCTTCATCATATATTTCAATGTACGCACGTCTACAGATAACATGGAGGAAGGATTGAATGCAGGGCATGATTTTAATCCAACTCGAGGCTTGGAGATTAATGAAGGCTGCCTGTATGGCCTCTGCCAAATGCAATTACCTCTAGTTAAATCCAAACACAGATCCTATGAAATAAAGTCTTCTGCATATTATGAACCAACTGCATGTACAACCATAAGCACGGATATCAAAACATGGCCTTTGCAGATAGGTATGCTTTGACAACTCTTGTCCAAAGACGAGTACAAGGAATGCCATGAAAATGTGCACCGTCCAGGAAGGAATAAGGCAATGCACCATGGTGTGAAGGGCGTAAAGAAACCCACAGATTTGTTAATAAAAGCATAAACCAGTAGCATCAGTAGCTGTGTTGCTCCCCCTGCGATATTTCCCTACCCTCCTGCTATTTAGTTTGCATGGATGATAATTTTGGTGGTGAACATGGAGGTCATCCAGAATTGGCATGACACAAAGGTTGCCAATGAGAGGCCTATGAAGAAACGGACCATTATGAAACCCTGCACAGAAGAAATGGTGACGGTTGTAAAAATAGTTGGGGTAGAGACAAAAAAAAAAAACATAAGAGTAGACTTCTAGAAGTTGTTTGTCCCTTCCTTACTCTAAGCTGAACATGGGTTAATTGTCGGTGAAGTGTGGGTATTGGCAACAACGTCACCATGCAGTTGTCATTTCCCCTGCCTTAAGTGCCCATATTTTTATGCTTTTCCCCTCCTCGAATCTTGCATCTCCTCTGTCCATTCCATTTTAAAATATGAAAGTCAAGGAATAATAGTTTTTTTAATGATCGATTAACACATATGCTTTAATGTCGGGAAAAATAAATAAATTAAAATATTGACGAGTGTGTCGATATTTCCTGCTAGTCTATCATTACAGGGATGCATAATATATTTTAATTTATGTGAATCCGAATTGGCATGGTGTTTGATGTTATCCACCTTTTACATTTTATTTTAAATTATCTATATTAAGAATCTATGGTTTATAATTATGATAATTTTGTTTATACATGATGAACATAAAATGATATTGCATGTGAAAATCTATATAAAGTAACTTGCATTTAATGAATTTTTTTTTGTCAATCTATTTAAAACTATGAAATTCAATAAGAAAGTAACAAAATCTTTTATATAATTTAATATGATTTTTTTTTTACAATACTCTTAAAACTATCTTCAAATAAGTCTTTTCTTATTAAAACGACACTCTAATCTATAAATCAAGTAATAGGGAAGGGGATGAGGTATCACTTGATGCATAGATGAGGTGACATTGGTTGGTAAGCTTACTTATGCTATTAAAAATTAAAAACAACATTATTTAAGTGGTACAAATATATTTTTAAAATATTAGAGCCAAACAATTTTTAAAAGTATACTAAGTAATATGTAAATTAAAAACAAAGAGAAATCTTACACCAAAATTATTATTATATATTTTTATGATACATTGAAAAAATCAATATACAAATTTTAAAGAATATAGTCCCATGTTTATTAAAATAATATTTAATTTTTTTTTAAAACCAATCTTTCAAATTGTATAAAACTTATTTCATGTGATTTATATATAACAAAGATAGTAAAATCAAGTGAAACAAAATTAAATGATTTTGAAAATAAAATAAAAACAATCTTACGTATTATTTTATAAAATATTTTGTATATATTTGTTTTTAAAGATTTCTAAGTTAATTTTTTATTTTATTTGATGAAGCATTATTTTTAACAAGTGTTCAATGAGATGATTGTTTTTAAAGCCAAAGTTTGTCATTTAGCTTTTATCAATACTAGGCACAGTTCTATAAATTTGTTTTTATTGTGTCCAATGGAAGTAGCTAATCGAATATTTTGGATTTAAGTGGTGCATGGGGTTTTCATGAAATTTGATTTAATAGCTTTTTATTGTATATTTTATGTTTTTTTTAGTATGGTACTTGTATTATTGCCGAGATGATTTCCCATTTGTCCGTTCACTTTGTATTTTTTTAATAATTTAGTAATTTATTCATTTGACAAATATGAATATTATTTTATTATAGAAAAAATAAACTAAGTAAAAGAAATAATTTGAAAAATTGTATAATAGTTGTTCTTCTAAACAATTGAAAAAAACTACCATAACCCAACATGCATTTAAAAAACTATATATATAATTTTATTACTTTAATTATTTAAAGTAGTAGGTTATGTAAGAATAGTCGTTATAGTTTACTTGCTATAAAAGCCATATTATTAAGAGAGCATCAAATGCAAGTGTTATTTTTAGTTCTTATATACATAGGAGTCAAAAAATAGTAACTCAATCGAAAAATATGTTTGAAAAATTTCATTGTTTCTAATATCTCTTACGTTATTAACCAATTATTTTATAAATTAGGTGCTAATAATTCATCTTGAAGCATATTAGCACATGGATGCTTAATTCTCATTATTATTAGTTTAGAAATTAAAAGTTATTTTTTTTTTTAAATTAAAATCATTATCACTAAACACATTATGGAAATTCACATCTTTACACCAATAGAGTAATATATAAATATTTATAGCATTAAGAATTATTTTTCAATTTTAAGGATGACCTTAATTATGAAATGCATTTTTGTAGCTTTTTATTGTAAATATTAATTATTGTTACATAAATTTTCATATTACAAATGTTTATCTTCTGGCCAATCCAAATATTTGATAGATTTTTTAATATGTAATCAACATATACTTACTAACTATTGTTATTTCTTATCTACCTCTACTTGTTATTATATAAATTGAAAAACACATTTGGCCCATGTCTAGTCTTTATTAAATGTGATATTGTATGTTCCTTTTTAAAAAATAATAATGATTTTCAAGTGAATTGTATATTGCAAATACTATATTTACCTTCTCAATTCACATATTTGAAAAGGTACTTTAATTTATTTTTAAAAGTATTTGGAACAAATACATTTGAAAAAAAAAGTCAAATTTTATAGTATATTTTGTAAGAAATTTGCTTATTGTAAAAAAAATGCAGTTTAGCTTATTTTGTGATTGCCTTCATTATTTACTTATTTGAAAAGGTACTTGAATTTTTTATTTAATTTGAAAGGTTTAGAACAATTAAATTCACCTATTTGCTAAGGTACTATAGTTTTTTAATTTTCTTTTTAGCTATTTGGATTCATTGAATTAGAGAAAATAATTTATTCCTACATAAAAAGCTTTATATAGAATTCAACTAATTGTAGAGTAAGATTCAATTTAGATTCAACTATTATTAGATTAAAACATTGATATTTGTCCAAAGAAAATGTCATTTTTGTCATTGCTAATGCAATTGCACTTTTATGCAATAGGGAAACCACAAAAATTGAAAAAGAAAAACCAAAAACTAGATCAAATGAAATGTTAATAGATGTTGAAACATATGAAAAACAACCGAAGATATTGTTTTCAACATTGATGATGCCCTAAAAGATAGCCATGTTTTCTGAATTAATTCATTTAAATACAATGTAGGTTATTGTCTTTTTGATGGAATTCAAGTTTTACTAAATTTTCATTACACATCAAATGAATTATGAAATGGAATGATTGATTATTTCATAGTATGCTTAAACAATAGAAATGTAGATGCAATACAGTCATACAAACATGAAACACATTCTTATGTGCTTTATGGTTTGTACAGAATACATGATAAGGAAACCTATTTACATAGAATGAGGCTTTCTACAAAGAATAATACAAATGTAAAAAAAACTGGCCTATCGGGTGATAAATTTTGTATCCAATGGATATATAAATGGTTGAACATATAAATTTGAATATGGTTACAGATACATAAAAGAAAGTATTTACACTTTAACAGAGAATCATCAGTACAAAAATATTCAATATTATTCCATGACTAAAATCCTACCTGTGGCCACTATGAGCCTTTGTTATGCAAAAGAGCAAATGCAGAAACTACTATAACTATGAAATTGAATAATTGAAACTCTCAAAAACATGTGAAAAATATTCAACATGAATGGGATTCTATTTCATATGAAATGGAAAATTATGGCCTTTATGTAACATCACCATTTGCTAATAGTTTTGGCAAAAGTCTATTCAATGCAATAAGCTTACTAACAAAAAATGAATTTTATGTCCAATCTCTTAGATGCTATATGGCACAAATATTTTGAAATATAGTTTTCACAATGGACAAATATGCAATGCATTGATTGTAGTTACGCCAAATAGAATTATTGAAAAATGAAAATAGAAACATCTCAAATTGGAGAGAATATATCAATATGATTGGAATGCCAAATGAAAAAGGAAAAATAGAGGGTGACCATTTATGAATGTGGCTTTCAAATATTTTATAGAGTGAAATTCAGAATTGGTTAGCAAAAAGTAAAACAATCATTAACATATACAAAAATTGCTTACAACCAATATAAATATACAACATAATTTCATTTTAAATAGACACAATGCATATTCATTATGAACCTCTATAAAAATCACACCAGGTACCAATTCCAATAAATTTATCTAATGCACCTATGCATATAGTAGACAAAGTAATGTTCTTACAAAATTTTAATACAATAGAGAAATCCAATTACATGTCTCCTAAAACATGTGTAGAAGAAAATGACATCATGATCCTATCACCATGTACAAAAGAAATAATGATTAAAAAAGAAGAGAAATAAATAGCTAAAAAAAAGGGAAAAACATTGCATTTGTGAAGAAAAAAAAAATCATGAACAAAAAACTATGGCAAACATTGTAGAACAAAACAATGACATAATTGCTGAAATGGACAATAATAAAGTTCCAATGATTATAAGAATAGGAAAAAGAAAACATGTGACTAAAAAACATTTTCCATTGAAACGTAATACAAAGAAACATATATCATTGCATTGTTTAAAAAAAATAAAAAAAAGAATGAACATGTAATGCAAATAGAAAATGAAAAGATAGAAAAAGCAATTTAAATATACTCACGAGAGATTAAAGATACGCCTACTATTGCTTGTTCACTTTGTGAACATTTACACTTAAAAAAAGGCATAGTTAACATTAGAAAGAATATCACTAACATTTGGTCTTCAATTAATATTGATTTTGAATTTGAACAAAAGAACATAGTACAACAACTATGTAAACAATGCAAAAAAACAATTGAAAATGAAAAGCTACTCATACCCTTTACTCATATTTTTGGATTTGAAAATATTTACTAGACAACACTTGCATGGTAGGCTTAAGAAACAAGGATACTGTTGCTTATTTGAACCTTATCTTCCATGGTTAACATCAATACCTAGTCTCTATCACCTTTGCTAGTATTTTCATTCTTCTACCCTATAAAATGGTAGGTACTCTAGCTGCAGTGTAACTCTTGTTGTAATATCTCTTGGGTAGATGATTTAATAATACTAATTAATTTTAATTCATAATAAGGGATATGTGATTTGCATAACATTACATTTAATACCACATACTTCACGAAGAAGAGGAATACCATGCTTTTGATTTCCCCCACGCTCAACATGATGGTAGTGTAATCAGAGAAAATGGTGGTTTTCTTAGAAAGTAGGAGGATCTTGAAGGAGGAAGGAGTGGTTTTGTTACAAAGTAGGTGAGTCTTGAAGGTTGAGAAGAAGAGAAAAATATCAAAGAAGACACATTTTTAGAATTAGAGGTAAGACAAAAGGTAAGTGTTACAATGTTATGGTTGATAGTGGAAGTTGAAGGAATTTAGCATCCATTGAAATGGTTCACAATTGGTTGTTAGGGGGGAATAGAGATATTGTGAGCGAGTGTTATGAAGTAGAAATGCAAATTAGTAGATATTAAGATGAAATTTAATGCGATGTCTTAACAAAGGATGCATACCATGTTTTGTTAGGGAGAGTATGGTAATTCAATAAAGAGATGTTACATCTGATAGGAGAGATAACATTGTGAATGTTAATAAGAATGAGTAGAGCTATACCTTGAATCCCCTGAAGGGAAAAGGGGATGAGAATGAGCATAAGGATAATCTTGTGAGGTGTGTTACCGAAGGAAGTGATAGGAGTTTCTTGTTTATCTAAAATAGAGGAAAAGGAGGTCAGAGAGTTTTTTATAATAGTTGTGAGGAATATGGAGTGGTCGATATTGTCATTGATCCAAATTTGTGCAACAAAAAATAGGAAAGAGGAGATGAAGTGGTCAAGACCGTTAGAAATATAGATGTGTACAAAAAGTAAGAGGAAGGGGGACATGGAGTGGTCAAGATTATTATCAATCTAAATGTGTACAATAAAGAAGAGGAAGGAGGTGTTGAGATATGGCAAGGGAGATTATCCCAATGGTAGTGGTGTTTAGGATGAGATACTATTGAACATGTTTGGTAGAAGAAGATGATTTAAAATCCAAGAAAACATCAGAAAAATATGGTGCTACATCACAATGCATAAGGGCAAAACATGGCTTGGTCCATGAAGTCAAAATATTGGTTCTACCACCTAGCATGATTTTGTAAGAACTATGCTCCCAAACTCTTACCCCAAGGGTATGATACAAGAGCATCCAAGTTACTAAGTAATCTTATGTCATCCCAAAATATATCTTTTATGTTTATACACTTGTAACAACCAACACCAACCCGCATAGACTTAGTCACCCTTCAATAGGATCTTGCAATAAAGAATGAACAATTTTAGGGCACAAGATGGAGAACAACATTATTGATTAATGCAAGTTTGAGTTAATTGATGATTTTGCAACCACCAAGGAAATTTCAATTTTAATAATCAAACATGCCTAGTAATGACCCAAAAATACTCAATTACTCACTTGTAGTGTTTTTAAGGTTGATGGGAATCACAAGAGTCACACAATTAGACACAAAAGAAGAGGAAGGCTTTAGAGAAAATAGATTGAAGAGGAGAATAAATTTTAAGTGATTGTAGGTAATAAGAAATTAATAGGGCTAGACTTATGTCCAATTTAATGAAGGAAATTTATATGAACATTGTTTTATTGTGCTTTAATTTTAAGATAGAGTAGGAGTGTTGTGTTTACCTTAAAAATAATAATGAAGTGTGAAGTTTGATTCCAATCTAATTTTTATGTATATATATTTGTCAAGTATGGATTACCTGTCATTAGAATCCCTATTTTTAATTGCATCACACCCCACATGTTTGAACACAAAGTTAAGAGAAGGCACAATTATCATTATTATTTTAAAAAACTAGTGGGATATTTAGGCCCATTTTTAAATTGTGCTCTAAATAGTATGCATCATTGGGTTAGGTCATGGAAGGCTCAGAATAGAGCCTAATATTTCTCAATTGCCCTTCTTCCTGAGGCTAGATATCCTAGATATTGTCCATTGAAAGGAGCATTCTCCTTCTAAACCACACCAAAAATCAACATTTACTTCTTTCAATTGCATGTCCATTTGAAAAAAACCACATTAAAGATTGAAATCACAACTTCTAAAAAACAATTTATACAATGTCAAAGTAAAATTAAATTAAAAAAATATTAACATAAATAGTAGTATAATTGCTCCATAATTTCTACATAACCAAGCTACAAAATTCAGATCTAAATCTTTCCTCTAGTAATGAAAAAAATACACAAAAGTATACATAATGCAAGGTTGTGTAGATGTCTAATTTTTTTTATTGTTGTTGGGAGGCTTGGAATCATATGAGGCAGCGATGTGCCCTCAAACAAACTTAATGTGCTTTGTTGTTGACAACTACTACATATAATGTAGTATGTTGTTTATGTGTGGGGCTGCTTTAATTCAATATTTAGAAACATAAACAAACCAAAATTGATGAAAAAAAAAATTATTTCTCGTATGGTTATGATACTACATATAAGGTTTAGGTAAAATTAATATTACTATAATAAAATCAAAATTGATGCAACAAACTATTTTTCATACGGATATGTGTGCATATAAAATATGCCATAATATGACATGTAGCAGATTTGATGCAAAAAATGGATATGTCAATATTGTAATGTCAAATCTTACCATAGTAAAGTTAATTATACCTGCCATTGATGTGTAATGTGGTCTCAAACAACATATAATGTGCAACTTGAATAAACATTATAATATCAATAATGTTGGGACAAGACATTGAGGTCCTATAGTTTATCTTGTAGCTTCCATTAGTCCATGTTGATAATATATTGACACCTAGAGTAATTACATCAAGTTTAAGTACATATGGGAATGCCATACTCGTACCCTTGGAATTAAAAATAGCTACAATTAAATGTTATCTTTGTAAGCATCTTATTTATCCTAACCTAGTGTGATTTTAGGGTGTGACTTTTCCACCTAGATTTTTTGTATGACTAGTTGTATTTTATTTTGTAAAGTTTTTGTTATATAATAAAGTGCGCTTTTCAATCATATATATATTGTTTTTTTATAATGCGAGGTTTTTTAAAGTGAGAAGTGTAAATCGATAGTCATACATCACTTCAAACCAATGATAATTGACTCCATCTCATTTTTGGTAATGAAGTATTAAGAAAAAATAATATGATATTTATTTTAATAATTTTTTTATAAAAACATATTTTCCCTAACTAGTGCTCCCTTAGATTGTGTATATATATGACTACCAATTTACACTTCTCACTTTAAAAAATTTAACATTACAAAAAGACAATATATAATATAATTTTTTAATAAATATAATATAACTATTATTCTTTATATATATATATATATATATATATATATATATATATATATATATATATATATATAAATAATACTGTAGTGTTAGGAGAAATTATGTAAAATTAGTGAGGATTTGAACTCAGTTTCATTATAAAATATAAAATGGGCAGTGTTTGTATTTCCAGTGGCAGTTTTACCTCTCTTTCATTTACTAATTAAAGAGAAATGTTCACTATTGTTATGAATATAATCGTTATTGTTGGTGTCACTGAGAGAGACAATGGAAATTTTTTGTAAATATTTGTATACATATATATTTGTGTATGGCAACCTGCATCTATATCTATTTGTATATGGTAGTTTCAGCTCATCTTGAATTATTTCAGTGCTTTTATTACTGTATGTCTTGTCCTTATCTACCACTTCTTTATTTTTTAAACTCGTAGTGAAAAATGATGTGTCATCTATACACAACTCATTATCACGATATATGAAGTAACACACTACCTCTTTTTTCATCATCCCTTGCATTAGAAATATCAAATTATTATTACTTAATATTTTGTGGACATGAATTACTCCTACTAATTTATACTCTTTCACTTACAAAATCTCACTTTATAATATATATACTGACATAACCTTGCAAACTAAGTTTGAGACAACTCCTAATTAAATAGAGTGTTTTGTACCACTACAAAAAGACTCACCAAAGTGGGACTCCTTCGCAAGATAAAATATAAAACGTTTTCGCATGTTGCCTGTCGGCTATCTTGAAACGTACATTCCACCGCGCAGACCCTGCCACTAGAATCTCTCTAACAATGACGTGTCATTTCAACTTATTAAATTATTGATGGAAGCGTAGGCCCCACATCGAAAATAACATTTTTGAGGTATCCACTTGCGTTTGGAGAAATTAGGGTTTTGTGACGCTACGGACCACAAGAATATCTATTTCCTAAAGATAAGATTAGCAAATATTAAATTAAAGATTTTATCGCGTAGTGGCCAATAAAAGTCCCCTCCCCACATGGGTTTTGAAATGGGTAGCCATTCATTGGATAATCGAATGCATCCTGTTTTACATTGGAGGCAGCCCATTACCATCGTTTTCATCCAGATTTTCTTTTTCTATCAGTTTAATGAAAGTGTCAAACTTTTTCAGTATTAAGGTTTGCATTGCAGTGCAGCAGCTTTAAGTTTTGCTTTTGAGTGGACGTTATATAAAATGGCGGCGGCGCCTGAATCATCATCATCATATATTCTTCTGGTAAGAACGATAACGATTAATTTATGGATATTGCTTCGGATGATCGTGATGTTAGGGTTTTGGTTAAATTCGTCAATTAAACCCATTCGATTTGATGACCAAAATTATCCAAAATTAAACTTTTCCCTAGTGATGGGTTGTCCTGTAGAGGGAAACGTCAGATTAAAAAATTTATACGCGATCTTTTTGCTGAAAATATCTTAAACATTATTTGATTCTCTTGATCCAAGATTTGATTGACTGCAAATATATAAATTTGTGTGTAGGTTCAGCACTTGATCGAGAAGTGTTTGCTGTTCAACATGGATCAAAAAGAATGTGCCGAGGCACTTTCTAAGCATGCCAATATTGCTCCCACAATAACAATTAGAGGTAAATGAGGGTTTCTTAAAACCAGTGCATTCATCAAGAACGCACGGTTCGAAAATCGCACCGGCTGTTTATTTTGAGGGATTAGTGTGTTTTGTTTGGAATTCAATCAAATTTTCTTATTTAATTTAATACTCTATTGAATATATTTTAATCCAAAGCTCCATCTTCGTATTGTTGGTTTCAATATAAGAGATCTTGTTTTATTTTGTTTGCAGTATGGAAGGAATTGGAAAAGGAGAACAAGGAATTCTTCTCCAGGTATATGGAAAAAATAAGAGAAAATCGAAGGCAGGAACTGAAGCAGAAGTTAGATGATGTAACCGCTAGATTTCACCAG
The DNA here is from genome assembly GCA_037957365.1 of Torreya grandis. Lineage (NCBI taxonomy): Eukaryota > Viridiplantae > Streptophyta > Pinopsida > Cupressales > Taxaceae > Torreya > Torreya grandis. The sequence continues at coordinate 350,674 of JARHVA010009058.1, read as the reverse complement.
CAAAGCCTTGTTTAAAGATTCTGCTATGCAAAATGTAAAATTTTAACCTTTTTCTGTATTAATTTCTTTGAAGCCGGGAAACCATGATTTTCTGTTATTATAGAAAATTATTCCCAGCACCGCTCGAAATCCATATCAGTGGAAAATTCAAACAAAAACAGTTTAGTCTGAAAATACAAAATATGTATCTTATGTAGCTTAACCGTCTCTATATTAATAAACACAAGTATTTTATTAAGTAAGCCGGAGGCTTTATAGAGTGGGAACCCCCAAAGATTCGTCTCAGAAAGAGATAAAAAATAAATAAGGATCATCTCAGAAGATCCTGGGAGTTTGCGGGAAGCTGCTCAGGAAGAAAGAAGCAACACCCTGAACCAGCTGATGTCGTAGCTTGTGTATCGATGTTGAAGAAAAGATTTGAAGTTTGGAAAGAAGATCGTGGGAGGAGGAAGCATGCCTCTTGACAGGCGAGGACAAGCTAAAAAAGAATACGATCATAGAGAAGATCAGCTGAGCATAGGAGATAGAGCTATTGGCAGATCGTGGGAGCCAGCGTAGAGATGCATGGAAGTTGTGGCTTGCATCGTTGTTGGACTGAGGTGAATGGTGCACCGTGTGCGCAAATCTAGATCATCACTGGAACATGGGGGATCCAATGTGGATCATTGATGCAAGGAAGATGTTGCAAAAGATGCCTCGATCCGTTTTGTGGCGAGCACCGCAGAGAGGAAGCGTGGTAATTTAAAGAGTTATTGTTAGCAGGCGAAGCGGAAGAGGCAGCAGAAGAAAGTGGCCACCGCATTAAATCACGACTGTATACAGACTGCAGATAAGAGTGGCAGGTGAGGTATCTCGAGAGTTGATCGTAGATGAATGGATCAAGATGCAGGCACCCTCATAAACCATGCAACCACGTGTTTATATATGTTTAATAAATAATTATTTAATATAAAATTATTATGTAATAATTTTTAATAATTTTATAGTAAATAATTATTTATTAAATATATATATAATTCATAATAATATAATTGTAATTTTTGAAATCCTTAAAAGCCAATCTTCTTCGGAGTAAGATATTGAAACATGCAGACGGAAAGTTTACATGTTTAATGAATAATTGTTTATAGGGAAAGTCGAAGGCCTACATTAGACAATCGACGCCTTAGTTTCATGTATCCTGTTTGTTTATATTATATTGCATTCCTTGTGTGCATATTTGTTGAAGATGAAGCTACCAAAATGAATCGAATTTAGATAATTGGAGCAACTAGCTATAGTAAAAAATGCATTGCCAAAACCAACATTTCACTTGGTGGCGGCTTCTCATCCCCCCAAGTCACAATTACTCCAATAATTCAGAGAGGATGGCATTCATAATCTTCAAGCGAGTCAACTAGATCTCACAATAGAGTGATCAAAATAAATTTTATTTTTATTTTAAATTGATATAGGTATGGATGTTGAGATGATCATAATAGTGTTGTGAATGCAGTCAAGCAAGTAGATATAGTAACATCTGCAATTTTCATCCCAAGAATTTTGATCAACTCTATATCATAAAGGCTATCGAGGAAGCAAGAAATATAAAGGTATACACTTGATATTGATTTCAACATTCTAGTAATGAGAACATGGACAAATTTACTTTAGAAAACATTGATCCAATCATACATATTTCTCTGTGCATTAATGTTTTCAATTTAAATAAGTGGATCAATTTATTATTGTATATTTACATAACATTAATCCATTTATACATGTTTTATTTTACAATGATAAGTTAAATACACTTAGTATATGATCTTGAAAATAATGACTCATTGTAAATCTTTTATTGGTGCCACTTGAACTGCAATATGTGTAATGTTTATAGTGTGTTAGTTCAGTTGTCCCAAAAATAATAAGAAAACACTTAGCAAAAAATATCATAAATTAAAATACTTTATTTTTATTGTAAACCACATATAAACTACTTTTAACTAACCTCCCACTTTTCATGCACCATGGGGGCAATTGCTAGTTTTGCTTTGATTCCATTGTTCATGGATCACCAAAAGTGATAAATACTAATAATTTAGAGCATCAATGAAAGAAGGTGTGTGTGTGTGTGTGTGTGTGTGTGTGTGTGTGAGCATGTTAGAATTAGAATGTACCTATGTTTTGTATAAAACATATAATAACGAGAGCCATGTTTGTCCATGTGGCAATGACCAAACTATAAAGAAGGTGGGTTTTACTTAGTAGGTCTTGTGTTCAAGTCTCCCTTGTCATTAGTAGTTGACTTGTCAGGTGGTATTGCTCCCTACAAGTCTAGACTCTTCCCTCAAAGTCAAAAGAAACCAGTTACCAATATTAAAAAATAAGAGTGTATCCTATCACAAGTACCTACCATTGTTTGGAAGCATATTTTTTTGTCACCAGTTCTTTCTTCAATAGTTTGTCTTTAAATGTAATTGTATATGTTATATGTCTATTTGTAATTTATTTTTTATTTATATTGCGACATGAGACCCTGACATTATTAGTAAGACAAGCCTTGGTGGTCGCAAGTATGTGTTGTCACGTTTATTTTCTTTTAGTTTTAGCGAATGAAAATAAAAAATTGAAAACAAGGAGGTCAACAATTTCTAAATAAACAATAAACCCTACTACAAAAATCAATCCCTTGACTACTACAAAAATAGGTAAATGGTAATTGCCTACATTAAATACATATTATATATATATATTTGTTGATAGAGATTAAATTTCACAGTCAGCTCTCACTATTGTGAACTTTTTTGATGATGGATATTAATTAAAGACTAATACAATTGATACTAGGAGAAATAAATATTAAAGATACTCTATATATTTATTATAATTCTTTACATTTTTCACAGTTTGTTCAAATTTTTACTTGAAATTCATACATGTAGCTAAGAAAAATTGATTGCATTTTACAATTGAAAAAAATAATTGTATTTTACACTTAAAATCAAATACAATCATATGACGTTCAATTTTAGATGATTCAAAAACTAGCTATATGAGAATTTGAGAATTTTGATTCCTTTGACTATAAAAAGTGTAACTAGGTGACTCTAAAACCAATTAGACCAAAAAATGAAAAATAATTCTTCAATGAAGGTGACTTCTATATAATTTAATCGATTATTTCAAGATTCCATATGAAATTAGATATGGATATACATATTTCCAAGGTTTGTTCATTCTCATTTTCAATGACACTAACAACAACTATTGTATTCATAATAATAATGCGCATTTCTCTTAATTTGGTGAATGGAGGAAAAGTAAAATTGCCACCATGTCATAAGCAATGTCATTTTTTGAGAAGTTTATTGGACTTACCTTTAAATCCTCACTAGTTTATGCATATTCTCTTAAAAATCTATGCAGTTTGGTGCATCCAAAATTAAACACCACCCTAGTTTTTATAGCTTTCTTTATAGACCTTGCAATTGTCATCTTGAAGAGTAAAAGTTATGTTAGAAGGGATGAAATTTCATTTTTTTCTAAAAGTGGGATTTTGTAAAGTAAAAGTGTATAAATTGATAGTCATAAGCTCAATCTAAACCCATGACCAGTGACCAGGTCTGACCTTTTATACATGAAATCTTAAGAAACAATAATATTATATTGATTTTAATATTTTTTTAATTAATATATATGATTTATAATAATATTTTAAATAATAATAATATTTTATTATTATAAGGTATTATATTATAGAATCCACATTATTATATGATATTACTATATTATTAATTATGGCAAAAGGCATAACCTATAATCTAAGCTATCAAGGAGTGTAATGTGAATAACTTTTATTTTTATTTGGGCTAACATATAAATTATTTTTATAAAAATATATAACTAGCCGACATGTTACTTTTAAAAGATGGAATAAATGGATGTGTTGTTTTAATACATACATATATTTCAGCATGTTAGAATTGGAATGTACCTGTGTTTTGAACAAAACAAATAATAATGAGAGCCATGTTTGTCCATATGGCAATGATCAAATTGTAAAGAAGGTGGGTTTTACCTCATAGGTCTCATGTTCAAGTCTCCCTTGTCATTAGTAGTTGACTCCTTAGGTGGTATTTCTCCCTATAGGTCTAGAAGGTTCACTCAAAGTCAAAATAAACTAGTTACCAATATAAAAAAACAAGAGTGCATCTTATCACAAGTACCTACCATTGTTTGGGAGCATATTTTGTTGTCACCAGTTCTTTCTTCAATAGTTTGTCTTTAAATCTAATTGTATATGTTATATCTTTATTTGTAATGTTATTTTTTATTTATATTGCAACATGAGACCCTAACATTATTAGTAAATATTTATCATAGTAAGACAAGCCTTGGCAGTTTCAAGTACATGTTCTCACATTTATTTTCTTTTACTTTTAGTGAATGAAAATAAAATATTGAAAATAAGGAGGGCAACAATTTATAAATAAACAATAAACCCTACTACAAAATCAATCCCTTGACTACTACAAAAATAGGTAAATGGTAATTGCCTACAATAAATACCTATTGTATAAATATTTGTTGATAGAGATTAAATTTCACAATTAGATCTCACTATTGTGATTTTTTTGATGATGGATATTAATTAAAGATTAGTACAATTGATAATAGGAGAAATAAATATTAAATATATTGTATATATTTATTATAATTCTTTAGATTTTTTCGTAGTTTGTTAAAAAATTTACTTAAAATTCATACATGCATCTAAGAAAAATTGATTGTATTTTGCAGTTGGAAAAAATAATTGTATTTTCTATTAAAATAAAATACAATCATATGATGTTCAATTTTAGATGAGTCAAAAACTAACTAGATGAGAATGTTGATTCTTTTGACTATAAAAAGCATAATTAGGTGACTCTAAAACTAATTAGACCAAAAAATGAAAAACACTTCCTCAATGAAGGTGAAACCTATATAATTTAATCGATTAATGCAATATTTCATATGAAATTAGATATGGATATAGATATTTCCAAGGTTTTTTCATTCTCATTTTCAATGACACTAAAAACAACTATTATATTCGTAATAATAGTGCACATTTCTCTTAATTTGGTGAATGGAGGAAAAGTAAAAGTGCCACCATGTCATAAGCAATGCCATTTTTTGAGAAGTCTGTTGGACTTACCTTCAAATCCTCACTAGTGTATGCATACTCTCTTTAAAAACTATGCAGTTTGGTGCATCCAAAATTAAACACCACCTTAGTTTTTATAGCTTTCTTTATAGACCTTGCAATTGTCATCTTGAAGAGTATAAGTTATGTTATAAGGGATGTATTTTCATATTTTGGTAAAGTGGGATTTTGTAAAGTAAAAGTGTTTAAATTGATAGTCATAGCTTAATCTAAACCCATGATTGTTGACTAGGTCTGACCTTTTATACATGAAGTCTTCGAAAACAATAATATTATATTTATTTTAATATTTTTGTAATTAATATATGATTTATACTAATATTTTAAATAAAATTATTATAAGATATTGTATTATATAATACACATTATTATATGTTATTAATATATTATTAATTATGCCAAAAGGCATAACCTATAGTCTAAGCTATCAAGGAGTGTAATGGCGTGAGTGGATAACTTTTATTTTTGTTTGGGTTGACATAAATTATTTTATAAAAATATATAACCAGCCAACACGTTACCCTGAAAAGATGTAATAAACGGATGTGTTGTTTTAATGTGTGTGTGTGTGTACTTTTATTTTTTTTGGGTTGACATATAAATTCTTTTTATAAAAATATATAACCAGCGAAAACTTGAATATATATATATATATATATATATATATATATATATATATATATATATATATATATATATATATATATATATATATATAACATTTAACCAAAAAATATAAATACATTAAATTACAACCAAATTTATTACGATAGTTAAAATCAAAGAAGAATAATGACTTCTACATTTGAACTTCCATTGTCCCATCACTCCATGAAGGCCGTTATTTTGGCTTCACTAGGGAGTTTTGAGGAAGACTATTTTTGTGCCAAAAAAATCAATCAAAAACAAGTATGTTTTTAGAAACAAATCAATTTGAAGGTGAAAAATCATGATTATAACCATGGGAAAGTGCCTAATATGTTTACTTTCCCTCTTGGTATTAATCCTTCCTTCCTATGGGATCTCTCTCACTTAGCGCAAATGTGTCCTATATGTTGTTGTATTTTGTTGAAGTGTTCCCTAAATCCCATTTTTTTAACCAATGTGAAAACCTAAATTTGTAACCTAAATGTAATATTAGTACTATGTGTAGCCTAATTCTAATATCATTACCATATCTATAGTTAAAGTATAAAATAGTATTATAGGTAATTTTATCTATATTAGTTTATATGTTAATATTTTATAACATATATATTATAGTTACGTATAGTTCAAAGAAGAGTTAAAATATAAAATAATATTATAGATAATTTTATTTATATTATATATTATTTTATGTGTTAATATTTTATAACATATATATGTTATTAGATGTATTTCGTTACTTTTTATCAACATTATGTTATTATAATTTTTTTTATTTATTAAAAAAAGGTTAATTGTAGTTTAATTTTTTGAAATAAAAGATTGAATATTTTATGTCTATATTTTATAGGTATGGCATGTCCATGATTGAATTTTGAAACTGAAGAGCATTGAAGATAATATGCTCAATAATATCAAAGACAACAACATGAAAAGTGGATAAAAGAAAAAATATGATAATTTAATGAGAATGAAAGAGAAAGATGTGCAAAACATGGGGTAAAAATACTAGTTCAAGATCTGGAAGTAGAAATGAGAGAACATGCCCAATACATGATAGCATATCATGGATGAACATCTCAAGATGGTTAACATATATTAATAATAAGAATTCAAATATAAATACATTTCAATAAATTCACAAAAGAAGAAAGAAATAAAATAAAAGAATGCAATTATGAAGTAATTCAAATACATCATTGAACAAATGCAAATGTTGATGTTGAATCTAAATAAGTGAATTCAATGATGATAGAACGCATGTTAGAAATGCTAGATAATAGAGAAATAAATTTATTGGATGATGATGTTGAAAATGATATAAAAAATATGCATGATAGTAGTGGAAATATTGAGGTATATTTGAAGACGTTGCAAATGATTTTTTTCTATCGTCTATAAAAATTAGATTCACCAAGTATGTGTTATATTTGTCAAAAGAGTTACCCCAACATAAATATTTCTCCTAAAGGTCCAATTGTCCACATATGTTGACAAGAGAAAAATGATCATCGATTTTCAACTTCGAATGATATGGTTCCTAGTCCACAACTGCCATAATTTGCATATTTAACCCAAGTAGAAGAGACGTTGATAGCATGGATCAATCCAATCTAATAATTCACACATGCAGATGGAGATCAATATAAATATAAAGGAAATATGATCAGTTTTACATAAGAAGTGTAAGAATTTACTAGGGTTTTACCACGTCAAATAAAAGATTTGTTGATCATTATTGTTTGAATAAGATATCAATGTGGAACAAATTAAAACTTTATAATTAATAGAGAGAGGGTCTATAGGGCACTAAAATATAAAATAGAACATGAAAATTAAATATAAATGTTCAAATTGATGAAAATGCACTTATGGAACTTCCATCCAATTTGATAAAATATTTTTGACCAGTTGAACTTTGTAAATATGGAGTTTGGTTGAGATGTGAATGAATATGTATTTCAAGGTCTGATGATATAAATGGATGAAGTAAATATCATCAATCACATGAATTTAATGGCCTCTAAACACCCTAATTCCATGAGAGAGATGGAATTAATCCATGCATGGGTAAATAATCCTAATGTAAAATGTGGAGATCTAATGGATTAGTTAGGATTTGGTGAATATAGTATAAATGATTATTTGATATAAGGGTTACATGATATGGCCTTCCATATATATATATATATATATATATATATATATATGGAATTTGTGATTTTTTAGAGCCAAAAATGAAATGAGTACATCTACATGAATTTGTTAAACACTTGATTCATTATAGTGATAACCATTTTGGATGACACCTATGATTTAGATATTACATGATGAACATGATTATGAGACATTGTGCACAAAATTCATCTACATTATTTGTGAAAAAGAGTCTTCAAGATATGTTAGTCACCATCAAAAAATTACATGAGCATATAGACAATGTGCTCCACTGTCATCTAGTTGATCATCTGATGTGCTTTGATACCACATTGAGGGGTACAAAGTCTTATTAGGAAAAGTTTCATGCATAAGTGAGTGACATGTTACATCAAATTAGAGAAATGAAAATTTTATTCCCTTTGAGTGTATATGATATGTATTACCCTTATCTGCATATGTGAATGCCAAGAAAACCACCAACAAATCCCTAAGACTCCTAAAACTAGGGTCACAAATTTATTATTCACTATCCTCATATAGTTGCATACTACATGCACTTGTGACATAAAATATTATGAAAGGAGATATTGTAAAAAGGAATGAAAGTGAAAGATCATTGATCTAGATATAAATGACAACATAGATGTTCACCACATGTGCATGGGTTCATAGGGTTAGAAGGACCACCAAACATGAAGAATCTTGATTGCACAAATAATGATTATCTACAAATTTCTAAAACATACTATGATTTTATTGTCCATAAATGGAATATGCATGGAAACCCATTGTAGACACTAGAAAACTATACCAATGGTTCTAGATGTCTCAACACAACCCTTTCGACCCCTTGGCACCCCTTTAGTTAAAAAAGATATTAACCCCCTTAAAGACCCATTTACCCCCTACCCACATTTAGCTAATTATTTATTTAATTAAGCTAATAAACCCTTATTTACACCTCACCTTGAGAACAAGTCCCATGGTAACTCACCAGCACCTTGCCCTATGACTAATTCACCTAAGTCCTAACCACCTAAAACCATTTCTTGCCCTAACATTTACTCCCTAACTTTCCTAAACTATTTCTACCTACTTGATCACATTCTTTTGAACCAACCTAAACCATTTCAAATATTTATAACTTGTAAAAGTAAGTGCAAAGCACTATTTTTAGTAAGTTAGACCTATTCTACCATGATCGATGTCGATCATCCCTCGACTGATGTTGGTTGACCAGGACTAAAGTTGATTACTTAGGTTTACATAAGACCTTTATTAGAGGTTGAACGAGCTAAATCTCAGAGTGAGCTAACATTCTTGAGAGCTTGTGCATAAACTAGAGAGATGAACCATAGAATCGAAGACTTTTTTAGAGGCATAAAGGATTTTTACTATTGAAAAACTAAAGGTTTTAATCACCGTTACACTAAGATTCTTTCAGGTCTCCATCCAAGTTCTCTTAAATTTTCATCCACTTCTAGGCCAACACTATTGCATTAAATAGGTATATACTATTATTTAATCAATTTAAAAGTTACATATCTTAGAATTTGTTGCTTTCATTATCTTCATACCTTCCCCATAACCCCAACTACTTGTATTAAATTTTTGTACTTCAACACTCCTTTACCATCAAACATCCATCAACCTTACATAATATTTTTGAGCTTAAAATCTCTATCTGGATTATTTCTGAGTTTGATTCCAACCCTCACAATCCTATCCCAACATTTAACTAGACCAACAACTCTTCAAAGCCAACCAAAACCTAACCATTCCACAAAAATAAAAAACTATGTTTTTACATAGTGACCAATGTCGGTTCTACATAACTGACATCGATCCATAGAGATGAGATCAGTCTTTGTGTAAACTTTATATTCTAAAATAAACTAAAAACAACCATTTCAACCCATCAAAACCCCTATTTCTCAATCTCTATCACAATACAAATCCAAAATATAGCAACAAGACCTGACCATTGATCACCTTAGCTTTTCTTTCATGCAAATTATCTTAGTTTATTTTAAAAGGAATCAAGCAATCTTAAAGTATTTTATCATTATCTTATATTAATTTCTCATTTATTTACTTAATCATTTATTATCAACATCTTTTACACTTAATTGTTTTTAAAAACTGGGTTGATAGCCATCTGAGTAAAGTCTCATACTTCTAGGTGCTAGAATTTGTTAGGCAACCCACTAACCAACCATACTAATTCAAATTTGTTTGAGACTTATTGATTTGCAGGGCATTCCTATATACACATAATATTTTCAAACTTTTATGAAATACTGATGTTTTTAATCTTTTAGGAACCCATCGAGTCTCAATCTCTCCAAGTTCAAGCCCTAAGGGGTGTAACAGGAAAGGGGTAGGCAGGCCATTGGTGCTTCATAAGATTTTTGTCCCATTTTCTACTTGATATCTATACACTTGTCTCCTAAAAACCATTCCCCTAAGATTTGCCTCCTTTTTTACACCTTCCTCTAGTCATTTTCCACCTTCATTAGCCCTTTCCCTGACCTAAACCCCTTTTTGGCAATTTACATGACTATGTCAACCACATCAACCTTGTATTGTTATTTACAAAAGATTACTAAGAATTAAGTCAGCCATGGCTGACATAGTTCATTATCTAGTATGTTTTTGGTCAATTTCAATATTAGGTCAACTAAGTCAACATTGTCAGTCAAAACTTTTAGAAGGGTTTAGGTTTAGATCTACATATATAAACATAATCATTTCACAATTTCTAATAAGAAGAAAAGAAGTAAGATATATTGTGCATTTGATTATCCACCATTATACTTGAGGATCAAGCTTATGGTTTCATACTTTATTTGGAGATACAAATATTGTCTTATGGAGAAGTCTTTTGGATGCATTGATAGGTTATGTAACCTAGAGCCAATTTATCCTTGTTATCCTTACATACCACAACAACCTCTTATAAAGCAACTTGGCCAAGTGAGAGTTTGAGCCTCGATGAGTTTATCTTCAAATGCAAACATTACTATTTTTTTCCTCTTTTGTAAGAGTAGATAGATATACATTTGCACTTATCTTCCATGCATTAGGATTCTGTATACATTGACTTGAGTATATGTCTTCTATGCATTTTTAATTTTTTTAATATTATCCCCACTTTGTGTCACAATCTTTGGTGAGCACTAGATTAGATTTTTACTTTAATTATTATTAGTATAGTGAATATGAAAACATAGGACCTAGTTAGGGTTATTGCATATTTTTTCTTGACTGAAGGCTTTGAAACATTTCCTAGTGATATCATTATGATAAGATATCCCTTGGTTAGGTCTAACTAATCCATATTGGTTATGACCCTAATTATCTAATATATCCCCAATCGAAAGTGTCAGTATGATGTATCTTCTCTGAGCTAAGATTGATTTATAGAATCTATTGCATACATTATGGTGAACCCAACATGAATCTAACCCTTTAAGGTTTTCTTTCATGCTTTTCATTTCTATAATTTTATTATTTTTATATATTTGTGATACTAATTCAACTAGGTCAGTATAGTTATAACTTATGTGTGCAAGTTTAACACATAGTCGTATCAAAATGACTATGTTCTTTCTATGCAGGAATTTATTAGATATAGGTTACTAGATCGAATAGGTCAACATAGTATTATTCTTCAATTCCAGATAAAAAATAAGTCAACTAGGTTGACTTAGTCTTCTAGTTAGCATCCATATAACAAACTAAGTCATGCAGTTCAACTTAGTCTTCCAGTTAACCTCTAGATAAAAAACTAAATTGACCAAGTTAACTTAGTAATCTTATCAAGATTTAGTAAATAGGTTTTCATATAATTAGGTTGAACTAGTAGATTTAGTTTGTATAACTTGCAAGTAGCATTCAAATCACTTCAATAGAAAATTTTCAATCCTAATCACCTTCCAACCCACCAAGGTTCTTCTCTTTATCTCTCTTTCAATTTAGTACTTCATTATAGTTCTATTTTATGCAGTTTTACAATCTTAAAAATTTCAATCCTACAACAAACTAAGTTAACTTGGTTAACTTAGTTATGTATCATGTATTCTATCTAAAAGACTAAGTTGACCTAGTTGACTTAGTTCTTAAATACTTTTGCTTCAACATAATAGTAGCAACCTAGTCAAATTTATTCTATAATGTTTGCATATAGTATCATTTAAACTGACTTACTACCATTCTTAATCTAGAAATTAAAAACTATATGCTAGTAATTAATTCACACTTTCATTTTTAGATATTTGCATGCTTAGAGTAGCTCACATAGTCTAATTAGGTGGGTTTTCAAACTGTTGATTAGTTTCACTATTTTTATCTTTTTGCACACACTAAAAAATCACACAATACTCAAAATGCATTTAAAATTTGTCTTCCCAAGGCCTACCTACTTGGCTTTCATCACCAAGGAGGAAACTGACTTAGTTTTCTGCCCAGGGATAAACACATGGTTAATGGTATATATTGGCAAAGCACCCAACACTGTTATCACTACAGGATTATGAAGTGAGGGGGTGGGCCCTAATACCAAGCTAGTAACATTTCCAACATAGATCTCTTTCAACCTTAACATCTTGAAACCATCCATAGATTGCTTTTTAGTTCCCTATTTTCAACAAAATTCATTATCAAAATTAAAATAACACTTCATAATAATCTAACAACACTCAAGATGACCACTTAGTTAACATTTACTTATTATTTAGTTGCTTTCTCTTTGATCATTGTATGTTGTATTGCAAAAACTTGCATTGGCCAGTATTGATGCAAGGTTTTATGTTGTGTGCCAATTGGATCATTCTCATTGATCCAATTGTTTGTATGTTTGCCTCAATTTCTTGATTCAATTACATTGTAAAAGCTTTCCCTATTTCTATCACACTATCCTTTTGTTTGACACAATCCTTTACAGGTTGTCTTTTTCGCTATCTGCAATACTAAGCCAATCTGATCGACCATGTACTCTTTTCTATCAGTCAGGTTATAGTACTAAGTTGACCTGGTCAACTCTGTATCCTTATTAGGTTGTATTTTTCTTGTCTATAGTACTAAGTTGACCTAGTCAAACTAATACTCTTTTCTACCAATAAGGTTATAGTTCTAATTTGACTCAGTCAACTTTATACCCTTATTAGACTGTCTTCTTCCTTATTTTTAGTACTAAGTCAACTTAGGTGACTTATAGTCTTTTCTGCCAGCTAGTTTATAATACTAAGTCAACCTCACCAACCTTGTATCCTTCTTGCCTCAGTCTCATACCTTATTTATAGTACTAATTTTACTTGGTCAACTCTATACTCTTATCTATCTTTTGTATCCCTTTGCTTTTGCATCAATGTTATCTTTCCTAATCTTTCTCCTTCATCATGAAATTCCTATTTAGACAACACTAAGTTGAATTCAACAGATATGATGAGTTTTACCAACCCCAATAGCTTCTCTTATAAGCATCTTGTGGCTCCTACCCTAGATGAAAGTAATGTTCATGTAGCCACTCACACTAAAAACTATGGGACCCCTCCTCACTCCTCTTCACTTCTCAATCCTCTCTTCTCATTTAAAGATAAACCTAAATTAGAGTATACCCCATAAATTTTCTTCTTCATCAATGACTTTCCTCAACATCAAGGAAAATATCCTTCTACTATTTACCATCTCATGATAAGTGGTCATGTTGAGGAGCCCCATTCAACTTCTCTCACATTCTCACACATATTTGGGGGTATTATCTTTTTTACCTTTCAACCTCTTCCCTCTATTTTGACCCCTTCTCACACCATGATCCATAAACTGGCACTTATTTTCATGAAAAAAATATTTACCTTGGACCATTTAGTTAAATCACAAAATTTCCCAAAACATTCACATAAATGAAACTGAATTTGACATTTATCTTATTTTAGCTATTTATGCATTCAATAGTGATTAATAAACAAGATTAATCAAAATGTCAGAAAAGAATGAAAAAATAAAATCCACTCATGATGAGCATGTGATAATAGAGTTTGGTAATGCCTACATCTCTGGGTTCACTTAAAGTACGAACCAATCCATTTCCGTGAAAAGTGAGTACATGGCCAATTCCTCATGATTATCAAATGGATACTCTAAGATTGTACACAACTCAAAAAATAGAGCTTCAAAAAGTCCTAGTATACCCACAAATAGATCTTTCACCTTAATATCATGTGAATGCAATCTCACAATCATCCAAAAGTCTATGTTTGGCCCTTTGAATAATCTCAGAATCCACAGATAGATTCTCCACCTTCTCGAAGCACACCTCTGGATATCCTCTACTCAAAAATATCACTTTAAGACATTAAAAATAACAACAAATGACCTCAAATATAGACACTAAATATACCATTAGAACTGTCTCAAAAACTAGAATAATTCACTAGTTTAGCTCAAAGTCCAGAAATGAATCTAGATGCCTCAAAAATGAGGAAGAGTGAAACTAGGTCCTTATCCTATAGCTCCTTAGCTAAAAACCCCCTTGTTTAAATACAATAGTCTGCACTTTATATAGTTCTCACATGCCTAGGTGTAATGGCTAAAGCATTATCCTTTTAACCAAATTAACAAGGTTCAAATTCTATCTCCTTTAGTTTTACATTTATCCCTTATCTTTTATCCTACATTAAGTGGGTGTCAACATTTCAAAGGCTTTAATTAACCTTTCCTTCCATGATGAAGTTGTGGATTTGGCCACATGTCTTCTCTTGATTTTCCCACTCAATCCATTTATGGAATTTCTATGTTGGGCATTTGTTGGTTGTCATGACCCATGTTTGGTATGGTGACTTGGTAAAGCAGCTTAGACATGTCATGATATTCTGGTGGGGCATTAATGGCACATTTATCCCTTGGAACCTTTGGTTGGAAATCATGGCATGAATATCCATTGGTTTTTTAATGTGGTAGCATGGATTTGGTGGTGGAAGCATAAATAATACTCGAGTTTACCACGTGGAAACATATTTCATGGCATATGTACATCTCCACCCCAACTCGAGTCTCTACTTCCCAACTCGGGTTTGAGTTGGCATAAATAATAAAAATGGACTATAGAGAAATAAATGTGGCAGAAATACATGTGGTGGCTTGAAGACCCACCACGTGGACCACTTGTAATTTGACACTTATCAATGTCCAACTGGATGCTCCATAGCTTTATTGGCGGTAGGGTCCCCCTCCGAGACAAAAGCAGACTCCACCAGCTACAATCCCTATAGCTAACCTTTTTTTGAATACACCTATCAAAAATGAGAAACCAAAACCAATATTTTTTTCATGAATTGACTACCACATGTCACATTCTCATTGGTCCACATTTCTACCACATCATATTTTTGACCAAGTTTGATCAGAACTTTGACTGACCATAACTTGCACATACAAACTCCATTTTTTGAACCATAAAATGTGCCACAAAGCTTGTGATGAGATTTACATAGTGGAACTATATTAAAATCATTATATAATGTAATTTTTTTAAATTTTGACCAGCTTTGACTTGCTTTGACCAACTTGACTAGAACTTTGACTGATTGCACAAGGAGCATACAAGCTTCATTTCTCACATTATGCATACCATTAGAAAGGTCTCAATATGATCTACATGATGTTTTAGGTTTTGATATACTTTGGGACCTTTTCCAAATTATCCTCTAGATCAATCCTCCCCACTAAGAGCTTTTGGTCTAACTAAAGCTGGTATTAACTAAAATGCCTATCAATTTTGAGGATACTCTAATGGGTCTTATCTATATATTCAGGTCCTGAAACTATGCCTTAAATACTTGTAAAAACCAATTGATCACATCTTCCACAAATCCTCTACTGCTGCACAACCATCAATAGCCTCTACACAAAACTAGGATTCAGAATGCAATGACTTCCTTTGCTGCAAGGCTTCATAAGAGCCTCTACATAGATAAGTATAATGATCTTCGCTGCTATTGCTAAATGGTCCTCTACAACATATCAAATACATGTGTGGACCTAGTGCTTCCTAGGTCTTCTAACTATTTTCTATAAAATAACACTTGACAAAAACAAGCATACCATAATCTACATATATCATTGTTAATGAAAAATGTCTAACAAAATGTGAGAAGATAACTTGAGTATGATAGACATGTCACTCAATACTTCTGTACAAGTAACTCCATAACAAAACAAACTATGATTTATATAATGCATGTATATATAGATACAAACAGTGCCCCTTGGGTCTTTTAACAACTGTGCATGATGTATGTCATAATATTACTTGTATGGGTCTTATTCATAAATATAATTAGCACATAATTTGTGATGGTTTTATAAGTATATACAAATGGATAAACCCAAAATACACCTAAGATTTCTTACCAACTATAGAATCCTAGTGTGGGTCTTACTCCTTCAATAGTCACTCTATGGATCATCCTATGGCTCACCTTCAAATTCCTAAGGGTCACCTGGTATACACAATTCTGATGTCAATTAGAATCATCGTGACTAGGTCTAGAGACCTTCCCTATCTCGAACTGCACTATCCAAGTGTGATCCAAGTGAATTTCTATGCCATCATCTCTGAATGATGCTTGTTGAGTGAAGAGATATAAATTTCCCATAAGCATCTCATCCATCTCCAATGGGATGATATCAAGAGTCACCATGTTTGAGAACTGTCTCCCAAATGTAAATCATAAGGTGTAACAACTTGTTGCCATACCTTAGATAATGTCATTCTGTGTACCAAGTATTTTAGCATGCGGTAGTGGTAATATTGGCAAGCCCAATCAGTGTACTACATCAATGATCACATAACCTATTCTAATGTCTCCTTTGAAAACAAGTCTAATGACACATCCCTCTAAAATGATTTGAATACTCTATCTAGAGGCTTTCATGAATCATAAGATAATATATATAGGTTTAGATGGTGTCCTTTATCGAATTGAGGATTCTGAATGCTGACTGGTACTTGGGATAGTAAGAGTCTTTCCTCTACCCACGTTCCTTTGTTGGAACCACTATGGTGCACAATCAAGATGTCGCAACCAACAATGTTCTACCACATGTCCACGTCTCAAGCAATGGCTATAAATTGGACTAGCTGAAGTACTGAGATCATCTTAACAACATTTTTTCCATCTTGACTCTTCTACTAATTGATTAGAAAGAGAATCAACTTTTTTTTAAGTTTGATGATCCACCGATCTTGTGTGCATTAGTGTGCACTCACGTTTACCACCATCATATTTAGTTTTTCCATTTGTCATGTCTGCTCTCTTCGATGTGACACAATCATTTATATCATCATGCCCAATATCAAAAGCATTATAGGCAACTACATCTATGGGTATAAATCCATAGCTACAATCAGGTCCCAAATAGCCATACACACACTATAAAAATGTTGTTAATGATAGGCAAGAACCACTCTAAAACTAACCTAATCCATAAATTGGCACTTGTTTTCATGCAAAAATTATTTACCTTGGATCCTTTAGTCAAATCACATAATTTCCTGAAACATTCATAGAAATGAAACTAAATTTGACCTTTTATCTTATTTTACCTATTTATGCATTCAATAGTGATTAATAAACAAGATTAATCAAAATGTAGGAAAATAATGCAAAAATATAATCAACTCATGATAAACACGTGATAATAGAGCTAAAAAATGCCTACATCTCTAGGTTCACTTAAAGTATGAACCGATCCATTTCCTTGAAAAGTGAGTACATGGCCAATTCCTCATGATTGTCAAATAGATACTCTAAGATTGCAAACAACTCAAACAAAAGAGCATCATAAAGTCTTGGTATACCCACAAACAAACCTTCCACCTTACTGTCACATGAATGCAATCTCACAATCACCCAAAAGTGTATGTTTGGCCCTTTGAAGAATCTCAAAATCCATGGACAGATTCTCCACCTTCTTGAAGCACACATTTGGATGTCCTCTACTCAAAAATATAACTTCAAGACATCAAAAATGGTAACAAACAAACTCAAATATGAATACTCAATATACTGTTGGAACCATCTTGGAGACTAGAATAATTCACTAGTTTACCTCAAAGTCCATAAATGACTCTAGATGCCTCAAAATTGAGGAAGAGTGAAAATAGGTCCTTATCCTATGGCTCCTTGGTTAAGAACCCCCTTGCTGTTTAAATACAATATCATACAATTTATCTAGTGCTCACATGCCTAGGTGTAATGGCCAAAGCATCATCATTTTAACCAAATTAGAAAGGTTTGAATCCCATCTTATTTGGTTTTACATTTATCCCTTATCTTTTATCCCACATTAAGTGGGTGTCAACATTTCAAAGGCTTTAATTAGCCTTACCTTCCATAATGAAGTTGTGGCTTTGGCCACTTATCTCCTCTTACTTTGCCTACTTGATCCATTGATGGCATTGCTATATTGGGCATTTGATGGTTATCATGACCCATGTTTGGTATAGTGACTTGGAAAAGTAACTTAGATGTGTCATGATATTCTGGTAGGGCATTCGTGGCACGTTTATCCCTTGGAACCTTTGGTTGGAAACCATGGCATGAATATCCATTAGTTTTTGAACATGGTAGCATGGATTTTGGTGGTGGAAACATAAATAATACTCAATTTTATGACATGGCAACATATTTTGTGGCATATGCACATCTTCACCTTAACTCAGGTCTTTGCTTCCCAACTCGGGTTCAAGTTGGCATAAATAATAAAAATGGACTATGGAGAATAAATGTGGTGGAAAGACTCGTGGTGGCTTGAGGTCCCACCACATAGACCAATCTAAATTCAACACTTGTCAAATTCCAACTGGATGCTCTATAGCTTTATCAGCTGCAGGGTCCCCCTCTGAGATAAAAGTGGACTCTACCGACTATGATCCCCAAAGCTGGCCTTTTACCAAATACGCTTGTCAAATATGAGAAACCAAAACCAATATTTTTGAATGAAATAACTTCCATGTTTCATGTTCTCATTGGTCCATGTCTTTGCCACATCATCTTTTTGACCAAGTTTGACCATAACTTGCACATAAAGACTCCATTTTTCAAACCAAAAAATGTGATGAGAATCTTGTGATGAGATTTATGTAGTAGAGCTATTTTCAAATCATTCCATAATGGATAATTTCTATAGTTTGAACATCTTTGACTTGCTTTTACCAACTTGACTAGAACTTTGATTAATTGCACAAGGAGCATACGAGCTTTATTTCTCACATTCTACATACCATTAGAAAGGTCTCAACGAGATCTATGCAATGGTGAAAGTTTTGGTCTACTTTGGGACCTTTTCCAAAATTTCCTATCAATCATACCATGACATCTTTCTCTTTTATTTACTCTACTTCCATGCCTAGTATATCTACTAACATGGTAGGCTATACATCTAGAGGGCCTTTTCCTAGACATACTCTTCTCAAATCCTCCACTAGTGTATCATTTGATACCCTATTAATCATGCCTATAGTACTGCTTATTCTCATCCCTCTACTAGTACATCTTTTGCCACACAAGCAAATTATGCTACTAGTGCCTCACTCACCAATAATTCTTCTCAAACTACTACTAACACCCATAGTGGTACCCAAGCTACTACTAAAAATTCTAATGCTTCATATAATGCCAATAATACCACTCAAACCCATCAAATTCTAGTAAAAAATCTTAATCAAATGAATGCTTTCCAAACTAACAATGCAAACCAAATGATGCAAATTCAAAATCATCTTATCCATATTCAAACCCACCCTCAACAAGTTCTATGGGGAATGCATAACCATAATTCAATCCCATCTCCTCTTCGAGATTCCCATGATAATATTACCCCTCAACCTCCCCTTTTTAACAAAATGATCAAGCACCTTCAATATGAGCCTCTTACATCTCAAATTATTAATATCGATATAGGAGGTTTCACCCCTACCATTACTTACAATGGGTCAACTGGTCCTACTTTCCACTTAAAAACATTTAAAAATTAATATAAAGAATAGGTTAAGTTAAATACTTTCATCACCACCAAGCTATTAACAAAGACTTTCATGGGTGATGCTTTATATTGGTTCAACCAACCCAAATATCATTCTATCACTAGTTTGGAAGACTTAGTCAATGCTCTAGTCTAAGATTTCCAAACTAGTGATCTCCCTAAAAATAAGTTGGCCCATTTTATCAATTATAAGCAACTTGAGACCAAAATTGAATAAGATTTCACCAAACGATGGAAGACCTTTTCTAATAAATGTGAGCATAATCTGGTAGATGATAATCTATTTCATCTATTTACCAATGCTCTTTTTCCCAAGTTGTAATATCGGGTCTGGACCCTCTCCACAAATTTTGGAAGAGGTCATTGACTGAGTGAAGCATTAATATTTCCTCATGCATCAATTTGATCCATCCCAACCTTCTATGAGTACTCACATGCTAATCAAGAATAAGAATCATCATGCTACAAATGATGATGTCACTTACTCTTATGATATCATACATACTATTCAAGCTATTATTCCCAACTAGATTTTAGATAAAGTTTCCATTCCTAACCACATCACTATCCTCATTCACCTTCAAAAAATAACATCAATGTTCATAAACCTTTATTCTTAGTGGAATTACAAAAACATCTACCAAGGCCTCTTTTGCAAGAACTTGGTCCCACTCAACCCATGAAATCTTGGTACAATCCCTATAAATTTTATTGGTTTCATGCTAGTTGGGGTCATTTTCATGAGACTTGTAGGTAAATTCATAATTTGGCTATGGATTTCCTTCTTAGTCCCAATTTTGATCATGATTTTATCATTCGTAAACATCAACAAGCTTATGATACTGCAATCAAAGCCCATGAAACATGAACTAAATCTCAAGCTTTGAACCAAGATAATGCTCATTTGCCCATCTATAAAGATCCTCTTCCAAATCACCAAGATAACCAAGATAAGCCTACCCCTTCTATAAATAATGTTGACAATTTTCTTGACCTCACTCTTGAAGAGTATGTTCAATATGACTAATATGTGAAGATTGGTTGCCTTTATTGATGATCATCCCATCTACATTCCTTAATTATTTTACACATTTCATGTTAACCAAGACTCTTCCCCAACTCACTTAAAAAAGTTGGGGTAAGCAGACCTTATATATTTTGATGAACCCATTCCAACACCTCCTTTGGATAACACTTCTCATACCATTTCAGCCATTCCTCCAACCTCTTTACCCATCATTAATGATACTCAAACTTATATCAACACTTCTAATCTATCTAAAACCAAACTTGCATCAACCACCCCATATTCTCAAGACAATCAACAAACTTGTCCTCCAATTAAACCTGCTGCATCTTATCAACATAAATTCACATGCACTTCAACACTATGCACCTCTTTCCAACAATCCCCTTATGGGTTATGATGAGCTGGATCCTTTTATGGTGCTTATTAATCTCCCATCTCAAATCCCATTTCTTGAACTTATGTGAACCTCTCCACATCATCATAATCATCTTATGTAACTTTTGTTTGAAATGAACATCCCTTGTCTTCCCCTAGTAGGATACAAATCCACCTTATTTGGATCATAAGATAACATTTTACAATAGTTTGATTAAATGCACATACATGTTGATGAAATAATGGACACTTATCTTTCCCTCAAATTCCGCATTTTTTATATGATCCCTGATGAGATTTTGCTTTATACAAATGATCCTCCTCTTTTTATTAGTGTCCAAATTGGTGATATCAAAGTTAAGAATTTTTTTTAATGAGGGTTTCATCACTTGTGTTTCCTCTCTTGATTTTATCAAAACCCTTAGATATTCCAAATTTAATCTTAAATCCATATGCAACACATGTCAAGGCTATGACCATAGGCAAATTCCTCCCTTAGGTTGTGTGTGGCTCCCCATCACTATCCCACCTATCACCATTCACATGAAGGTGATGATATTCAACTTTCCTCTATCTTATAACTTTTTTCTTGGTAGGACATGGACTCATTGCACGAGATAAATTGCCTCTTCCACTTGCCAATGTGTCATATTTTCTAACAATAGAGCCATCTATAGGATTTATTTTGACACTAACCCTTGGAATTTTGAACAATTCCAAGATCATGGTGTATTAAAGATTCCCACCCAGGAACCCTCTCCGAGTATTATATTTTGTGAATATCAATGGTTTAACTTTCCAATCAATTCCACTCAAGGTTATAATGGTCACCCCGAACTCATCAGGAATATACTCCCCAATCTCCTAGACGCTGATGATGATGAGTCTGATGAGATCAATCTCAAGATTAAAACCTCATATCTTTGACCTCATCTCATTTCTTAACTTCTCATTTATTTACAACCTCATTCCTATCAATCACCTTGTGATTATATACCCATCATCTTAAGTATGACTCGACGTTCCATTCATCACACCACATTAGATGACAAGGTCATCCCTGCCTATACCATTGATATTCACACACTTGATTATGATGATGGATATACCTTAAATGATCCATTCTTAGGAGGTCTTGTTCAAGCCTAAAAATCTGAAATTATTCATTATCATTCCTCTTTGCTTCAATCTTTTAGTATTTATTCTATCATACCATCCTCTATCATTTCTATTTTAAAATTTTTTCTTCTTGATCATAAGGTAGATATGGTATGCACACCTCTAGTTTCTGAAGATCATCATAGGAGTATGCTTACGTACATGCCACAACTGGTCCCTATCACTTTATTAGATACCAAGACCCTCTAGCCACCTTATATATGAGATGCTTACAACTATCCTTCAACCTTCTATGCATACCTCGCCTCCCTCAACTAAGCCCAGTTTGGATAATATTCATATTCCCATTCCCTCTATATCTAAGTCTATTTCTATTTTTGATCCTATTTCTCCTTCAGTTGAGCCTTTCATAGTCTCTCCACTAGCCTCAGCGTCTCTTGGTGATGGTTTTCTCCCTTTACGATAGCTTTCTCCTTTGCCCACCAAATGGGCTGATCAACCATATTGTGATATTCATAAAGTTGAAAGTCATTGGAATAGAGATTATTCATTATCCCAACCTTATTCACCTTTTGATTCCACTCCTCCTATGGGTACACTACCAAATCTACTCACAAGCATATATATTGCTTCTATGGCATAGATAATCATTCATTCACACATTGTCATAAGCTACAATAATATATAGATAACTTGCATCCCACCACTCTTCAACACATAGACAAAACTATACCTCCATCGAAATTATTACCTAAAATATCTTCCCAAATATGGAGAGGTATATTGTATCTAGTACCAATGTGGTACTCATCATACTGATCACTACCACATCCTTCAACATCATCTCAAGGATCACCTCATAACCATTATTGTGCCTAATACCCTTCTTCCCATAGGTTTCTCTCTTAAGAAGGCTCCCCCTTCTTCCCCCATGGATCCACCACCTGTGGTCCCTTCTCCACCTAATGTTTCTCCACCTATGATTTCCTAACCCATAGATCGTCATTCACCTATGGCCTATCCTCCACCAGTGACCACTTCATCTCCCATAAATTACAATCCCATTCCTTCTCATAAGAATCCCTTTCATGATATCCATCATTAACATTATCTTTTAGTCATTCCTACATTTTATATCGAGGAGATTTTACATGAAGTATTTTCTCAACTTTCCCTGAAGATCTATGAGACTTTGGCTACAGTTCGAGTTCATATTCATAGATACTTATCACATGTTATGGATAGTGTGTGTGGACAAATATATAAATACTTATGAGCACAAGAATGGTATTCTTACATTTATTTCTTCATTTGGATTGGACATGTGTTCCAACTTTACATTTATCTATTTTATATCATTTGACATTGTGACAAATTCTTATCTATCTTACATGGTAACATTTTTTTTGCACTACATGTTGTTTATGATGTCATTATTCTTATTATTTTCTCTTATGGATTCTTTTTCATAATCACATGCTTTGTCTTCTTGAGTTCCTTTTCTATGGTTCCCTTGTTCTTTTTCATTGTTGTATGCTATCTTATCTATATAAACATAGATAATTGTTATTGTGGCTTGGTTATATAAACCTTGCTCCCTTTAGTCATTATTCATTTAGCATGTGGTCAATTAACAAAAAATATAAATAATTATACTCTCCTTTTACTAGTCCACTTTAGATCTCTCCTTATTCCCCTTCATTTCCTTTCATAAACTAAGCATACACATGGTTGAGACTTGAGATAACATGCTAGTTCATAGTTAAGCCTAAGTGTTCTAGTTAGTCATATATTTAGATACATATCTTCATTTAATTTAAGCCTAAATCTATTTCATGTGTATCAATTTATCTCTCATGATTGGTCATTACAATTCTGTATGGAGAAGGAATCTTAAAATCCATAAAAGATTCAAAATCCAAATCATTTAACAAAATGTAACATTCAAAATTTTCAAAAGTCAAATCACACTAAAAGACTTGATCCTAAGCACAACTTCATTTTCTAATTGAATCTAAAACTCCACAGTTATCCTCATAATAGAGCTGAGGTCCATTGGGGTGTAGTAGGATAGTAGATTAGAAAAGGAGAATAGAAAATCTTTTAGTGCTACCTACTTTCTCACACAAATACCAAATCTTTGCAGTAGATTGATGGATCTCTAAGGGGTCTTGAGTAATGGGGAACTCATTGTGGGAAGGTAGGTCCATTTTAATTTTTCTTGTTCCAAACTACCAACATGAGTTGATCTTATTACTACACTTATTTCCCTGCATAACTTTGTGCCTATAATGAAGAGTTATCCTTTGTATATTGATGGTCAGTAGTCACTTAGTGTCTTCTCACATTTTTAGTGTGCTTCATGTATCCTAAGGTATTATATTAAGATGCCTATGATTACTTCTTACATTACCTTTTTTACTCCTTACAACCCTAATATTTCCCTTTAAGACATATTTTTCTATTCTCTGATCACTCCCACTAGGGATTCCATTTATGAGTTGCAGTGTAAGACTTTGGAAAGAACCAAAACTTTCTCAAAAATTAACAAAATTTCACATTACCATTACAAACATCCACTTTTACCATATTTTAACATTGTTTCCACCTCATTGGTGTTATCTTTGTGAGTTTCAGTGTAAGACCATGGATAGGACCTAACCTT
The DNA here is from genome assembly GCA_037957365.1 of Torreya grandis. Classification (NCBI taxonomy): domain Eukaryota; kingdom Viridiplantae; phylum Streptophyta; class Pinopsida; order Cupressales; family Taxaceae; genus Torreya; species Torreya grandis. The sequence continues at coordinate 325,441 of JARHVA010009058.1, read as the reverse complement.
CCTCACAAAATTTTCTAATACCCAAGTCATAACAAAATTACACATGTCAAATATGAGATAAGATGTGATTGATTATGAGTTACATGTCATTGACATGATTCCCCTATTGATTTAGTATGTTTTATGCTTAATTCATTAATATTTCATCTTTTATCTTCTTATTTTTTGATTGCATGTAAGAATCCAACCATTTTTCTTAAAAAAATTCATACTTCCCAACTTGAATTAGTGTGATTAATTAAGACCATTTTACCAATTTTGTTTTATTTTATACTTTCCAACTTGATTTAGTGTGATTGATTGACTTAATTGATTTGTTTTTATACCATTATTATTTCACATACTTGTTATTTTATTACAATATTTTCATACTTTCCAACATGATTTAGTGTGATTTTACTTGTGTTAATTTGGTGTCAATATTTTTCATCATTTAAAAACATTTTTGCCCTCTTATTTACCATTTTTTTGGTTTATTATACTTAGTCAACTTTTGTTTTTACATATTTCCCATCATGATATAGTGTGTAATGCATTTGTTTTTGATTAATTATACTTTTCCAAGACTTTTTCGCTTGTTTCTTTTTAACCATGAATATGTAGTACATGATGCTAGAAAAAAAAAACACCCCACATATATTTCCTATATCATATACGACAAAAGAAAAATACATGTTTTAGAAAGACATATATCCATGCATCAATAACCACAACCAAAATATAACCCCTGAGACCAAAATACAACCATCAAAATAGAACATATATATATATATATACATATCATGTGTTTTAATAAAAATAGTAAAAAATATAAAAATACATCACTCCAAATCTATGGTTGGGCCCCATCATGTCTATCTCATGGCCTAGCCACATTACCCAGAAATGCCCCAAATTATCCCCTTTACACAATGCATTATAATGAGTCTATCCATAATCTCAACCCTACTACCTGTCTCTATAGGTTGGCCACCTAGGATTGTACTTGTATTAGATGAATCATGGTATCCATGTGTGTGGCTCTCTCATGAGCCAAGGATTGCCAAGCCTGTACCTCTCCTGATCCCACCCCTCCCAGTGGTTATAATCCATCCCTACATGCTTGTAGCTACCTCATGGCATATCCCACTAGTCTAAACTAGCCTACCTGAGCTGGGATAGATGGTACCATAAGATCATCTAGCATGGTGGGGTTGTATGGTGTCATCACCCCATCTAAAATATCATGATGTGATACCATAACTAGGGATCCCCATCTAATCTCCTTGACTGTAAGATCTAAAAAATTCAAACCAGATAGATACAAATCACATACGCATCTCAAAATATATCTATCTAACATCATATACAATTATTATTCTATCTCAAAAACTAACATATTAAAAATATTTCTTACATGTCCTAGTGTCACCTACCACCATCTCCCCATATACTTATCCACCAAGCATGGTCTCTCCATTAGCCTCTCCCCTGAGCACCTCATCTGTGGGATGCATCCCTATCAAATCAAAACCTAGAGTCACCACCCATGCACATCTTATGCATCTCCTTAGAGGTGCCTCTATCAACTATATATACCTTGGACCACCTACTAGGTCATCATGTGTAACCACCTTTATGCTTGATCATGTTTTTAGCATATCCATTGGTGGTGTAACCAAGGTGGTCACTAATCTTCCTACTATAGTGTAAACTATGGTGTCTTTGGCACCCTTGCATCCAAATCCATACCCTATCCTCCTTTGGTTATCATCTATCATGATTGACCAGTCCATGGTCTCACACATCACATTTGGATATCTAATCTCTTGAATAACACTCCTCTTCCTCCTCTCCCCCTTAGCTCTCTCACATACCATGCCCAAAATGTGTATGCTACTAGAGGATCCATTGGCTGTGGGAGTTTTAACTATCCTAACAAGTGTGCAACTAGTTGCATCTCTACCCACCTAAGTGTAGTGACCCATGATCTACACTTGAGCTAGCCCTAACACCATAGTCACCCAATTCAGCCAAATAGTAATAACATGTGCATAGGGTTACCACATGATCTCTCCTCATGTGACTATCTATAGTGTTGGTAGGTGGGGCACAACCCATACCATGTCTCTATATCACCACTCAAGGTAACTTATCATTGACCATATGGATCAACCTAAATGGATGATACATTAGGAACCTATCACATATCTAGGCACTTAGTAGTACCACTAGTCCCATGGTCTTTTACCCTCTGGATAACATCCCATACATATCATGCATGAACTAAACCTAGATAATAGACCCCAAATCACAAAGCACCCCCTAATCTAAAATGGACTGACATAAGTCTATCACATATAGTGGTACCTTGTCATCTAGCTTGTGACACAACACTCATGCTATCACAAGTCCTATTACAACCTTCTAGATATATAGTATTTTTTTAATATAAACATCAAATAATCTCCCCTCATTTAAGGGTAGATCCTATCTGAGCACATCACCCACTAGTCTAGTGCTCATCTCTCCTCTAGATCATCTGGTATCCCTATAATTACTGGTGTCCCCCTATAGGTAGTCCAAGAAATGCATGGACATCTTCCAATGTGATACCTACCTCTATGGTATACCCATCCACCACCCATTGAAAAGTATTTATCAACCATTCCCATGCTCAAAGGAACATGACAATGGGATTAGAACTCAATGGGATGCATCTCATCTCCATGATGCCTTCCAGGATCAACATAACCAATCTAGCTTAGTCCACATCCTTCAAGTGCTCTAACAAATTAGTAAGCATAAGGAATCAACCAATCACCAAAATCTTCAACGTCTTTAAAAAATATCAAACAACAAAGGATGTATTAGATCTCCATGCCACTCATAATTAAAATATATTTTTACAAAATTCATAAAAATAACTTTGTTTGATCTAATTTATTCATTTTATACCAAATTGACCTATTTCAAACTACATCATCCTTTTTAGTACTATGTCATCCATTATGAGGCTTAATGGTACTATATCATCCCCTTCTATCTTTTTAGTACTAAGTCAGCCATTATGAGGCTTAACAATACTATGTCATCCCTTTTTAGCCCCTAACCAATTAGGTCAGCCACTTACTACTAAGTCATCCCATTATTTTTCCCCTTGACCAATTAAGTCAGCCACTTAATACTAAGTTAGCCCATTATTTTTTCCCATAATCAACCAAGTTGGCCACTTATTACTAAGTTGGCCCATTATTTTTTCCTATAATCAACTAAGTTAGCCACTTACTACTAAGTCGACCCATTAATTTTTACCATAACTAACTAAGTTGACCACTTACTACTAAGTTGGCCCACTAGTTTTTATTATCTTTTCTAAACTAAGTCTACCTGGTCAACCCTTTTCTTTCATTGAGATGATTTTTTCACTAATTACCATAAAAGCCTTTGGTATTTATTGCTCTAACTTCTTCCTACCCAATACCTTGTTTGACCCTTAGTGTCCCTAAAAATTCCCTAGGATTCATTCTGATATCTAGATTTTTACTAATTATCAAATTTATATAAATCACTTAATTTCAAATAAAAATACTTAAGAATTTTAAATTTTTAGTTACTTACCTCTACTACACTCGCTATGGCCGTTATGTGTCCTCCCCATGTCAATTGTCATCTCCTCACCATCTTGGCTCTCTAGGTTCTCACTAGGTTTTTCAGAGCTCTATTTTTCTCATAATAGTAAAAAATAGCAAATGAATTCTTGTTTTTCATTTCACCCTTTTTATATTTACTATTCAAAATTATTTACCCTTCAAATATTTATCGTCAATATTTTTTATTTTTATCATATCTTTATTTATACTAACTTGTTTTCCAAAACATAAATGTTCTAGAATCTTGATGTCATAGAGAATTTTTCTAACTATTATATGTAATTGTTGAAATTTTTTCAATTTTTTGCTCTTTTTATCTAATCTCTATAGGTTCACCTAATGTTTCTCACATTTTAAATCTTCACATTTATCACATCTCCTTCTTTATATAAAATATTAAGGTAAGTAAAGGTATGTGTTTTTCAATTTTGTCCTTTTATTTATCTTATTTTTCCCCTCATTTTACTTTATTTATCTTCAACATTATGTTTTTTTATGTTCTTTTCCTAAAACACCATCCCATGTTGCACCTACATGACACATGATGAACTTTGAGTGGGACATATGTATACACATAATATGTTCAATCTTTTATCAAATATTGATGCTTTTATCTTACAGGAACCCATCAAGTCTCAATCTCTCTAAGTACACACCCAAAGGGGTACAATGGGAAAGAGGTGGGAAAACCATTAGTGTTTCATAAGATTATTGTACCTTTTGCCACTTGTTATCTACACACTTGTCTCCTAAAAACTATTCCCCTGAGCTTTTCCTCCTATTTTTCACCCTCCTATAGTCATTTTACACCTTCATTAGCCCTTTCCATAACCTAAACCCCTTTTTGGTAGTTTACATGACTATTTCAGCCACATCAACCTTGTATTCTTATTTACAATAGCTTACCAAGAACTAAGTCAGCCATGGATGACATAGTTCATTATCTAAGATGTTTTTAATCAATTTTAATACTAGGTCAATTGGGTCGACCTTATTGAATGAAAATTTCAAAAGGGTTTATGGCTAGATCTACCTATATAAACACAATAATTTTTCCATTCTAAGAGGAAGAGAAGAAGTATGATATATTGCAAATCTACTTATCCACTATTCTACTTGAGGAACAAGATTAAGGTTTCATACATTCTTTAGAGATACAAATCTTGTTTTGTGGAGAAGTCTTTTGGATGAATTGATAGGTTGTATAGCCTCGATCTAATTTATCCTTATCATCCTTACATACCATAATAACCTCTTGTGAAGCACCTTGGCCAAGGCAGAGATTTATACTTAGTCAGTTTGTATTCAAAGGTAAGTATTCCTAACTTCGCTCCTCCTTTATCAAATTATATAGATATGCATTTTCACTTCTCTTATATGCATTAGAATTATATATGCATTGACATGATTATATGTCTTCTATACATGTTTAATTTTTATGTTTATTACCCACACTTTGTGCCACAAGATTTGGTGACCACTAGATTATATTTTTACTTTACTTGTTTTTACTATAGTGAATATGAAAACTTAGGACCTAGTTAGTGTTATTGCATAGTTTTTCTTGACTATAGGCTTTGGAACCCTCCCTAGTGATATTATTATGGTAAGATATCCCTTATCTAGGTCTAGTAGATCCATATTGGTCATGTCCCTAATTATCTAATGTATACCCAATTGAAAGTGTAAGTAAGATCTATCTTCTCCAAACTAGGATTGATTTATATAATCTGGTGTATTTACCATTGCATACAATTCCTCCCTATCCAAATAGAATTAGTCACAATGTTTGGATGAATATATCACAAAACCATATCCAAGTTCACCTACACCTTCCCCCTTAATTTATTTTTACTTGTTTTCATAAAATAAAAGGAAAATAATCTAAAATCTAGTGAAATATTCTAGCACATCTGGCGGGACCCCTGATTTCTCTTGGGTTCATAGTCATTTTAGGAGATTTAGAATTGCATTAGTGAAGAAATCATATGATTTCTTTCTAAAGGTTAAATGATTTTTGTTGCTTTTATCTATTTCTAAAATTCAAATTTACAACTTCTTACTTCTTCATTTCTAAAATCACAATTAATTGTTTTCCTTACTTTTAAATTGAAAAGGCAAAATCTTTTGTTCTTTCTTTATTTTCAAAGTGAAAAGGCATTTTTATTGTTTTGTTTCTTTCTAAAATCTGAAAGGCAATCATCCTAGGAATATGACTTGCACTTCGGTTGCATTTAGAGGTTTTCTATTCATTAAAATAAATTAAAACTTTCCTTTGAGATTAAAATCAATCTTGCATACATTGATTCCCTATTTACTTAAGTCACATAGCTTAATTAATTATGTAAATCAATCATGTATCAATCACTTATTTTCACACACATGCCAAATCACTTACACAATCAACTCATCAAAACCTTGACATAAGGGAATTGACTGGGATTTCATCACCTAGCGGTAACCTTCTTCATGGCTATTCTAATTGGATTTCACCACTAGGGGAGAACTAACTCAGTACACTAACTAATTATAAAATTTATATATCAGGTATATATTGGTAAAGCACCCACCACCCTTATGCTAAGGTGTATGAAGTGAGGGGGTAGGCCCCAATACCAAGCCACATATTAATTTCAACACAAACTTTGAGCCTAAATAACCTAAAACTATCCATAGACTACCTCTTCTAGTACCCATTTCAAAAGCCAAATGGAGTCTCACAATTCTAAACTTAAGGCATAATCTAAAAGTGGTATAACAATAACCCTTAAGATCTAAAATAATTTTAGTGTGTGTGATCTTGATGACTTTTCTTCTTTGCTATATTTTTGAGTTATTGAGTTTGCTTCCATAAACTTGTAAACTTCTACCACTTTATCACATGGTCTTGACACGGTAGAAATCTAAAGACCAAGCCAAATAAAACCAACCTCACCACCAACCTTCTTCCTCTTCTTCATTTATGGATCACACTCCAGATGTGGAGATCTCTCCCAATATTTTTAGGAATCCTAATTTTCCCTTATTTTTCACCCAAGTGGACATTGACTTCACAAACCTTCTTAACAACAACCCAATTACCCTCCAACATTACCTTGCCTCAGTTATCAACCATGGCCCTACTTCAATTCCTTCTAGTGAACCCCATTATGGCATGCCTACTAACCTTATGGGTGAGGCTTCAGTTTCCACCATTTCCACTACTTAATCTATCATAACTCAAGCCTCATCTTCTATAAGTAACCCATCTACTATTATTTCCATAAACCAATCCTTTCTTACCTCCACCAAGAAATACCCAATCACCTTCAACTTCCACCAACCCATACCCAACCCTTTAAAAGTGGGGTTAACCCAAACAATAAAAAATTAGACACCACTTAACATTGGGATTCCATACACTATTGTGGTTTCCCTACTTCTTATCACCCAAAACCAAAATAGTTAAACATCATCTACACTATTTCACAACTTAGTAGTTTATATAACATACACTCTTCCACCTATAAGTACAAGGGTAACCAGATACATTCAACAACCAAACCCAACCATGCCCATGTCTCAACAAGTATACACTACACCTAATCAAGGCTATGTCCCAAATCAATAAGGATACATGCCTCTTATATCATCCCAAACTTTAATAACCAACTATCAATATGTGGCATCCACTCAACCTTCAACTTCCTCAAACATGCAATACATTGCATCATCAAAATAATAACAACAAATACCCTAAAAATATGGGGGTGCACCATAAATCATCCTCATCAAGATATTAATGGATAAAATTATAACTTTTGAGACATCCATTTCTGAAGCTCACAAGCTTTTATCCTATGACCAAGTTTGTAATGAACCTAGTCACCCTTCTATACCGATTCATCCATATCCCACTCAATGGGAACATCCTAAATTCATGAATTTTCAAAGTAAGGAGGATCCCTAACAACATTAAAGAGCATTTAGGCATGCATGCTATCTCATCACCTACAGTGATGCTCTTTTACTTTGAACCATCCCCATGTCTTTAGCAAGACCCATGTTGGATTGGTATAATTCCATCTCTAGGCACTCCTTTTCCTTCACCTAACTCACATAAATTTTCTTGGATCACTTCTCCATAAAAATTTACAAGAAAGTGTTCATAACCTAATTTTATTCTATTCACCAATTCAAGGACAAATATGTTGCAGATTTTATTACTCGATGGAGGGGTTTAATAAACCAATTTTCCTTCTCCCTACCTCAACCAGAATTGATTGAAATTCTCTCTTGGGCATGTGGTAAGCACATTCATCACCTTAAAATTTCAAACATTCCATACCTTTGATGAAGCATTTACCATGGTAAGGAAATTGGAAATCTGAGCAATTGAAGAAGGCAGACTAAATATTTGATATAAGAATACCAACTTCAAACTTGTCAAAAATTCCTTTGAACCTCTAAACCACTCCAAGCCTAAACGATCAGCCAATGTCATTTTCCTTAAGATGGATCCTCCTCCAGTGGTAAACCATTCAAACCCATCCACATCTTCAATTCAAAACCAAAATCTAAAAACCCCAAAATAACTTTGTTCTAAAGTAATATACTCTACTAGTGGAGTCTTATGCTTCAGTTTTGGAAAATTTATTAAAATCATCAGTAATCCAACTTCCACAAATTAAACCCCCTAAATAATTTTACTCATCATGTCCTATACTAGTTGGTATAAGGAGAATGAGTTTTGTAACTACCATCACATCATCAGACACATTGTTGATAGATGCAAGACCTTTAAGAACATATTTCAAGACTTGATTGATAGAGGAAAAAATGTAATAGATAATCTAAATGCACCTCCAAACCAAGCTCTTGACATTTTCCATTAACCTTTTCCAAACCACCCACTTTATTCAAATAATGTGCATACAAACATAAGAACTTTCCATAACCATGATGTTCATACTATAAACATTATCCTTAATGGACTTAAAATTTAATAAAACATGACCCAAACCTCACCTATTCCACTTCCCAATTTATTGGAACCAACCCAAACAACCTCGCCTATACTACTTCTCAATTTGGTTGAAACAACCCAAACGAACTCACCTATTCCACTTCCTAATTTAGTGGAATTAACCCAAACAAACTTGCCTATTCCACTTCCCAATTTGGTGTAAACAACACGAATAACCTAACATATTCTACTTCCCAATTTAGTAAAACTAACCCAAATGATCTCACCTATTCCACTTCCCAATTTAGTGAAATCAACCAAAACAATCTCGCCTATTCCACTTCCCAATTTGGTGGAACCAACCCAAACAACCCCACCTATTCCACTTCCCAATTTAATGGAACCAACATAAATTCTCTTAGAAATATCAACTAAGGAAGATGACATCATACCTACTCCACCCCCCCAATAGTGGAACCACCCATCCTTCCTTTGGAAATAACTCACAAGGAAGATGACATTATACCTACCCCACTTCCTTCAATAGTGGAACCACTCATCCTTATTTTAGAAATCATGCCTAAGGAGTAGAAGACTATAACCATCCCACTTCCTCATCCACTTAGTATCCCTTTGGAAACCCTTATTGAGGAGGCCAAGTCCACATATAAACCATTTTCAAGACTAGTTCAAAATATCAATTTCTTATCACAACCAAAACTTGATTGAGATACATTTTGGCATTGTCTTAGATTTCCCTACCCTAAAAATAAGGAGCCAACAAACCTATCAACCACAAAACTTCAACCAAAACAAACTTAACCACCCTCAACTCAACCAAACTAGTAAACTCATCAACATATCAACCTTCAACCAAATCAACCAATCCAACTACCTTAAACACAAGGAAAACAAACCCAAATACCCTGTTTAAACCTCTCAAGAACTTGGGTTTTGTTCCAAACCAAAACCCAAATCATCCACCCTTAAAATTGGAGTTAACACCACAAACCCAACCTAAGAACCAACAATGTGAACCAATGAGGAATATCAAAATACTTAGGACTCAAAAGCCTAAAACTATTTCTCCCCCCATCTCAACTCCCCCCTCCATCCTAGGATCACACCCCTTATCTATTGTAGGATCTCACCCTTCTACTTTGTTGAATATGCCAAACCTTCTAATGAAGGGACCACAAACTCAACCTCCTCTTCTTACCACACCTCCACCTATCAAAACCAAACCTTCAAACCCAAAACCATCAACTAAAAACATTTCACAAACATCACCCAAAACTCCACTCATAGTACTTACCCTTAAAAGGGAGCCAACCCCAAAAACCAAAACAAAGACTTAAACCCTCTCAATACCATTGGTAGAGTACTATTCTAATATTTTTATGAATCTTTTTAAAAACCTTAAACATAAACTACCTCCCATTAAACCATTCAACCCAAAAATAGTTTGGTTCAATGATAACCAAATCTACATACCACAGAACACTCAAGCATGACATTGAGAAATTCAAAACTATTAAAGACATAATCTAAAAACTATATGATGCAAATGACCTTTTGACAGATAAGCCTCCTCTTAACTCACCTAAAAACCAAAAAAAAAAAAATACCACCTCACACAAACCTACCTCCAAACTCTCATCAAAGAGTAAGATGAACAAAAACAACCTACCAACCTGCCTACATTCCAAATTGACACCATCCATGTGGTCACTCAGTAAAATAATCAAAAGGATAAGGGAAAAGCTATAGTATCCATCCCTTGTAAATATTCTTCTTTTATGAAAAAACCAAAATCACCTTGGTTAAAACCCAATATTTTTATCTTAGGTACACCTCAACCCAACCCATTAGGATTAATACATAGGTTAGTTATCAAACAACTTCACTAAACTTAGGTGAATATGACCTTGTATGAATTGATACAAAACTAACCTTAACACCTTCAAGCCATGATTGAGGCTTTACAATCAATTGAGGTCTAACTTGAATATCCTTGACCTCTAGCAACCCTTGTTGAAGCCCTCCAAGTGTCATCCCTTGTCACATTCTAAGATTTTGAGATACCTCCCATCCACCTAGATGATTAGGATTGTCCCCTCTTCATCACAACCTACATCAATCAAATACAAATCAAAAGGGTCATAATTGATGAGAGAGCTAGTATCAACATCATCTCATCCCATGCCTATGAATAACTCAAACTTCCCAAAAACATCATGTACCAAACCAATACTATATCATGATCTTTTAGTTACATGATGGAAACCACCTTGGGAATAATTTTCCTTGATATATGCTTAATCTCTTAAACTCTCCTTGAAATTTTATACATTATAGAAGGGGAATTTCAATACAATGTACTTCTTGGATTCCCTTAGATCTGAACCATGTGTTGTGTACCTTCAACCTTACATAGATGCTAAACATTTGAACACAATGGTCAGGCTCATATCATCCCCACCAACCCTAGTCTATTTAAGTCATGCAAGATGACTTACCACCCAAATGATGTCTTCATTCCATTGAAGGATGTAATCCTTCTAACTTCTACCAATGAAGCTTCTACAAGCTTAACCATACCCTCTTCCCAAATCCCTATAAAAGACCCCTTTGAATCCATGTTCCAACATATTTCACTTTATTGACTCTTGATACCCTTCATACTCATCAAAAGTATATAAACCTTGATCAACAACCTCACTATAATCCTAACATTAGAACCATCATCCCTTTCAATCCTCCCAACTACTAGACCAATTTTACCTATGAAGGACTCAATCAACCACCTTTGAATTTGAACACCTCACCTCCTATCAAACCATTCACCTCTAATTTTTCCTTCTTGGATAAACTAGGTTTCACCCAAACATACCTTCATTAGTGTGCTTAGAAAGGATTTGGTTTAGGCTGTTACAATCATGGACCACATGAGCTTATCTAGAGTAAAACTCAAAAGCCTTGTGAGTGATAGGGCATTGGATTTATCAACCTAGATCTACCAACCCAAACACCTCTCATCTTAATCATTAGGGAAGAAACCCCATCCTCACCTACATATTATTATTAGAAGTCCCCAATTTCATCCCTCCTAATTTTTTGATCAATATGGTTAGTTTGAGACCCCCTGACCTATCAAATTCATGAGGAAACCAAAACCATTCCTCTGAATCATCTTGAGATGGTGGAAGATGATTCCCCCACCATTAATATCATCTAGTGTCAGGGTGATGACTCCATTCTCACCTACCTTAGTGTTGAAGACTCCTACCTTCACAAATACCATCTTTCTAAGACATAAACCATGTTGAATGAAGATAACATTGATATCAACTTGGATACTCAAGAAAATCCTCACATAATCAAAATTGGCAAATCTTTAGGCTCCTCAAAACATCAAGACTTATTCTCTTTTCTAGTTGACTATAACATGGCATTTGTTTGGTCTTATAATTATATTCCTAGAATAGACCCATTCGTTATCATCCACAACATCATCACCAACCTCAATACCAATCTTATTAGGAAAAAGCTTAAAAATATGAACCCTTGCATTGCCCTCCTTGTTAAGTATGATATACAATATTTCTTTTCCATCTACTTCATCCAATCCATTGATTATCCACAATGGGTCTCAAATATCATTCTTGTCGCTAAAGTGATAGGGGGACTTTGTGTTTGTATGAATTTCTATGATCTCAACCTCACCTATCCAAAGGATAACTTTCCTTTACCAATCATCAACCAACTTGTTGATCTAACTACCAACCATGAGATACTATCTCTTATGGATAGATTCTTGGGCTATAACCAAATCTTAGTCACCCAAAAAGATTAATAGAAAACTAGCTTTATCACTCTATGAGGAACATTTTTTTATATGGTCATGCCTTTCAACTTGAAGAATTCTAGTGCAACCTATTAGCATGCCATGACCTACATCTTTCATGACCTCATCCATAAAACCATGGAAGATTATATAGATGACCTCCTTGATAATTCCAAACATCACTAAGATTACTTGAAAATTGTTAAAGTCATCTTCAACTACCTTATATAATTTCATGTTTACCTCAACCCAAATAAATGCATCTTTGGGCTCCTATCAAGAAAACTCCTCATATTTATCATTTCCCTTTGTAGAATAGAAGTTAATCCCATCAATGTGAAAACAATCATAGACATGCTTCCTCTAACTACCCTTAAACAACTCCACAATTTGTAGGGTAATCTTCAGTCAATTCACTGATTCATCTCTTAATTATTTGATAGATGTCAACCCTTTCACCACCTTCTTAAGAAGGACATCTCATTTAAGTAGAATGAAGAATTAAAAAAGGCATTAGAAGAACTCAAAGGATACCTTCTCTCTCCACCTATCCTTGTCCCTCTTAAAGAGGACCAACCCTTCTACCTTTACATCTTTACCACAGACCATTCTTTAGGTGTCATGATCACACATCAAGATGATCAACATAAGAAACATGTAGTATAATATATAAGCCAAACACTTATAAAGTATGGAACTCATTATACCCATACCAAAAAGCTACACCTTGTCTTGGTATTTATGGCCTCCAAAATTTATCACTACCTCTTCAACCACAAAGCCTTTATCATCAAAAACACTAACCCCCTTAATTACATGCATTCTAAGCCATATCATAATTAATATATGGCTATATGGATCATGATTTTATTTGAGTTTGAAATTGAGTTCCTTTAACAAAAAATAGTCAAAGGGTAAATTATCACCAATCAATTGGCTAAAGCCCCTTTAACTAACAACCAACCGTCTAACCTTGAGTTTCCCATTGAGTCCATCAAAAATCTCTCCCAAGAAGACATTTCTTACCAAATTACCATGTTATTTGATGGATCAAATTATCAACATGTTAGGGGTTCTAGAATCATCTATATACCCCTTGAAGGTGAGCCTTTTCCCTTGTCCTTTAAACTTGACTTTGATTGCACCAATAACATGGTTGAATATGAAGCCCTAGTTTTAGGTCTCCTAAAAGCTTTATCCTTGGGATTAAAATTGATAAACATATTTGGTAATTCCCAAGTTGTAGTCAACTAGATCAATGGTTCCTACTAGTGTAAAAATGATGTTCTCCATAAATAAAAACATCTGGTAGATGTACTATTGACATCATTTGATCACTACCTTATCCCTGCCACTCTGAATTTGATAAATAATTTCTCTGGCAACATGGCTTCCCTTGCCTCTCAAATTCCACCTTCACCTTTAGAATCTAAAATATTTTTCACCATTCATAGACTTAACCAACCCTCTTATACTGAAATGGACCTCCCTTCCATCTATAATGTGGAGGAAATCTAACTGGATATTTGGTATAAGCAACTTTTCAACTACCTCACCTTAGCCATCATCCCTTATAACCTCTCTAGTAATGGTAAATAAGATTTCATGTAGTTTACTACTCACTATACCATACTATGTGGAGTCCTCTACAAATGAGGCTTTGATGGTCTCCTTTTTAGGTGCCTTCGTATCCCTAAAATCCTTTTCACAATCAAATAAACTCATGATGGGATTTATGAAGGGAACTTTAATTTCTTAAATATGACTAAGTGAATTTTATCCTTCGTCTTGGAAGCTATTGGCCTACAATAAAACAAGACTATTATGACTATGTAAAATGGTGTATCAAGTAACAATAACATGCCAACTTGCATCATGTTCCCAGTCATGCCCTTCAACTTACTAAGGAATTATGTCCCTTCTCTCAATGGGGATTAGATGTCATTAGTGATATCAAAACTCACTCTTCATAGAGACATCATTATATCATCACCATAATGGAATACTTTATCAAATTATTGGAGGCTATATGTAATTAAAAAAAATCAAATTTATAAATCAACCCTAGCTCAAATAAGATAGATCCTACTTACACTTCTCATTGGGGATACATTAGATAATCAAGAACATGACCAATATGTGGATCTGATAGACCCAATTATGGGATATGTTATCAAAAATATTATCACTATGGAGGGTTCCAAAGCTTCCAATCAAGTAAAACTATGCAATAATCCTAACTAAGTCCTATGTTTTCATATTCACTATACTAATAACAAGTAAAGCAAAGAAGTCTAATCCAATGTTCACCAAAGCTTGTGGCACAATATGGGGGTTATAAGAAACAAAATTAAACATGCATAAGAGAATCCCAATTAATAGATGTATAGGTAAAACCCTAATGCATGGAAAAGAAGAGTAATATTATTCAAAAGCCAATACTTATGCTACTTCTATCTACTAAAGAGAGGAGAAAAGTTAGAGATACTTACTTAGAAGATGAACTTGTTGAGACTCAATCTCTCCCTTAGATAAAAGTGTTTTATAAGAGGTTTTTATGATTTATAAGGATAACTAAAAAAGGATAAAGCATCCAAGACTTCTCCATAAGACTATATTCTCCAAGTAGAAACCCTCATCTAAGACTCCTTAAGTAAAATGGTGGAAGAGAATATTGTAAAGAAGCACAAATGAATAATAACTCTTGATGTCTCTCTAATAATGGAAAAATGAATGTGTTTATATAAGTGGATCTAACCCTAAACTATTCTAAAGTTTTTATCGAGAGGGTTAGCCTAGTATTTTTATTGACAAAAACTCACTAGGTCATGAGCTAGGTCAGCCAACAGCCAACCTAACCCTAAATGAGTTTCACTAATAAGAGTACAAGGTCAACCTAGTCGACCTAGTCATGTAAACTATCAAAAGGGGTTTTAGGTTAGGAAAATAGATAATGAAGGTGGAAAATGACTGGAGGAGTGTGAAAAATATGAGTAATCTCTTAGGTGAATGTTTTTAGGATCTGGTTGGATTGGTAATAAATGGAAATAAGGGAAAACAATCCTATGAAGAACCAATGGTTTGCCCACCCATTTTGTGGTACACCCTTAGGGCATGCATTTAGAGAGATTGAGACTTGATGGGTTCCTACAAGAAAGAAACCATCAATAATTGATAAATTTTAAAAACATTATGTGTATATATATGCCCACTCAAATCTCATCATGTGTCACTCAGGTGCAATAGGGGATGGTGCTTCGAGAAAAGAATATAGTAGCACATAACATTGAGGCTAAAAATAAAGTTGTAGTATTTTAAATAAAAAATAATTGAAATTAAAATGACTAAAATGTAAATAATTGAAAATTAAATGTAATATGTACCTTGACTTACCTTTATCACTAGATGGTTATCTATTATGCTTGTAGTTTTGATTGTGTAGGGTGCAAAGACTATTTTTGACAAACCCAAGAATACAAAACTAAAGAGAAAAAAATAAAAAAATTCAAGAAATCTAAGATAACTAGTGCTATGTGGATGGGATGGACTTGGAACTTTGGCAAGTTTGGGTGACAAGTGCTATGTTATAATAAATTACCAATTCAAAATTTAGAGTAGATTGAGTAACTGAAAAGCCAAGGCTAATAATGACCAAAAAAATCAAACAAGTAAACCTTAAGTAAGAAATGCAAACTCACTAAGTCAAACCAAGGATACATGTCACAAAGATGGTAATCAAACATCAATGTAAAAGTAGTAATAATCCTTACTTAAACAAATATGGACAAACAAAAAATGGTAAAACAACATTGATGAGTGAGAATTAACAATCCTTACTCAATCATCAATGGAAAAAGTAAAGGTGCATGAATGGGAAAACAACATTGATGAGTGAGAAGTAACAAGCCAACCTCACTCAATAATATAAAAAGTACCTAAAAGTAGAAATGAACTCAACTATCTACAAAATGGAGTAGTACAACAATAAAAAAATGGTAAAATGAAGCAAAGTATGTCTATAAATATAGAGCCATGGTCCAAAAAAAGTAATCCACCATTACTCAAGAATATTATTTTTCTATAAGGATAGATAAAACTGAAATAAATTAGTGTTAGCATGTTTTTAATTTGTGAAAAATATGGAAGTATAAAATAAGGGAAAATAGATTTAGAATCACACATGTCTGTCAAAGGGGGAAATTAAATGGGTGGAAGGGAGAATGAAGGAAAAACCAAGGTAGAGGAATTCTTTATCGAAGTCAAGACACTCAAATTAGGTTTGTCAAAACAAAAGGACTTTCAACCTTAAGGTCTTAAAATAAATTATCTTATCCACACAAGTCTTAGGCCAACAAATGGAGTATGTAGATCATCTCATTAAGGCTATATGCATGAAAATTAAAATAGACCCACCTTCCAACAACATGTTCCCCATTCTTTAGGACCCCTTATAGAGCTGTCAATTTGCTATGAAGATTGGATACTTATGTGAGAAAGTAGGTAGCACCATAGATTTTATTGAATTTTATTATTCCAATCTATTGGCTTATCTCACCCCAAAGGACATCAACTCTATTGGGAGGCTAACTATGGATTTTCAAATTTGATTAGAGATACGAGATGTGCTTATAATCATGTCTTTTGGTGTGATTTTGAATTTTGAGATTTTTTTATTGCCTTTTGTATATCATTACCTTTTATTTCAAATGATTTGGCTTTTAACTTTCTTGATGGATTTTTCTATTCATCATCCATATGGATTTATAGAACCAAATATGGGTGTTAAAGATGAATTTAAGTTGAATACCTGGGACTTAGTTTTTAAGAGAGATAACCTAGAGAGCATGTTGTCTAAGAGTCTCATAAATCTAGGTGAAATAAAAGTGATATCTTGACTTTGACCTTGTTTTAGCCAATGTGAAGTGAAAGCAAAGGAAATCAAGAGGAATGAAACATGAAACAATTTGAATTAATTCAAACTTTAAAACATGTGACAAGGGGTGAAAAATGGATTCAATGATAGAAAAGTGAGATTCTTTATCATTATAGACACCTAAAATTGGCCACCGATGGTTTCATATTGGACTTCAGATTGATTCTTACCAACCTTTGAAAATTAAGCCTAAGAATCACTAAATGTCTCAAATTTGGCTTCATAACATGAAATTTGGATTATAGACCTATTAAATGGGGCAAATACACATTTGAATTAAATCAAGTCTTAAAAATGATAAAATATTAATTAGAATTAATTAAAATGCTAAACCTAATTAAATGCCTAGTTGAATTATCCATGTACAATTAATAAAATTTTAAAAAAGGAAAATCAAAAATGCAAATATCTTATCTTTGTCATAATTACCTTTTCATGAGTTGTCAAATATCATAAAATATCTCACCCATGCCTATTCATTGCTAATAATGAGGTTTTGACACAATTTAACTCTACTAGGGTTAATTAACTCAAAAAGGTAAGGTTTAACCCATTCCAAGATCTAACTACACTCTAACTCACCTTGGGTTGGGGTTAGTTTCTAAACCTATAAATACAAGCATTTGCCTCCTTCATTTGGAGAGCTTGAGCATAGTAAAGTTATAATGTAGAATTTGGTGCACGATTCAAAGTTATAATGTTATAATGCTAAAATCACAAGCCAAGCCACAAGCATAAGCCATCACAAGATAACCATGGTGCCAAGGAGAGAAGGAGCCACACAAATCCATTTGCCAAAGACTCTTTGATCATAAGCCGAGCAATCTAAATAAACACATTGTTTGGAACATTTAAGGAAGGTAAGAAATTTGTATTTATTTGCATTTTAGTTGTTTTTTGTCATTTGTTGTTTATTTATTAAGCTCCTCCTATGATCTAGGTAAGTGTTATTCATGTTAGTGTGTTTTTATTCAAGTTTTCATACTTGTTCTAACACATGATATAACCACCCTTCTTAGATTCCTTGATCATAAATGACACACCCGATGGGACCATGATCACCCCACATACCAAAGAGACCAAGATGTTACTCATAAATTGTCAAAAGAATGCTTGAATTTATTCAAAATTAGAGTTTTGTCTTTGTTTTTCTCCATATTTCTAACTCTTGTGTTAACTCAGATCTAGATAGAGATCGACATAGGTCAGGGATAACCAACATTATTTCTACCAAATTGTCACCAATTCTACCCAACTAAGATCAGTTATGTGTGACTAACATCGATCATATTATAGGGGTAAAAACAATTACAAAACATTGATTTTGAATATTTTTGGTACTCATAATCATGATTTATTGGTTTCATTAGCTTTTATACTCTTTGCCTAATTGTCTCCTTGCAGGTTTTGAGAAGTTTTTATCTAACCATTAGCTAATTAATGTTTTTGTGTCTCATGTTGGTCTTGCCTTTGAGTTCACAGGTGGCCAACATCAATCTTAATCGACTGGTATCAATTATTTATAGCCATCATCAATTCTCTATGACACTGATTGGCATCGATTGCCTTATAATTGCCATCGATTAATTCTGATTGATGTTGGTCTCTATATTTTTTAAATAAAAACCTAAGAGCTATGTTTTGAAAGCTCATTTTCTCATCATTAAAATTTCATCCAATTATAAGGACATTATCTAACCATTTTAGGGCCAAGGTGTGATTGGAACATGAATTTGCAAGTTTGAATGGTTTTTAATAGTTTATTTTGGTGTTTAAAATGAATTAGGATAAATCTTGAACATTTGGGTTTAAATGCTTAAAATGAACCTAGATGATTTGTGTTGAATTTATTTTATGAAATTTGTTGCATGTTTTGCACTTAAACCAATGGGCCGAAGAACTTCATTTGAATGTGTTTTAATCTTGCTCACTTTGTCTTTTGGTGTTTAAAAAGAACATAATTCATTTTTTATGCCTTAGATTTTTTCAAAGTTTTTGAAAGATTCAAATAATGCTAAGAGGGCCATAAAAAATTCACAACACATCTCTTTTTGGGTACTTTAAAATGAAATTTAATCACTTAGATACATGATTTTGAAAATGATCATTTTATGCCATGTTTGTTTAGACTTGTTTGTTTGTTTTTGAAAAATGAAGATTGTGTGTATGCTCTCCCCCCATCTCCTATAGGGAACTTGGTTTATCAAAAGATCCTTTTCACTTACCTTTGTGGCTTTGTCCAAGGTGTGGAAAGAATGTTGTCTAGGCTCTCTGCAAAACTCACATGGTTTGGGTGATCTAAAAAAAAACAATAAAGTCTTTCTACTTAGTTTTATTTTCATGAAATTTGGGTTGTGGATGGGAGTTCATTACATCTTCATGACTTTTTTAGGGAAGTGTTGACCCAGGGCTTCATCCCCTGATAGTGTTTCAACCCCATTCCATGATGGAATATATAAATCAAGGTATAAAGATTGTGAGAACCAAGGGGTTGAGCGGCTAACCTCTCCTTTCACAATGAAGGACCAAGTTAGGTCTGGTTAATTAGGGGATTCCAATAAGTAGTCCATAGATGGAATCACTATGCAAAGGAATAGACACTTGCATAGTAAATTAATCAGTATGAATTCAATTGATGTGATGCTTCTATTCTGTTAGTCACATTTGGGATCAATCTAGATGTTCAAAAACTATAGTTTTAGTCAACCCCACTTTACCATACCTTGTTAGTTATAGGATTTAGGATGTTACATTTAGATGTTATGTCATTTCATCTTTTTATTTATTGGTCTTTTTGAGTCTAAAAGTTTGTTTATTTATACCATATCATATCATATCAAGTTTTGTTTATACACCATTCCTTTTCTTGAAGAGGCATTATGTTGGCCATTTTGTTACACACCCTTGCCTTAAAAACTTTTTCCAAACTTGTTTGTGTGTGTCAATTGATTGAAATGGGTAACGTTATGATGCTCAAATCATTTCAATTTTTTTTTGCCTTGAGTCTTTTAAAAAAACCATTAACACATCTTTAGAGAGTCATAACATGATTACACTGCTCAAATTATTTCAAGACTTGTTTACCTTGTGCCCATTACCACTTTTCAGAACCAATGCCACATATGCCTTTTTAATTTGTACCTTGTATCATTATGCCATTCTATTTTGTTTAGCTTCTTGTTTGTTTGAAGGTGCCTAGTTTCCTAAGTTGAGTTTTTAATTAACCTTTCCAAGTTCAAATTCAAACATTGATTGATTTTTTTATACCTTGTTTAATTGGGGATTAGACACCAATTTTTCTCTTTTGGGTTGTGTAACTTAGGTTAATTCGTTATCCAACTTTGAAAACTATTTCTTGGATATTTATCTTGTGCCATTATGCCATTCAATTTTGTATAGTTTGTTTGTTTAAATAATCCTATTTTTCATCATTGTTTGTGCCTTTTATTTGAGAGAAAATAGTCTCTCTCCATGTGCATTTTTCCTTATGCCTTATGCCGTTTGGCCAAGTTCATGTTTGAATTCCATATGCCTAGTCTATGCCAAAGCTTTCCAAGTTTATTAGATTAAAATATCACCTTTATTTTAAGTCTAGATTTTGACACTGCACTTGGCCAAAAGTCCTAGCACATGACTTGTTTTAGCCCAAATTTTGAAATTGTATTTGGCCAAAAGACCTAGCATCTTTTATTTTTCCTAAATTATACCTATTTGGAACACTTTGGACCTAGATTTTGGTATGACAACTTTTATTCAGCCACTTGACCTTTTATGTGTGAGACATTTAACATTAGACATTTGAATTAGACTATTTTATACCAAGTCTTTGCACAAACCATTTTAGAGATACAACTCCCCTAGACCAAGTTAGACCAAGTTTAAACCATTTTTCCTTTGGACATTATTTTTTAGAGTTCATAGAACTTTAGACCTTTTTGCAGAGCATTATCATTAATGTGGACATGTCTAGATACACTTATGGTGGAGTCATGTGCAATCTAAGTTATGATATAATGGCCACAAAAATTGTCTTTGTTCAATACCCCTACTAGGATGATATTATTTGTAAGGAGGATCCATACCCTCCTTACAACACTCAATATGTGGAACACAGTCAAGATCCACAAAATGACTTTGTTCAAGACCCCTACTTGGATGATATTATTTGTAAGGAGGATATATACCCTCCTTGTAATAATCAATTTGGGGCACAAAATGACTTTGTTTGAGACCCTTACAAGGAGGATATTGTATATGAGATGGATCCATACCTTCTTTGCAATACTCAATCTAAGAAACAAAATGACTCTGTTTAAGACCCCTACTAGGATACTATTATTTATGAGATAGATCCATATCCTCCTTGCAATCCTTAATCTGGGGATCAAAGCTAAGCATCAGATTTAGTGATCCATTATTTTGGAAGGTTGACATATGGTACTTGCCCTTTTGTAACCACCCATTCCTCCACCTATACCATTAAACCTCCTTTTGATTGTGCAAGCAATCAAGCTACACAACATCCAAGGAATACCATATCTATTCTAAGACCTCATCCTTTGGCTTGTGTGAGCAACTAAGCTCAATAAAAACCTTTCATTTATCAAGACCTCATCCTTTGGCTTGTGCGACCTATCAAGCTCCATAATTGGTATTTTACAACTACTCATAAACCAAGGCCAATATAACTAACCAATCCACAATGTTTTTATTGAACTAACCATTTGTGATAAGTCAACCTATGATGAATCACCTTTTGATACTATCCCTATTTTTGAGGAGTCTCACTCTGACAAGCCAGTCTTTACTGAGTCACTTCTTAATGATTATAACACCTTTGGGAAAATCATTACCTTAACCATATGCCTATTTTTCAAGAGCCTACCTCTAGGAAGCCAGTCTCTAAGAAGCTATCTCTTGACCTTTTTACCATTATAGAGAAGTCTCACTTTCACAAACCAGTGTCTATGGAGCCCATCATGAAATCATAGGCCATTACTTGTCCCATACTAAACATTCAACAATACACCATTATAGTAACATCCACACTAGATGAATAATCAACATTGAAGTTAGGTTCTATTATTAAGATAACATCATATTTAACATTAGAATTAGAATGAACATTAGTCTAAAAAATGGATTCAGAGTCCCTTGAGTTAAAATCAAATTCAAAATTAGAATACATTCATGACTATTATAATATTGGTTACACATGCTTTATAGATTAATTTTAATATATTTGTGATCTTTATACAATTTTTGATGATGATTACTTCAGCTTCGACATAAGTTCTCCTAGTATCTTCTATGAGGATTGTGTTTCCTTCCCCCATTCCATTACCATTCCACATGCCATTACCACCAACCAACCTAGCCATTATATGGACATTCCATCTCCCACAGGTGTTGATTGGGACTAACATAATCATACATTGTTGAAATGCATCTATGGCAACATATTAGTTAAAGAATATTAGGATATAGATGAATAACAAACTCTTAGTGAAACCTTTTCAAAGGCACTAGGGGATAATCAAATTTCAAACTCAACATCTTCTAGTGAAACCTTTTTGGAGGAACTAGAAGACAATCAAAGTGAAAAGTCAATGTTACTTATTGAAACCTTCTTAGAGGTGTTATGGGAAAATCAAGACAACTTCATTGGTAAAACCCTCTTTGAGGTGCCAATAGCTGAGCATAATAGTCCTTCACTACTTGATGAAAACATTATCAAAGATCAAATCAATATAACTTCTACTCTATAGTATAATCAGATAGTAGCTACTCTCAGGCTTAAACAACATAAAAATATGGTGGTCTTATTGAGAGCATATTCAAAATTATTTGGCCCTGCCACATCCAAATTTATGTCAAATTAGGAATCAATAACATTATGTGTACCTAAAAACCCCAATCTTTATTTGTTTCCCAACCACTATACATTCCATTATCATCCACCTATAAATTACCAACTCAAACTTATCATTCATTATTTATCCATATTTACCATCCCTAATAGCACTTTCTTTTACATAGGCTACAAAAATACCTTATCTCGGTGTTTAAAGGAAACAAAATGAACAACCAACGAATATCACAACATCATTTGCATCCAAATCTATATCAAGTTCTTAAGAAAGTAGTTATTCATAATAGGTGTGGGGTAGAAAATTACATATTAATTATTTTGGTTATATCATTTTTTGATTAGGATATGCATCTCTAAATTAGCAGGAATGCTAGAAACATTCACCCAGGCCAAAAACACTTACCAAGCGATTTCCATTTACCATTTACCTTTCCATTTTTATTTTCCATTCCCTTGCCATTATTCCATACCCTTCAATGTACTCTTGCCTTATCACTTGGGGTCAACCTTATTACCCTTTTTAAAAAAATTTCATACCATGATCATCCCAAACAATGTTATACCATAGGTCCTCCTACCATGCCATATTTATCAGACCAAAGCCTATTTTTAGCCATCTTACCCAAGCCTATTTTGATTTTAGTTCCTTCGGTTCTTCCCACACCTTCTATGATAGGATTCTAATCCAATTTCATCAATTTCAAAATTTCATGTTTAAATGATAGTTTATGAAAGTAGTGTGATAGTGGATCTGGTAAGTTATCTTCCATTCACATTATACCAAGTGCTCTTGATTATAATAGCCTTTGGGAAAATCATAGTACCACTATCATGTTACTAATTATAATCACCTATGGGAAAATTAGAATCATAGACGTATGTCTTTATTTCCTAATTATAACCACCTATGGGAAAATAAGGAAAAACACCTTTTATCATGCATTGCTACATCACCTTGCCATTACTCTTTTCATTTGCCTAGCCATTTACTGGATTTGAGAACTTGTTATTCCCTAGTCAAGTTTCTCCCCATTTTTTGTGTGGATAGAACTACTATGACTTGAGGTCATTTTTGGAATATGTAGGTCATGTGTAATTCACATTAAGGTCAGTTCAATCCCCCTTTAACATACACTTTCTTCATTTTATGAGAAACCTTTTCCAATGCTCTCGTTGTTTTACAAGCAACCTTTCCCAATGCTCTTATCATTTTGTGATGAACCTCTTCCAATGATCTTGCCATTTTGAAATAAACCTAAGCCAACACTCTCACCATTTTATAAGTGGTATCTTGTTAATTGATAACAAGTTAAGATACCTCAAAACTCTCAAAACATTCAAAATTTTCAAAATCTAAAAACATTTGTCTTGTCTAAGCCTAGTTAGTCATCCTCGATCCACCCTACTAGGGAAATTCCATTGTTAGGGTGCTTTATTTTGCTTTTAATTTCAATATTTTTGTATATTTGTTTTTTTATTTTCTTGATTTCCTATTTTTTTACTTTATGTGTGTTGTTTATTTATTTGTTTGTTTGCCTATTTATTTGCTTTCATTGATGTGCCTCGACTCAGTCTATATGCATTCATTGGGTGATTACTTGTGAATTATTCTTGAGTCCATCCATATTCATATGTCAACATTATCATCATGGTTTTATCATTGGTTCATTATTTTCAATTATTTATTAGATTAGGAGTCCGTCGTTATGCATATTTCAGTAAAGTTCTCATGGTGTTCTATCATGAGGCATACCATCACACGCTAAAAAGAAATTAGCTTGGGAAGTCTTACAAGCAATGGATCCATAGAGAATTCTCCATGGTAACCTTGGTAAATCCTCCCATCCACCTTGATCAAATCAACCCATTGACAATTATGTTTATATTAATGTTGATCTGGATAAGTATCTTTGCATTGTCATGTATAATTGAATCATTCACATTGATCAATCTTATTCTTCTATTCATTTATTTCATCACTTTGCACATTATGGTATGCCTAGTTGTTCCTAGATTCTTCAGTCATTAGACCATTGTATCTACATTTATGCCCATTCATCTTTAATGTGTGCAACAGGTTATATCCTTGAGTTATGCTTACCAATCTGCCCTATTGGGGCACAATCACACATATTTATTCAATCATGATCATATTAATGATTATAACCACCTATGGGAAAATAATTATTTTAACTCATCATCCTTAACTTGGTAATATACCATTGCCATTGATTATAATTGCCTATGGGTAAATCAATATCATACCCTTTATTATTGATTATAACTACCTTTGGGCAAATTAGTACATTTTAAAATCAATGCATACAAGCATTTTATCAATTGGATTAATCTCACCCATGGGTTAATCTCATCTTTCTTATTACTTCTTTTGATAGACCATCCATCAAACATATGATGATCACTCCCTTGAGGGGGAATCATTATAGGATTTCCAAGCATTGTTAGGGGCTTTTTCTTTAATCATCATCCTCTTTTAGGCATATCAGCCTTTCTTTTTTCATTATTTGAAAATATATTATTGTGCCTATGATTTGCAACATATTTACAAATAGGGTAGAATTATAGACACCTAAAATTGGCCACCAATGGCTTCATAACATACTTTAGACCAATTCTTACCAACCTTTACAAATTAAGCCTAAGAATCACTAAACATCTCAAATTTGGATTCATAACATGTCATTTGGTTTATATACTTATTAAATGGGGCAAACACACACATGAATTAAATCAAATATTGAAATTGATAAAATACTAATCATAATTAATTAAAATGCTAAACCTAATTAAATGCCTAGTTGAATTATCGATGAGAAATTAATAAAATTCTAAAAAAGGAAATTCAAAAATGCAAATATCCTAGCTTTGTCATAATTACCTTTTTGTGAGTTGTCAAATATCCTAAAATATCTCACCCATTCATATTCATTGATAATCATGAGGTTTTGACACATTTTAACTCTAATAGGTTTAATTAACTCAAAATGGTAAGGTTTAAATCCATTACAAGCTCTAACTACACTCTAACTCACCTTGGGTTGGGGTTCATTTCTAAAGCTATAAATACAAGCATTTTTATCTTCATTTGGAGATCTTGAGCATATTAAAGTTATAATGTAGGATTTGCTACATGATTCAAAGCTATAGTGTTAGAATGCTAAAATCACAAGCCAAGCCACAAGCATAAGCCATCACAAGCCAACCATGGTGCTAAGGAGAGAAGGAACCACACAACTCCATTTACCAAAGACTCTTTGATCACAAGCCAAAAAATCCAATTGAACACATCATTTGGAACATTCAAATAAGGTAAGTAATTTGTAGTTCTTTGCATTTTAGTTGAGATTTATCATTTATTGTTTTTTCACTAAAATCTTGCATGATATAGGTAAGTGTTATGCATGTTAGTGTGTTTTTATTCAAGTTGTCATACATGTTCTAACACATGATCTAACCACCCTTCTTGGATTCCTTGATCAAAATAATAATAATGAGGGAAATGGAGGAAAACACACTAACTTATATTGTAGTGCAAATTTCATCTATCAAAGAAGCAAAAGCTAAAGTTTAGAACAAAGATCAGAAACTTATAACCATTGCTAAACATATTCTAGAGAAGGTATGAGAAGATGGTGATTTTATATGAAAGTTCAGGTCTTATCCATGGTCTTACACTACAAATAATAAAATATAAACCCACGAGGGCACTAAAAAGTACTGAACAAATAAATGGGATAAGAAAAAATGTCATTTGTGAGGAAGGTCAGGTATTATCTATGGTCTTACACTGCAACTCATAAAATAAAAACCCAAGATATGCCAAAAACTATGTAAAAAGTATGGAAATAAAAATAATAAAAGTAAATCATAAGGAAGACTGGGTGTTATCTGTAGTTTTACATGCAAGTCATGAGAAAAAGGGGAACCAAAAGACCAAAAGGAAGGACTAAGGTTTGTAAAAAGAGAGAACTACTGCAGAGGGTGAGACCTATGTAAGTATCCTACAAAAAGCGTTAGATAGATAGCATATAGAAAGAATGAAAAGAAGGGAAGGAATCTACCTTAACATCTATATCAAGGATGAGCATGTGAGAGATAAGCCTATGTGTCTTGAATTTTTTCTTGAAGTTGAATTAGTTTGGTAGCATGCCAGGTAAAATAAGAGTGGGCATCACAAGATGCCCCAAAGTCTAAAATTATATGCGGTTGGGCATCATAAGATGCCTCAAAGGCTAGATTAATGTGTGGATGGGAATAAAAAGATGCCCCACAAGCTAAAAAGAGGAAGCAACGATAGGAAAAGATAAGAAGCAAATAGAACCCCATATAATTTCTAAATAGATTTAGGTTATCTAAGAAGATTTTGATAGGGGATTTCATGATGTTGGAAAGGAAAAAGATGATAATCAAGAAGAATGAGAGATAAATAACTAAGTCAGGTAGATAGAGAACTAAGTCAGTCATATAAGATAATAGTAAGAGTATATAGTCGACTAGGTCAGCCTAGTATTACAAACTAGGAAAAACTTATCTTGATAAGGGTACAAGGTCGACCAAGTTGACCTAGTATTGTAATCTAACTAGTAAAAAAGATACAAGGTTGATTGGGTCAACTTAGTACTATAGAAGGGAAGGAAAAATTGTTTATAAGAGACTGTGTCAAACATAATGGCAATTTATTAAAAATAGGGAAACATTTTGCAATGTACTTTGAAAGCAATAAATGGAAGAAAACACACAAGCAATTGGATCAATGAGGATGATATAATTGAGGCACACAGCATACAAAATTGCACCAACATAGGTCAATGCAAGTTTTTGCAATGTAACATATAATGAGCAAAGAGCAAGTAGTCAACTAGAAAGTAAATGCTTACTAAGTGGTCATCTTGAATGTTGTTAGATTATTCTAAAGTGTTATTTTAAGTGTGATAGGTAAATTAGCTAAAATTAGGGAACTAGAAAGAAATCTATGACTAGTTTCAAGATGTTTAGGTTGAAAGGGATTTGTGTTGGAAATGGTATTAGATTAGTATTGGGGCCTACCTCCTTACTTCATAATCCCACAATAATAAGGGTTTCAGGTACTTTGCCAATAAATACCATTAACCACATGTTTATACTTAGCTCAAAAACCAAGTTGGCTTCCCCCTTGATGATGAAATACAAGTAGGTAGGCCATCGGTAGACAAATGTTTAGTTATATTTTGAAATTATGTGATTTGGTAGTGTGTGCAAGAAAGAAAAAAATATTGAAACTAAATAGTATATTTAAAAACCACCTAATTAGAATATGTGAGTTACTCTAACCATGAAAACAACTAAAAGTGCAAGTGTGAAGTAATTACTAGCATTTAATTGTTAATCCCCAAATTGAAACATAGTACAAAGTCAATTCAGATGATAGTGTATGTAGACATTATAGAATAGAGTCAATAATATCGCTATTGTACTATAGAAGTAAGGGTCTTTAAGAACTAAGTCAATTAGGTCAACCTAGTTTTTCAGACAGAAGATAGAATACATAATTAGGTCAACCAGGTCGACCTAGTTTGATGTATGATTATAATTTTAAAGACTAAAAACTTTACAAAATAGGATTGTAAGAAAGAACTAAATTGAAAGAGAGAGAGAGAGAGAGAGAAAGGAACCTTGGTGGGTTGGAAGATGCTTAGGACTATGATATTTATATTGAAGTGCCTTGAATGTTACTTAAAATTTTTTCCAACTATGTCAATTGGGTCGACCTAGTTTTATAATTCCTTGTTTACTAAAGTTTGTTAAGATGACTATACCGACCTGGTCGACCTAGTTTGTTATCTAGAATATTATGTTGACCTATTCGACCTAGTATGTTGTTCTAGAGATGAATAATAGTAATATGTCAACCTATTTGATTTAGTCACCTATATTAGATGAAGACCTACACAAAAAGAATAGAGTTATTTTTTATGCAACTATGTGTTAAACTTGTGCACAAAAATTAGAAACTATACTCGCCCTATCAACCTAGTATCACAAATATAGAAAAATAATAAATAAAAATGATAAAAATGAAAAATGTGAAAGAAAATCTACAAGGTTTAGATTCACATTGGGTTCACAAAAATGTATGTAATAAAAAATACATCAGATCTATAAATCAATCCTAGCTCAGAGAAGATAGATCCTAATTACATTTTCGATTGGGAATGTATTAGATAATCGAGAACATGATTAATATGTGGATCCACTAGACCTGATTAGGGGATATATTATCACAAATAATATTACTCTGGAGGAATACAAAGGCTCCATTCAATAAGAGCTATGAAATAACCCTAACTAAGTCCTATGTTTTCATATTCACTATACTAATAACAAGTAAAGCAAATAAATCTAATCTAGTGCTCACTAAAGCTTGTGGCACAATATGGGGCCTATAAACAACAAAATTAAACATGCATAAGAGAATCCTAATTAAGCTATGTATAGGTAAAACCCTAATGCAGAAGAAGAAGAGTAATATTATTCAAAAGATAATATTTATGTTAATTCTATCTACTAAAGAGAGTAGCAAAGTTAGAGATACTTACCTAGAAGATGAACATATCAAGACTCAATCTATCCCTTGGCTAAAGGTTCTTTGTAAGAGGTTTTTATGTTTTTTAAGGATCACTAATAAAGTCTAAATCATCCAAGAATTCTCCATAAGACTAGATTCTCCAAGTAGATACCCTAAGCTAAGAATCCTCAAGTAGAAAGGTGAAAGAGCAGATTGTAAAGAAGCACAAATGAATAATAAATCTTGATGTCTCTCTAATAATGGAAAAATGAATGTTTTTATATAGGCAGATATAACCCTAAACCCTTCTAAAAATTTTGGTCAACAAGGTCGACCCAATTGATTTAGTATCATTATTGAAAAAAACTCACAAGGTCATAGGTTAGGTCAGTGAAGAGTTTACCTAGAACCTAAATGATTTTCACCAATTAGAGTACAAGGTCAACCCAATTGACCTAGTCATATAAAATTTTAGAAGGGGTTTTAGCTTAGGAAAAGGGATAATGAATTTGGAAAATGACTGGAAGAGTGTGCAAAAGAAGAGTAATAGCTTAGGTGAATGTTTTTAGAAGCTGGTTGGATTGGTAATAAGTGTAAATAAGGGAAAATAATCTTGTGAAACACTAATGGTCTACCCACCCCTTTCTCAGTGCACCCCTTAGGGCATGCACTCAGAGAGATCGAGACTCGACAGGTTACTACAATATAGAAAGCATCAATAATAGATAAAGTTTGAAAATATTATTATGTATATATAGGCTATTTATCTCATCTCAACTTAGGATAACAAGATTATCAACTTCATCAATCATCATATCATATACTGCTTCAGTGTTCCTAAAAAAATCATCACTGACAATGGTAAGTCATTTAAAAATAAGATAGTGCATAAGCTTTGTGATAATTCTGGAATTAATTTAAGCTTCTCATCTCTATACTACCCACAAGATAATGGACAAGATAAAGCCTCTGAAAATACCTTTAATAAAATCCTCACCAAAGTGTTCAATGAATCTAGTAAGTATTGACACTTGCACATTACTTTTACCTTATGGGCATATTGAACCAGCATTTAAACCCCTATGGGTGCCACCTCTTTCTCACTTATTTATGGTTTATAGGTTGTCTTGTCTCTCAAATTATAAATTCCCTCTCTTTGCATATCCCTAAAGGATATCATCTCAAAAGAGGACTATCATCAAGAATGCCTATCCCAACTTGAGCTACTTGACAAACATTGTTTGACTAGTCTTAACCATCTTCATGTCTATCAAGAGTGAATCAAACACACTTATAACCAACACCTAAAATATTAGGAATTCAACATTAGTAACCTCATCTTAAAGGAAAATCAACACGTAACTAACATGGAAAGAAGTAAATGGGGCAAGTTTACTCCTAATTGGCTTGGACCATTTATCATCATACATAAGTAAGGGTCTAGGACTTACTAGTTATCATACCTTAAAATAAAGCCATAACTTGAGATTCTCAATGCTTTACATTTGTTCTTTTGTTATAATAAGTTCTAAATCGCCTTGTGTCTAACTTAATCTCATCACTTGTTTTATAAACTTATCACCTTCATCTCCTTATTTTAAGGACAACTGATTAAAGAAAAGAATCATTTGATTATTTGTCATAGTTTTATCCTAATACTAAACATGGGTACCATAGATCTACCCATGGAATTATTCTCATGATACATTCCGCCCCTTATAGGATGGATCCCCATGGTCATTTTCTCTTGAACCTGTATCACCCATCATTTAACCTTCTTGTACTATAGTTTTGCCTTCATAAAGGAAAACATTAAAACTATATAAGCTAGTCCATGTCTAAAATAAAAACAAATATCTTATGGGTCATATCTAAACATGCAAACTATTCTCATGAAGGATAGTTGCCAAAAAAATATAGAATTGATCAAAAATATAGAATACTCCCTCGAAGGTTAGGTATCAAAGTCAAACAAAGCCAAAACCTAGACCAATCCCTTGAAGGATGGCTAAGTCAAATTTTTTTCAAAAATAAATCATATGGAAGCTTCCCAATTTGATTAGCTTCCCCAACCTATCAACTAAAAAAACATCAAAATACCCTAAGTCAAAAATCAAAAAACAAATTCTATCCCAAAGAAGTCTTCTCGCATTGATGAGCTTTTGAAAAAGATTAGTATAATTCCTACATGGATCAGTGCACACCAAAATAAGACATAGACTTGCCTATAATGTTTCTTAGGTCACCTAAAAAATGGGAAAGTCATCCCCACAAGAAGGTTACACTACCCTCCATTCACCTATCTACAACATATCACTATTTTCACCCTCTCAATAAAGAGATTTTGAGCTTACTTTACACAACATGATCAAGTCACTTATTTAATAAATGAACTAAAACTAATGATAAGTAGGCAAGGGGATTATGTACATAAGCCTACCTATTGTGGTTATGGTCTTTGCCAATGAGAGCATTTAATTTCTTTCTTCTATTTTGATGACAACTTGTTAAAATAATTATTAAGGTGTGTGTCATACATTTTTGAGTCATTGTAGCCTTATTCACCTTTACCTTTTATATATAGCATTTCAACTGAAGTAATCTATATGTCAAACTTACATCTCTCAAAATCATCTAATTCATTGAAAATAGAAAATCAAATCATAAAGCATTTAGTTATTGTGTTATGTACATTCTATTTTACCATTAAATCCACTTCAATCAACCATTACTTAGGTGATTTTATTATGGAAACATTATATTGCACCCTTTCACCACATAATGGATCCCCTTTTTTACCAAAAAAAATTTTCCACCAAATTGAACAACTAATTTGTACACAAACAACCAAATTTTAAACACAACCACATTCAAACAACCATAAACACATAAGAGAACACCTTATTCTCTACCAACCCACCTACAAAATCACCTCAAACCTGGTAATTTTGGCCTACCATTCACACTTTTTATAGAAAAACCTTAGCTTGGTCATTTTAACTGCATACCTACCTCACCATACTTGACAAATACATACTAATTTTGCACACAACCCTTTAGTGAATCAGAACATGAACCCTTATAGTCTCAACACCTATGATCATTTTGTCTTCTCAGGATCAAATCTTACTTTTGGATCCCTGAGAAAGCACACACCTCAACTATGAGACTTGATTTTATATGTGTACCCCATATCAACTAAGCCTAATGCTAGGTATGGTTACCCTATCAGTTATCATTCTAGTGTATCCCTATTTACAAACTAATTCAACTATGGAATTTTAGTCTATGTGTAATCTATGATATCATAATTAGTCACATTTTTTTTTATGACCGTTTGTGCTTAAATTTCCAACCAACCAACCAACCAACCAACCTTGTCACCAACTTATCCACTTGTCAAACCCTAACCTGACTCCATTTCACCTCATCAATTTTTGATTTGAGGGGAAACACCTCCTATGACACTTAGGGCATCTAACGTTCCATAAACCATTAGTTTTATTTTTGTATCTTATCGATAAAAATTGCACAATAAAAAACGGCAAATGTAGACACTAGAAAAATACACTAATAATTCTAGATTTCACAACACACCCCTTTACACCCCTTGGCCCCACTTTGGTTAAAACACTTCTTAACCCCCTTAAAGACCCATTTACCCCTACCCATATTTAGATAATTATTTATTTAATTAAGTTAATAATCCTCTATTTACACCTCACCCTGAGACCAAATCCCATGCTAACTCACCACCACCTTTCCCTAGGATTAATTCACCTAAGTCGTAACCACCTAAGACCATTTCTTGCCTTAACATTTACTCCCTAACCTCCCTAGACTATTTCTACCGATGTGACCACACTCTTTTAAAATAATCTAGACCATTTCAAATGGTCTTAAATTCCAAAATTAAGTGCAAAGAACTATTTTTAGTAAGTTAGACCTAATATACCATGACTAACATCAGTCATCCCTTGATCAATGTTGGTTGACCAGGATCAGCATTGATTACTTAGGTCTGACCAAGACCTTTGTTCTAGAGGTTAAATAAGATGAGTCTAAGTATAAGTTATCATTATTGAGATCTTGTGTGTGAACTAAAGAGATAAACCAAAGAAATAGAGACTTTTCTAGAGGCATAAATGAGTTGTACCATAGATAAACTGAAGGTTTAAGCATAGTTACATTACCCAAATTCTTTCAGGTCTCTATCCACATTCTCTTAACCTATCATCCACTTCCAGAACAACACTACTATGTCAAATAAGACTTTATCCATGTTCTCTTATAATTTGTTGTTTTCATTGTCTTCATACCTTCCCCTTAGCCCTAACTACATGTGTTGAAGTTTTGCACTTTAAGACTCCTTCACCATCAAACACCCATCAAAATTCCATAATGATTTTGAGCATAAACCCTTTATCTATATTTTTTATTAGTTTCATTCCAACCCTCACAAGTCTATCCCAAACTTTTACCATTAAAAAAACCTTCAAATCCAACCAAAATCCAACCACTCCACCAAAATCAAAAACTATGTTTTTACACAATGACTGACATCAATTTTGCATAAAACATCAATCCATAAAGATCAACATCAATCTCTGTGTAAAATTTATATTCTAAAACAAAAAGATAAAAATAACCATTTGAACCCATAAAACCCCTTGTTTCTCAATCTCTATCACAATATAGAACCAGAATACAACAACTAGACTTGACCATTTACCACCTTAGCATTTATTTCATGCAAATTAGCTTAGTTTGTTTTAAAAGTAATCGAGCAATCTTAAAGTATTTTATCATTCACTTAAATTAATTTTTCATTTATTTACTTAATCATTTCTTATCATCATCTTTTGGACATAATTTGTTTTAAAAAGTGGGTTAACAACCATCTGAATAAGTTTCATACTTTTGGGAGCTAGCATTTGCTAGGCAACCCACTTACCAACCATATTAATTCAAATATGTTTGAGTCTTATTGATTTTCAGGTCATTCTTCCCTAGACAAAGAGGATTACTCACAATGTTTGGATCAATGGAGCATGAAACCATATCCAGGTTCACCTATGCCTTCCCCTTTAATTTAGTTTTACTTGTTTTCATAAAATAAAAGGAAAGTGATAAAAAATATAGTGAAATAACCAAATCAACAAAACATACTAGAATGATATCAAGCCTTTCCATATCTAATTATTACAAGATAATCAATTTGTCTCCTACTTACAAATAAAATTTTACATATGATGTAATATAGGTATTAAAAAAATTTACACAATGTGCATGTCTTCAAAATACACATCAACTATCACAGGTGGATCTTGATCATGATTATGAGGAGTTGATAAATTATTTAGAACGTCATACAATCTGTAGAAAGGGTTATTACCTATGTAATAAATGAGAAAAGATGGTTTTTAGGTAAGATATTCATACACTCATTTTTTTAATATAAAAATATAACATAATGTGCTTACAAAAACTAAAAAAATATGATTTCTTATAGTACAATGCACCATGGCCGTTGAATATGAATGGATCAATATTATTTCAAGACCTAAAAATGGGAGATAAAAAATATGAGCCTATAATAAATGATGATCATATAAATACACACAACTGGAACATACTACAATTATGGAGATTAAATGTATATTGACAACTTGTGCTTTCAAAGCATGTTGTAATGAAATCCATTACCAACTATGCAACAAAAGTTGAGAAGAGTTCTGAAACATATCATAAAATTTTAATGCATCTTGTAAACATTGAAAATCTTGATGAATTGGTAGTTAGATCATATAGAAGACTCCTAATTGAAACCCTTATATAAAGAGACATAAGGGTACATGAAACATGTCATATGTTGTTCGAGCTTCCATTGATAAAAAGTAATGGAGTGTTTGTCACTTTGAATATTTCACATGAGGTGTTTAAATCAGTGACAGAAATTATAGAACAATAAAATGACAAACAAGAAAATGATAAACACTTAAAATATTTCATTGATGGATACATGAATAGACCTTATGTAATGGATTTTTTTCACTTATCAAGATAGTTAGATCATGGTCATAGAATCCAATGTGAAGGAGAGAAAATAAATGGGAGGTTAGGAGTGTGGTAGATATTATGATAGTATTCTGAAGGTTTACTACAATACCTATGTGGGAATTAGAAAAATGGGTAAAATTTTATTGGTCAAGGATATTGATTTACAAGCTATTTCATGATATACAAAGAGATATTGGACTTGATGATAATACAATAACATCAAATTGGGTGTCATTAAAATATAATCCTTAGCATGTGGAGTAGAGGAATATGCCAAATGATGATGAAAATCAAAGTGATGCTGAAGATGAGGATGTTAAAGTCACTCATCAAAATATAATGGAACATGTGTGGGAAATCATCTAAAGGCTACATCATGGACAAGTTATGGAATTATCTAAAATAAATATGTTGGGCATATGATATCTTGATAAACAACACCATGGAATCGTGAATATCAAGGAGAAAAATACATAGCTTCAACTATAAAATGCATAAGCACAACAAAATACAATGGATTACTCATACTAGATGATATAACAAGAAATATTCCATATGAAACCTTAGGTGTCAACTACCAAATAAAAAGGGCACTTGATATAATTATGAGACATCTTCTTCAAACTCAAAATGTTGCACCACTATGCTTGATAATTCAAGGAACAACATGAATAAGACAATAATATCTAATTGGTACCATTCATGAAGCTTTTCAAAATGAATCATCAACTATGCAATGTTATCCACTTCTATTACTTGTACCAATTAGAGTTGTACCACTTAATATTAGTGCTTCAACAATCCATCAACACTGAAAATACCAATTGCATATTTTTTTGAATTAGAAGGAACAAGACTCATAAGTTTCTAAGAAGAATTTAAACATATAAAATACATATTGATTTATAAAATGAGCTTTATTGGATTTTTTTGTTATCAAACATAGATGCGTGTCTTTGTCAAGAATTTCATGAAAATGCAAACACGAGTTTTGTAGGTAGATCAATCATATTAGTAGGAGATTTGGGTTGGTTACTTCCTACTAGTGATAAAGCATCATATAATAGTATCATACACAAAAAAATACTATGGGAAGAATTCAAAATTGTTGTTAATCTGGATAAGGTATATAGACAAGAAGGAGAAAGTGAGGACAAACAAAGGTTTCATTAAATAATCACAAATATTATAGATGCACATCCAACTATTGGTGATTGGAAATTATTGATGTGAAGAACCAATAGTGAATTACATCCAAGCATCAGGGAAGATTTTGATAATGATATTCATTTATTTGTAATAAATGATGATTTAAAAAACATAACAAAATGAAATTACAATCATTAAAATGATCAATTGCATGGATCATTAAAACTAGAATATGTAGTACCAATCCATCAAGAAGTCAAATTTATGACTTGGATGTGGACTTATTAGTTGTAAAGGATGCAAGGGTGATGTTAACCACCAACCTATGGATATAATTAGGACTTGTAAATGGATATATATGATATATTTGAAGTATAATATACAAACCTAAAAGAGTCCCACCATAACCACCTACATATATGTTATGGTGTAATTTGATAGTTACTCTGGAATGTAATTTACAAATGCAAATCCACATACAATTTCAATTACACCTACATAAAGGGGATGAACATGATAATTGCCCTTAAGATTGTCTTGGGTATTATCAATACACAAATCACAAGGGTTAACTCTTTCTAAATTAATAATTGATATAGGGCATAAATAAAGACCAAGGTTAACATTTACAGTTATCTCTCATGCAAAATATTTGGAAGATCTCAAAATTTTATCTTCATTTTCATACAACCGATATGAAAATTTGAAAATAGGGAATTAAATTTTCAAATAAAAATGTGAGGAAGAGAGACTCAAGTCTTTGAACTAAAATAATGTTACATATTTAATATCTTTCCAAAAAAAAATTCACATATCTTATACTCTTTTTCATGTTTTGATGTAGATGAAATTAAATTATTTAATTCTAATTTAATGTGATGTATATTACCCATTTGGATAACTATTAAATGCTTCCTTAATTATCATTTAGTGTGATATATATTTATTATTTGGATGAATTTGAAATGTGGCATTAATTGATATTTAGTGTGAATTGTGCATTATGTTTTTCTTAATGTGATGTATATTAACCATTTAGATAAATATTAAATGCTTCATTAATTATCATTAAATGTGATATATATTTCTTATTTGGATGAACATGAAATGTTTCATTAATTGAAATTTGGTGTGATTTTTTTATGCCAACCTGTAGATGGTAATATCATAGATATCTTAAATACATCTATCTAAAATATGTTGAGAGATATCAATCTCTAAATGCCTATCTAACCTATGTCATAATATCAATATACACACCTCAAGATTAATATCTATTTATATCTTATAGATAGATGTATTTAATATATTTATGCTAGTATATATTTTTTATATGGTAACATGGGTATAGGCCAAGAGAAAAAATGTGTGATAAAAATAGCCTAGAAGAAGACCTTATTGATACAAAATGATTCAAACTGCACCAACTAGGTAGCAAGGTGCTAGCTACCCATTGGTGGGTGATTGAAAAATTAAAAAAATAACCAATACTCTGAATATAAAAGCCAAAGCTAAAAAGTACATATATTATTTAGAAGACTACTTGTACATTATAGTTGAAAAAGATACATAGCCAAAAAACATGGGATTCACCATTCACTTACACTATAAAAAAGATAGGTATGGAAGTACTCTATAACGTTATCAATCTAGATATACAATTTCTACCTACTCCTTATTGGTTTCATCAGCCTTAGTATTCATAGTAGCAAACCCAACAAACACACTCCCAAACACTTTCTCTACTTCCACATTCTCCATCTCCTCCAAATCATAACAATTAGGAGGATCAATAATAATATCCTGAGGGAAACAAATAATCATCTTTTTAGCAAACATCCTTTGACATTTCTAGAACTTCACTATGCCTTTCATAATCGCATGACTATGCTCGATTACGTCCAATCCCATAAAATGCACAAGTTATTTTATTTTCATATGTTCTTTGTGGAGGGAGAAGGCCCTTGCTATGTTTGACAAAAGGCTAGCCTTGCAAACATTTTGGGCACCATCAAGCACATTTATATATCTCAATGATTACTTTGGATCCAAAAGGAAAGATTTAAATAATTTCCTAATATCTTGATCATATGCTTCATCTATGCTCACTGCCACCCCCTGATTTTACTTGAGCCAGAGATGCATGTACGGGTTATTAATGTCTTTATCCAAATTCATGAAAAAACTATCTAAAATTGCATCCCTAGTTTGCCAATCTGTATGACTGACACATTTCACATCTCTCTTGTAATTAGCATTGCCCTCCTCATGACAAGCTTGCTTACCACTATCCATCCCAACCCTGCTTGGCCTACATATGTCAATCCTAATTTGGATACCAAAATTATGTTTCAAAAATCCAAAATAAAAAGCAATCCATAAACACCCAAATGTTGTGGCCATCCTTCCCCATGAGAGGCAATGAATAACCATTTAACACCATTACCAAAAAAGCTATACTAATCACCGAGATCAAATAAATTTGATAATTATTAAGACACATAGGCTTAACAATATCATTATCAAATTAAAAAACCCATTTTGAATTTATAAAAAAGAAATCTATTCAAAAATCTTAGATACTCAAAACAAGAGTCATTTAAACAATGTCACCTCTTGAAAATTATTACCCAAAGATCTTCCTAAACTAATTTAAAAATAATCCAATTTTTCTTTCAATAATACTCTTAAATCCTCATTACTAGGGAATAAATAACTTTTAGAAAATAGAAACTTCAATCCTTATATCCACTAATCGCATTGTCCTTAAGTTGCATTATTGCATTAGCTGTCCAATCCACTATCGAATTCCCTTCTCTCAACATATGAACCAAATTGATTATCTATAGTTTGAGAAAAAAAGCCTTCAGATCTTCAATGACTGATCTCAATTTCCACACCTTTATATACACCAATTTAAGTGCATTGGCAACAATTTGTGAATACCCTTCAATGTAGATCTTCTTCTAGCTTTTTAAGAATGTTATCTTCAAACCTAAAAGAGCAGCTCGAGTTTCAACTATATTATTGGATTCCAATCCTACGGCTTAAGAAAACACAACTAAAATATGACCTTCCTCATCTAAAAAAAATCCCCCAGCCCCAACAAGACCTAGATTACCTTTTGAAGCCCCATTAAAATTCAATTTGATTTACCCCTTCTTTGGTGGCTTCTAAATCTATTTTTTCCTCTACTTATTTATGCTTATTTTATCACCCCCATTATCAGGTTAGTATATTATTATATCAATGTTGTATTATTATTGTAATATATATTGATTAAGATATTATTAATGTATTATTATATTATTATAATAATTTGACCAAATTTTGGCCCTTCAAGCCAAAATTGGGCACCCTTATTTGTAAAAAAATCATCTAAGTCTATATCTTTTACTAGGTCCAGTACTTAGTTTTTCTTTAGAAGAAGTATTCTATGTCAAAGCCCCAACAAATGTATAAGTCTATTCCTTTTAGAAAGTTTTTTTTGGCCTTTTCTAATCCTTTGCCTGATTCTTTTAGGTTTTTGTTCTAAGCCTTTGCTAACTTTTTTTGATCTTTTTGTCCGAAGTTTTTCCTTAAGTATATTTCTTTCAGGATTTTCCATTCAGTGGAATTATTTCAGAAAAAATTCTTGAGGCAACTTTTCCAAAGGGTATGTTCAACTTTCCTAAAGGGTATCTCTCTTGCAAGAAATGTTCTACATCACTTTCCTGAAAGGTACTTTGCAAATTCTCTAAAGGGTACTATCATTTTTCCTGAAGGATACTTTGCAATCTTTCTGAAGGGTAGATTTGTAACTTTCTTGAAGGGTATTTTATTTGGAAAGTGGACACTTGAATTTATTTCAAAGGGTCACTTGCAATAATATTAAGGGTATGTTTCCTTTCAAAAAGGATCTTTTCATTTTTTTGAAGGGATCTTTTTAAAAAATCTGAAGGAAAGAATTGTTTCAGACATTTTGTCCAAAACAACTTTTCTGAAGGTCCATAACAGTTTTTTCAAAGGGAAACTCAAAAGAAAAGGGCATCTTCAATATTTTGAATGGTCACTTACACCTTTTCCGAAAGGTACTTCAAATTTTCTGAAGGGTAGGTGACAACTTTTTTGAAGGATTTTTTTAGGCTAAGTGGACACTTTTAACTTTCTTGAAGGGATGTTTTCAAAAGTCTGAAAGATTGTTTCCATGGGAAGGTGGACCATTTCAAAAATCCAAAGGGTATTTTTCCTTTGGGAAGATCATTTCCAAAAGCTGAATGACACTTTAAACTCTTTTGAAGGGTATGTTTCCTTTCAGAAAGGGTCTTTTTCACTTTCCCAAAGGGTCACTTGCAAGAATCTGAAGGGTATGTTTCCTTTCAAAAAGGGTATTTTTCACTTTCCTAAAGGGTCATTTCAAATAACTAAAAAGGGAGAAATAGAAATTCTAAAGGAATTATTTTAGATAAATTGTCTGAGGAATTCTTTCCAAAAACTTGAAAAGGTGCCAAAGTCCAATTCTTTTTGACATTTTGTTTGATATAAAGAAAACATGATTTCCTTCAGA
Organism: Torreya grandis; assembly: GCA_037957365.1. Lineage (NCBI taxonomy): Eukaryota > Viridiplantae > Streptophyta > Pinopsida > Cupressales > Taxaceae > Torreya > Torreya grandis. The sequence continues at coordinate 283,892 of JARHVA010009058.1, read as the reverse complement.
TTTTTTATTTGCAAAAATTGTTTAAGGCATAAAGGACCAAATGAAGAGTTGAAAGAAAATAAAAAAGGAAACAAAAGACCTAAATAAATTCTTTTGGGAAAAGTGCCAAGACAAAAAGATTGAGGAAATAAAAGTTTAAAGAAATACCTGAAAGGTGATGGCCCACAGAACATCAAATTCAGACTACAAAAACTAGCTATTTGGATTTAAAAAAAGGATCAGTAGGAACCTAAGGGTGAGAATAAAGGTAACAAGTGGAAATTGTAACTAAGGTTTTAGTTTAGTTATAACAAATGTAACTAATGCTTTTGGTTCAGTTGTAACTCATTGTAACTAACTCATTTGATGACATGACATAACTCACCCACTTCTCTCCAATGCAAATGTAACTAATCCTTTTAGGATGACACATGTCCAAGTGACCTTTAAACTTCCTTTGATTTATCCACCTCTCAAAGGCTCTATATATGCATTCTTTTGGCTTGTTTAGGATCCTCTATTAGTTATCATGAAACTCTAGCAAGATTTGTACTTGCAAAACTTTTGAAGAAATAAAACAAGTTTTTGCCACTCACATGCTATACTATTGTGTATCGATTCAAATCATGTTCTTCTTGTTTAGTGAGAGTTTATCTTTCCTAACCTATTATCCTTGATTGCCTACTAGATGTATAGAAAGAGTATTATTACAGGACCTTGTTAGTATTCCTTTTTAAGTTAAAAGTGGTTTAAGACTATATTCCTTCTTGGAATTGTCTATTTCTCTCCTAGATGTCGAGTGCCTTCTTGAATCTAACATGTGAAACATTGATGTGACAATGCACAAAGAGTTGTGTGGTTTGTGTGAAAGAAGCTTTGTTGGTCTTTAAGTAGTGTATTTTTAGTCAAATTTGGAGGACATTATTCATTGGTGCATCACCATTTTATTTTATTAGTTGTTTTCCTTACCCTTTTCATATATAATTGATAGATTAGAGAGAGCTTTAAAGGTGCATCAAGGGGAGCTAACCCTTAATCTAGAGATTCATCTCAATGAAATTATCACCCACATCAAGAGACATGATTCCATTTTTTTGCTTGAATGAGGAGAGTTGAGAATCTCCTTAAGGGTAAAAATTTAAGCGTCAATAGTTTCTGGCATGCCTGGTGGGACCTCTAAGTCCTACAAGATTGTTCAAGATTGGTTCTGGACTTGGCATTGTTGAAGAGAAAGAAACATCTACATTTATTACTTGGTGAATCCATTGAATAATTCAAGTCTTTGGATGATGATCAGTCCTATTTTCCATGCCAAAGGTGACCACTAGGTCTATTGCTAAAGGTGTTCCCCTCAATTTTGTATAATTACCTCCATATTCCACCAAAAGGTTTAGGTTTGTCAATACTCATCCTTACAAAAGAGATTTTATGTTTAAAGCTTCCAAGTTTGTGTTACATTCCATTCCTAATACCTATAGTGATCATTCAAAAATGTCTAGAAGACAACCTTTCATGCCTTTCACTGGGGCATCTCCCTTGCATATTGCCCAATATGATCAGATTCCAGAAGCTACTCTCAAAAGTGTCCTGTCTTTTAGTGGAGACGGTCTAATTACTAATATTAAGCACATCAAGAATATATTAAAATTTTGTAATATCCATAATATTACCCAAGAAAATGTAGTTATTAGGTTTTTATCCTTGTCTTTCAAAGGAAAATTCTTTGACTGGTATGGGACCCTACCTGTAAATTCTATTGGCTCATGGGATGAGTTGGGGACTCTATTGACTGATAAGTTCAGGGAAAAGAGTGATCATCTATATTTAGCTAAGAAATTGACCACAATTAACCACATGAATTCATGCAATATTTTAATACTAGGTTCCAAAAAACTTGGGATAGAATCCCAATTCTTGTGAGGCCAACCACAAACTATGCATTTTTGTACTACTTGAAAGCATTAAATAGTGACATTGCCATGATGATTCAATCTATGGGTGGAAACACACTACCTACCTCCTATGAAATAGACATAAATTATAAGAATTATCTTGTTCAAGTGGGAAAGATATCTCTTATACCTCCAATGCCACTATTCCCTGATTTGCATTCTCTTAGTCAAAGTGCATTGCCCACTTTAGCTCCTTTGCCTGGTTAAGAAAAATCTGCTATTGCCCCTACCAATGAAATCCAAAAAGTCAAAATCTTATTCCAAATTTTTACTATTTAAATGGTTTCTCTTAAAAGGTAACAATCCCAAGGTTATAGGCCATAACAATTGTATAATCAGTTTGGACAAACAAACAGACCTCCTTTTCAGGGTAATAATCAGGGACAAGGCCAAGTTACCCATGTCAAGCCTTATCAAAGATATAATCCTAGTGCTCCCTCATCATATAAATCCTTTATACCCACTAAAAAAAACTTGGTCTAATAACAACCCAACTATCCACCTTTTGAACATGGTCAGGAACAAGTTGCTTATGCCAATGAAATGCATAATCAAGGTATGGTAATGAAAGGTAGTCAATCCTTCCAAGCTTTAAGTTTTGAAGGATACATGAAATGTGGAGGAAAAAATGGATGATATTATACTAATTATACCCTCATAAATCATTTTGAGGGTGAGTTTTATGCCATTAATTTCTTAGTAAATACAAGCAATCAGAATACTAGTGGTGCCTATAATACTAGGTCCAAAAAGATGGTTGTCGATTAAGCTCAAGGAGATAATCAACAATCTATTATGACTCATATATCATCTCCTATGGTAAGTGGGTCTAACACAGCTCATAAACTACAATAAAATTAGATAATTCCAAACTTTAGGCCAGCTACTACAACTCTACCTACATATGCTACATCACAAAGTGTTAATGTTCATAAAGAGAACCCCAAGGTGAGTAATAATTCCATCAATGTGGTGGAAAAAAATAATAATATTCATATGAATATTTAATTTTGGGATTATCTAACATTACTAGGGTATAAATAGATACTTCAAAAGGATTTTCATGGATTGGGAAAACAAGCTGGCCCATCTAGAAATGACAATGTCATTTTGGTAAATGGAACTCAATCTATGGATGGTCAAGTGAAGAAAGATGAGAAGACTCCTCATTTTTACCCATTTATAATTATTGGTGATTTATTGTTTCATAATTGTATCATTTATAGTGGATTAATTACATCAATTATGCCAAAATATACAGTAGATAAGCTAGGGCTCAAGTATGAGCCAATGACTAAAGGAGTTTTGCAATTGGATGGATCACCAACCAAGACTTCAAGGGTAGTGAAAGGTTTGAATTTTACCATTAATTATTGTAATAATTTTTAAATCACCCATGATGTGGTAGTATCATATTTACCTCCATATTTTGTTCTTTGCTTGTCAAGGGACTTTACATCCAAGATAGGTGGATATTTGGCAGCGAATTAGTCCTACATGGTGTGTAGGACAAAATATGGCACTAAGGTGAAAATTGAGTTAGAACCTATCCATAGAGATCACTTGGAACCATACTCACCTAAGTTATAAAATTTTAACCATGTTATCATTGATGAAGAGGAGATTTATATTGACCAATCTCCATCATCTTCCCTTGAAGGAGTTTTTGATTTGTTCCTAGATGAGTGGGGAAACGACAACTATGAGCATGATCATTACAATTTTATTGAAGATTATTGTCTTAGATTATATTATATTCATGAGAAATTATCTTTCATGCCTAATTTGATGAATCCAAGTGACGATGTGAATGGCTTGTGGCATCTCTTCTTTGATGGGTCTAGAAGCAAGATGGGGGTAGGTGGTGGAGCTATGCTAGTTTCACCTTTAAAAAAAAGGTATTTTTCAGCCTTCAAATTTAAATTCTCATGCACTTTTAATGTGGATGAGTATGATAATATTATCCATGGACTTTAATGGGCAAGGAAAAGAGGTGTCTAGGAATTACAAGTGTTTTATGATATCGAGCTTGTTGTGAATCAAGTTAAAGGGCAGAATTTGACCAAGAATTCCTTGATCAAATCCTATAAGCACAGAGTTTGGGACCATCTAGAAGATTTCATGGATTTTAAAATCATATATATTCCAAAGTAAGACAATAATCATGTTGATAGGTTGGCATATATTGGTGCTCAATTTGATGTTCCAAAGGGCATAAAGGAAGACAAAAACCAACCCCATCTAAAGGTGATTGTGAGACCATCCATACCAGATAAAGTCACTAATTGGTAGGTATTTGATAGTGACCAATAGATAGAAATTTTTATACAAGAAGAGGTTGATTTTTATTCACAAAATTAGTCTAATCTATAGCAACAATAAGGAGGGCAAATTTTCCAACTGAAGTCTAACAAGCTCCCCAAAGGCCTAATGACTCTTGAAAGCATTTTCAATGAAGATGACCAGCTCAAGAAGGAGAAGTTAAGCATGTCAACAAAGAAAGAGAACTATGAAAGGGTATAAATATTTAAATATAAGATACTTGCACTTGGGAAGGTATGCACTAGTAAAGAAAAACATGATTTCATTGAATTATACAAGGAGTTTAGTGATATTTTTGCATGAGAGTATAGTGATTTGAAGGGTTCTGACCCAATCTTGGCTCAACACACCATAGAACTAGATTAAAATTCCAAACCAATAAATAAAAGACAAATAGCAATCAATCCCAATATTAAACCTCTCATGAGGAAAGAACTCACCAAACTAATTGAGTCCAAAATCATCTTTCCCATCAAGCATTCTTCTTGGTTGGCCAACTTAGTCCCTGGTAGAAAGAAGAATGGAGAGATCAGGTTGCATGTGGACTTTAGGGAATTGAATAGAGCGTATTTGAGAGACCATTATCCCCTCCCTTCCATGGACCAAATTCTGTAAGTGGTGTTAGGTAGTAAGAGGTTTTCCCTCCTAGATGGTTATTCTGGGTACAATCAGATTTTGGTGAAAGAAAGTGACCAGTAGAAAACAACCTTCACCACTAAATGGAGCACATATGCCTATAAGAAGATGACATTTATATTGTCAAATTCTAGAGCTACTTTTAAACACGCAATGGATATGGCTTTTCAAGGATTAATCAATGGCATTGTATTGGTATATCTTGATGATGTGACAGTTTTCTCCAAGGAAGCAAAAGATCATTTAAAGCACCTAAGATAGATTTTTGAGAGGTGTAGAGAGTTTGGGATCTCTATAAACCTAAATAAGTGTGTTTTTATTGTTCATGAAGGTAAAATTTTAGGTCACATTGTTTCTAAGAAAGGTCTATCCATTGATTCGAAAAGGGTAAGTGCCATCTTGGCATTGTCTTTACCTAATCACAAGAAGGGTCTAAAAAGATTCTTTGGTAAGATAAATTTAATTAGGAGGTTCATTCTTGATTTTTATAACATGGTCAAGCCCTTGAAATATATGTTAAGGAAGGATGAGATATTCACTTGGATAGGAAGGAGAAAAGAAAGTTTTGAAGAGATCAAGAAAGCCATTGCCCAGGCCCCTACTCTTGCAAGTCCTAACTTCTCTAATGGCTTCAACTTGTATACTTTTGGGAATGAAGAGGTAATATATAACATGCTTACTCAAGCTAATGATGAAAATTTAGAATAACCTATTGCCTTTTTCAGTCAAGGTTTGGAAGGCTATGAGACAAGATACACATATGTTGAGAAATAAGTGCTTTTAGATATAAGGAGTTTGAAGAAGTTTAGGCATATGTTATTTAAAAACAAGATTCACATTTTTTTGCCTCATACTATTGTAAAATAATTTCTATTTAATATATATTTGAGTGAAAATAGAGTAGGATGAATCACAAGGGTGATGGAATATGATGTACAGATCAAAATAACTAAGCTAATGAAAGGAAAAGGACTATGTGATCATCTAGCTTCAGAATCTAAAGAGAAAAGGGAAGTTTTTTGGCACTCCATAGTGATCCTATAGTAGTTTTACCTTCAACCATGAGGAATTGGACATAAGAAATGATTCACTTCCTTCAAATTGGTGAGTGTCCACCAGGTCTTGATAAAGACAAGAGAAGGTACTTTAGGCTGCAATCCATTCCTTATGTGCATATTGATGGAGTGCTATTTAAAAATAACTTTTTAGGTGTGCTTTTGAGGTGTATAAATTTGGATCAGATTGAAAAAGTGTTGCATGAGTTTCATGATAGACCAATTGATGGTCACTTTGCTCTAAGAACCATAGCTACTAAGATTATGAGGGTTGGTTACTTCTATCTTAGCTTGTTTAAGGACACTCACACTTGGGTAAGGAAATGCCAAAAGTTTGCTATTTTTGATGGAAAACAAAATCTAGTTGCCTTACCTCTTCACCCAATCTAGGTTGAACAACCCTTCATGCAATGGGGTTTGGATTTCATAGGTCTGATCAATCCTCCTTCTAGTGTTGGTCACAAGTGGGTGTTGATAGCCACTTCTTATTTTACAACATGGGTGGAGGTTGTAGCTCTTAAGGAGGTAAATAAAAACTCAGTCCTATACTTTTATGAAGTTATATTAACTAGGTTTGGATCTCATTAAATAATCATTTTAGATAATGCATTAGCCTTCTTAGGAATAAGGACAAGTGAATGGGCTTTGAATCATGGGATTTATCTTATCACCTCCTCCAACTACTATCCTCAAGGGAATGGACTAGCTGAGTCCACCAATAAGAAATTAATTAGGATCATAAAGAGGACTATGCACGAGAATCAAATAAATTGGCATACCAAGCTAAAGATAGCTCTTTAGGCTGATAGGATCACCCCAAAGAGAACAATTGGGAACTCACCATACACACTTGTGTATGGAAGGGAGGCTAGGCTTCCTATCTCACTTGAGTTACTAGATTTAGACCTCACCTATCAGCTACAATTAATGGAGAATGAGATTATGGGAGTTATATTATGTGTGTTAATGGAGCTTGAGGAGACAAGAGATCAAACTATGCAAAACATGATAACTCACCAAGAGCAAACAAAGAATTATTTTGACAAGTCCATACCAAGGATTTTCAAAGAAGGAGGCATTCTCCTAAAATGGGATGAAGATAGGGCCAAACCTAGAAATCACACAAATTTTGATGCTTTGTGAAGTGGCCCATATGTGATCATATAATACAAACAACACAATTCTTTCCAACTCTCAAAGTTGGATAGAGAGGAGCTACATATCCCAGTCAATGGGATATATCTAAAGCATTATTATTGAAATTCTTTTTTATTTTGTACATAGTTTCTTATTTTCCTTGTGTTCCCTAAGTGCTAATACAAATGTGTCAATTTGTCTTTGTCTTGTTTTGTGTTGTCTTTACTTGGTATTACTATTGTTGTGTGGTGTGTTTCCTTGTGTTTTGTTTTGGCATAATCCTTGTTAGTCATCTTCAAGAATCCATTGACTCCATTAGCCCTGAGTTAGACAAGGTTATTGGTGGTTAGTATAGCAGGCATACTACCCCTATGAGTCATTATTTTTTTGACCAAATTATGGCCCTTCAGGCCAAAATTAGACACCCCTATTTGTAAGAAAATTGTCTAAGTCGATATCTTTTGCCAGGTCCAGTACTTAGTTTTTCTTCAAAAAAAGTATTCTATGTCAAAGCCCGAACAAATGTATAAGTCTATTCCTTTTGAAAAGTTTAGTTTGGTCTTTTCTAAGCCTTTGCCTAATTATTTTTAGGTTTTTATTCTAAGCCTTTGCCGAATTCTTTTGGGCTTTTTGTCTGAAGTTTTTCCGTAAGTATATTTCTTTCAGGGTTTTTCATTCAACGAAATTCTTTCAAAAAAATTGCTTGAGGAAACTTTTCTAAAGGATATGTTAAAATTTATTGAAGGGTATATTTATTTCAAGAAATGATCTACTTCACTTTCCCAAATTATACCTTGCAAATTCTTTGAAGGGTACTTTCATTTTTTATAAGGGATACTTTGCAATCTTTCTAAGGGGTACATTTGCCACTTTCCTGAAGGGCATTTTATTTGGAAGGTGGACACTTGGATTTATTTAAAAGGGTCACTTTTAAGAATCCAAAGGGTATGTTTCCTTTTAAAAAGGGTCGTTTTCACTTTTTCGAAGGGATATTTTCAAAAAAATCGAAGGAAAGAATTGTTTCAAACATTTTGTTCGAAACAACTTTTCTGAAGGTCCATAATAGTTTTTTCAAAGGGAAACTCAAAATAAAAGGGCATATTCAATATTTTGAATGGTAACTTACAAATTTTTTGAAAGGCACTTCAACTTTTTTTGAAGGGTAGGTGACAAATTTTTTGAAGGAATTTTTCAGGCTAAGTGGACACTTTAAACTTTCCTGAAGGGACATTTTCATAACTCTGAAAGATTGTTTCCACGGGAAGGTGGACCATTTCAAAAATTTGAAGGGTATTTTTCCTTTTGAAAGATAATTTCCAAAAGTTGAAGGACACTTTCAAATCTTCTGAAGGGTCACTTGCAAGAATCTGAAGGGTATGTTTTCTTTCAGAAAGGGTCTTTTTCACTTTTCTGAAGGGTCATTTCAAAGAACCAAAAAGGACCAACTAGAAAGTATGAAGGAATTATTTCAAATAAATTGTCTAAGGAATTATTTTAGAAAACTTAAAAATCTGTCAAAGTCTAATTCTTTTAGACATTTTGTCCAATACAAAGAAAACATGATTTCCTTTAGATTTTTTGTTCGTGGAAATTGTTCAAGGCATAAAGAACCAAACAAAGAGCCAAAATAAAAGAACAAAGGAAATAAAAGACCCAAATAAATTATTTGAATAAAAGTGCCAAGATAAGAAGTTTTAAGAAATACTTGAAAGGTGATATCCCATAGAATGTCAATTTCAGACTATGAAAACTAGCTGTTGGAGTTTAAAGGAAAGGATCAGCAGGAACCTAAAGGCAAGAGTAAAGGTAATAAGTGGAAGTTGTAACTAAGGTTTTGGTTCAGTTGTAATAAATGTAACTAATGATTTTTGTTTAAATGTAATTCATTGTATCTGACTCATTTGATGACATGGCATAGCTCAGCCACTTCTCTCTCATGCAAATGTAATTGATCCTTTTAGGATGACACATTTCTAAGTGACCTTTAAACTTTATTTGATTGCTCCACCTCTCAAAGGCTATATATATGCATTATTTTGGCTTGTTTAGGATCCTTCACTGGTTATGGTAAAACTCTACCCAAATTTTTACTTGTAGAACTCTTAAAGAAATAAAACAAGTTTTTGTCACTCACATGATGTACTATTGTGTATCGATTCAAATCATGTTGTTCTTGTTTAGTGCAAGTTTATCTTTCCTAACCTATTATCCTCGATTACCTACTAGATGTACAAAAATATTATTGTTATAGGTCCTTGCTAGTATTCTTTTTTAAGTGCATAGACATTTTAAAAGTGGTTTAAGACTATATTCCTTCTTGGAATTATCTATTGCTCTCCTAGATGTCAAGTGCCTTCTTGAATCTAACATGTGAAACATTGATGTGATAATGGAAAAAAAGTTATAGGTTTTGTGTGAAATAAGTTTTGTTGGTCTTTAAGTAGTGTATTTTTAGTCAAACTAGGAGGACATTATTCATTGGTGCATCACCATTTTATTTTGTTAGTTATTTTCCTTACCCTTTTCATATACAATTGATAGATTAGAGAGAGATTTAAAGGTGCATCAAGAGGAGATGTCCCTTAATCTAGAGATTCATCTCAATGAAATTGTCACCCATAGCAAGAGAGATGATTCTATTTTTCCACTTAGATGAGGAGAGTTGAGCATCTCCTCAAGGGTGAAAATTTAAGCATCAACAATAATATAACATAGTTTATATTAATATATACTAATTTATTATATATTAATATTAATTTAATATTATATTATAATATCTATTGATATATATTATAGTAATAATATATTAATATAATGTAATATATAATTCTAATAATAATTGTGAGGCTCTATTTATAGTAATAGGTATTATATTATATGATTGGAGAAGCATGATGGTGTTGTCCGTAGCGATTGACGATAGGGAAATAATGAAAGGCATGGGCAAGATGAAGAAGCTTGGAAGGAGTTATAACAAGGCAGTAGAAAAATAGAAGTTAGTGAAAGGAGGTGTGAAGTTAGAAACATTTATTTCATTGGAGATCAGAACCAAAGGTCTATTGGGCCATTATTCTTTAGAGGATGTAGAGCAAGTTGAATCTCCTAATTTTAATACAAGTGGGGAAGAGCTCATGTTTTTTGGTATTTGTAAGGTTGGGAGGGGCAAATTGAAATCTAAGAAAGTCAAATTTGGTCAAGGTTTCAAAAACTCAAAGCATCTTACCCTATATTTTGAGTTGTATGGAGTTGGGTTAGGATTGGATCAACAGGTACAAGTTAGAGGTCAAGCAGTGATCATATATTACTCAATGAATCAAGGTTTAGAGTTTTTATCTAAGGTGGTTAAGGATTCTAAGGTGGTTTTTTCTTCATGCATTAATGTTTTGAATACCTTTCATTCTTGTGGAGAATTATTTAGAAAGAAGCTTCTCCAAGATAACCCTAATTTTGAACCTATTCTAATTTATAGAAGTCAGTTATAAAGGAAGAACCAATAGCGAAGGTTTCAAAATCAGTGGAAGATTCATAGGGTAACTTATAGGGGTTTCAACTTAGAAAAATAAACTTGAAACTAATTTTTAGGTGACATTCTACTGGTCTTATCAGACTCTCCTACATTTTTGGAAACTTTAGATGTAGAGTTTTCAGATATTAACTTGGAAAAAGGAAGCAAATCTCTGATGTGTAGGGAAAAGGCCTACTTGGGATATGATATCACAATGGTCATCTAAAACTTGGCCATCTATTCAAGTTCCTTCTCTCACTTTGATTTCTAATGGGTTTTTTATTATTCAGTTTTTTTAGAGGAAGACAAGGATTTTGTGTGGTCAAAAGGTCCTTGGTTCTTAGGCCAACAAGGGGTATTTTTATAACCTTGGGCTCCTTTTTTTGATCTCTATACTATGATTATATTGAATGCACTTATATGGATCAAATTCTATAATTTTCCCTTAGTTGTGAAAAATCATGGTCTCCTCAAGTAACTAGTAAGAGTGTTGGGAGTTTTTTGTGAAAATTGATGAGTCAGTGGAGGCATATCAAAGTTTTGTCAGAGTGTGTGTATGGTGGATATTTCTAAACGTTTCCATCATTTTGTTTAGATCTCTTCTTGCCACGGATTATGGACTCAATATGCCAATGTGGAAGGACTGCCATTCAAATGCTTTAAATTTAATCAAAGTACTCATAAGATGGCTTTTTGTCTTAAGAAAGGGATTAAAAGATCTCAAGGTTCACTTTTGCAAAAATGGGCTAAAAAGGTAGGTTTCCCAAAATGAGATTTGGTTCAGATATTTCAAATCCTAGTTGTCCTTCCACCTTTGGCAAAATGCTTGAAAGCTCATGTAAGTCCTCTACAGGCTAAGGTTCAGGTGATAGAATAAGTTGAGATCAATTTGAAGGTAGGGTAACTTTCTTCACCTCAAGCAGATAAAAAAAGACAACAAAAAATATTGGAGTTATTCAAGCTATAGAAGAAGTTGAGATCAATGTGAAGGTAGGGAAATTTTATGCTCCCTATTAGGATCAAGAAAAGGTATCCAAAAACCATGAAGGTGTGATATCAAAAAAAAATTCTCTAATTTTGAAAAACTCCTAGGAGATGGAAGCATCAGAAAAGGAAGAGTTGAACTTGGAGGAAGAAGAAGAAGAGTTGGAAAGTAGGGCTTTTTTTACTATAGCCAAACTCTAAACTATGGGAAAAAAGGGAAAAGAAGTAGGAAAATGGAAGTGGAAAGAATTCAACTGGATGTTCAAAACTACATCCTTGGTAGAACCCAATGGAAAATGGAATCTCTTCTTTCCAATAGGGGAAGATGAATGTTGGCATCAAAAGGTTAACTCTCTGGTTGAGTTTGTTAGTTTTTTATTTTTTTGAAAGTTTCTTTTTTTATTTTCAATAGGGTCCAAAAATTAAATTGGTTTTCACCTTTGAGTTGTATGTATCTCAAATTTGGTAAGGGTTTTTAGGGTTGAAAATCTAGGCTGATACTCAATATTTGTTTTAGGGAGACTGGACCTCTTATTGTGTTCCAAAACCGGTTAAGGCTCCAGATAAAAGCTATCATTGATCTAAAAAAGGTTATTATATTATAGTATCTATTGTTAGTGCATGGAACAACACCAGTTTTATTTTGCATATTTTTTTTAGTTCTATAGCATGGAGGATATCTTGTATGCCATGTTCTCATTGACAAGTAGGTTTGTATTGGTTGAAGCTACAATTTATATGAAATAGTAATTGTCATCATAAAAATCTTATTTAGTGTTTTCCATTCTCACATATAATCATTTTAAATCTTCATTCTATAGGTTTGAATGCTATAGATTAAGAAATTTTTTGAATGACATGGAGAAGTTAAGGTAAGATATTTTTTTTTGTCAATGGTTAGCTAAGAAGTTAAGCACTTACCCTCCACACACATTATTTCAATAGTGGTAGAGGACATCCATCTAATGAAGGAAATCAATAGTGGAATTAAGAAGGAGCTAACACCTCTCATGTGCTAAATCAACAAGCAAGGAGAGGAAATCCCACTATAAGAGGAAGTAGCAGCTATGGATGAGGAAGAGGAATACAATTCCATAGAACATGTTGTGGATGTGGTGACTTTTGCTACCATAATTTTGAGTGACCTCATACTCAATATGATGGTGAAAAAAGATGGAATGAAGGTCATGAATGAGTTACACAAGTAAAAGTAAAATTCATTGCATCACTTGAGCATAAAATTGAAGTAGAGCAAGGATATATTTGGTTATCAAGTAAGAGAGTCTTAAAGGTTGAGAAGAAGAGTGAGGAGTGCTAGTGGAGACACTTTTTTGTAACCTGATATAACACAAATGGTAAGTGATACAATGTTGTGGTTGATAAAGGAAGTTGAGTTAAATTAGTACCCATTTATTGTTAGGATAAACATTTAAGTAACCTTATGTGGATTAAAAATAAAATATAATTTTCTATTTTTTTAGCCTAGCTTGTTATAGCCTAGTTGTAATGATTATCCCACCTTTTGTGGGTTCATATATCCAGGCGTTTTATGTAGGAGTAGTATATAGAAAATTTACTTTATTTCATATTTTTTAATCTCCATCCTTTGCTCACAGATGAGATAAGGCAGTCCAATTCCTATAAGAACTATTTCCATCATTTTTCAATGTAATGATTAAAATAATTTGAGTAATGTATTTTTTATTTATTTATTTATAATATCTGGTATCAGAGCACTAAGACTCTAAACCTATAAAAAGGTGTAGGAAATTTCTAGGATATTTTTAAAGGATTTTGTAGAGGTTTGAGTAGCAAGAAATCCATTGAGCTTCCTGCCTCCTCCTAGGCTACTGCCTTATCCACACCACCCATCTTGTTTCTGCATAATATTGGTAGTAACAGAGAAGTGACAAAGAAGCAACATAGTAGAAACAAAGAAGCAACAAAGGGTAGAAGCATTTTATCTAAAATTCAACCAAGGCAAATTAGGTTTGTATAGTGAACCTTTTGAATTATTTTTATGCTATATATTTGTGTTTTAAATTTATATACACACACACACAGACATATGTGTGTGTGTGTGTGTGTGTGTGTGTGTGTGGAAGATCTATTTCTTTATTTTTCTTGAAAGTTCTACCTTTCACCCTAAAAAAGTTGTATTAAGTTAAAAAGGGCACTTTATTCTGAAATTATCTTCATTTGATATATTGAAGTTGTAATAAGGTGTCATTATCCTGGCACAAGATGTGAGGATCCAAAAGAGGCATTTGGACCAATATTTAAAGCATTTTCCCTAGAATTTTAGGTGTTTTGGAAAATATAATGGTGTTTTTGGCATTTTTCATTTGTAAAAACCTACATAAATGGCATTCCAAGAGCATTAACAACATCTAGATATTGAATATATGGTGTAATATATATGTTGTTTCTTAATAGAAAGGCATCCAGGCTCATATGTGGCATCCCATGAGCAGAAGTGGTGTGAGACATAACAATATAGATCATTATAAAAATCCAAATAGAAGACAACTAATGCCTTGAGGTAACCCTAATTAGGGTGAACATTTAAAAAAATAAAAACTACCACTAGTTCTACTTTATCTACAAATCCTCCAAATAAGTCCACATGTAGGCTTATAGTCCACTTGGAAAAAGATAGAATCTTAGACAAGGAAGGTTTTGGGTTCAAAAACCACCAAAAGAATTAGTTAGTGGCATTTTTAGTGGAGCTCCAAGTTAAAATATATATCTAATGTTAGTCATCACTAGCTAAAATTAGCAGAAAAGGTCATAAAACAATTTTTTTTCTTTAAAGAAGCAATCTTTGAAAAAGAGGCTAAAGAGCCCAAAAATAAAAACAAAATTTTGCAATTTTTTTTTTCAAGAAAAGGTTGAAAATTTATTTATGTATTATATTGTAGATCAATTACAATAAAATGTAAATCTATTTATTGTATTACACAAATCATGAGTTTTAAAACTCAGTAGCTGTGTTCGGTGTAAGCGATACCTCTGAATCACATTTATGGATAAAGTCACTACATTGAATTACATCATACATAGTATAATATAGATATAAAAATAAAAAATGTGCATCATTATTATAAATCTTTGGGGATAAATAATTAAACTTGCACTCATAGTCATCCCTCCATTACCCATTCATTTCAATCAAAAGACATAAAAAGCTAAAAATTCTAAGTATATATGGAAGTGACACCCACATATGCAAAATTACATATAATTAGGTGATAATGATTGGATGAACCCATTTTTATGATGTCTAGGTACCACCTGCTACTTTCTTTCACATACATTAATACTTTTTTCATGTACCGCCAAGTATATATTAAGGGAAAGCTTTTTCCACATACCAATGGGTATATCAGAAGGGCACATATATAGAAAGGTTTAGTATATCAATATGATGATATATATGTTAGAGTATGTATTTCATGTGTATTTATCATGTTTGCTATTTTCATAGCTAGCTTTTTCATATTGTAGTGAGCTTGTCCTATATGAGGCTTTATCCCACATTGGCCAATTTAGCTAGTATTATATTTCATCTTACCTATATATTCAAGTGCCTTCATTTATATTAGCATGATTTTATATGCTTCATTTATAAATATATATGATCTACCTTATTTTTTCATTTCATATCTGTAGCTTCCCTTGTGATATTTTGTTGCCAACACTTCAAAACCTATGGTTGGAATGCCTTTACCATTTGTAATATTGTAATTTTTAGATAATTATATTCTAATTCCCTTATTACGAAGAGGAAGCATATAATAGAGGTGTGTGAGAAGATCTTGGTGCCTCTTTTTAGACTTTTTGAATATTTTGAATTTTTTTTTGGTTTCTTGCTCATGGAGATCTACAATTACCTTTGGAAGAGAGGTTATAAATATTTTCTAAGAGATAAAAATATGATTTGAGAAGCGTTGAAAGATCTATGAATTTGAGAAGCATTGAATATTCTAAGCTTTTGGCATCTTTCTTTTTTAAATCTTGGCACTTTGAGCTAAGGCATTGGAATGAATTGACATCTAGAGAGAAGGCATTTTTTATGAGAACTTTGTGTTCTATTCTTAATCATTTTCTAAGTAAGGTGTCTTAGTCTTTCTAGGAATTTATGAGATCTAAGAGACTTTTTTTTGTTATAAATCTGCACTTATTCTACTCATGGAGACTTTACATCTAAAAATGGCATTTTTGTGGAGATCTTAGCACTTTTCTTTTAAGAGGCCAGTGTTGCATTTCTGATCTTGGTGCTTCTTCTTGGATAAGCAACATTTTTTATTGGAAAAATGTTGGAGGTTGGCATTGCCTTTGGTAAGATCTATTTTATAGTTTTTTATCTCCTTCTTGTTTCATATCTGAGATTGTGATAGGTGATGTGAAGAGAGGTGTGCTTGGATGGGAAAAAAAAATCTTGGTATCATCCCTTTTTGGTGTCATTTTTTACCGCGTTGGAGCATGGAATTGGTTATTATTCAACTCTTGCTCTTATCTAAAAATTTTTTAGAAGTTTCTGGATCTACACAAGACTCATCTTCAAATCTGTTGTGTTAATTTGATAAGAAATTTTTTATTATTGCATTTTTTTTTGGATCATGGCATTTCAATCTAGTTTTTAGATCTATATTTTGCTATCTTAAGGCATTAAAATTATACTATTTTGGCACTTCTAATCTAATTTTCAGATCTGATAGCAATGATCTGCTAGTAAAAAGATCTCTTTTGGTGCTGAAGGAGGTTTTGGCATGGAAAAATACCAAAATTTTGACTTTTTTTTTGTAAATCTACTCAAAGGCACTTTGTTTTAGTTTCATCTACTATACAAAAATTAGATTTTAGGCCCTTGAAATAATTTGAGGTTAAAACAAACAGTAATTTCCTTTATTTTCTCTCAAAACTAGCTTTTCATTATTTTTTTGCTTCTACAAGGCTAAATTTTTTCCTTAAGAGGAAGTCCACCTTGCTTGCACATGTATAAGGGTCACCCAACTAGTTATTTTTCACTTCTATTAGCATTTTTACGTCGATGGAAAATATTTGGTTCCAACAAGTGGTTTCACAATTATATTCTTTTTCATTTTGTTCATTAAAACCAGTTTGTAGTGTTTTTAATTATTTTGACCCATTTTAAAGTGAAATCATAACACTTGTAACTTTTGAACCATAACTTAGGTTTGAGTTCTATTTTTTTTTTAAGTTTATGTTTTTTAATTCTCTATCTATTTGTGTTATTAAATTATAAAAATACACTATTTTTATAAAGTTCCAAAATTGGGGAGGGGGGGGGAGGTCCTATAATACAATCTTTCAGAGGGTTGTCTTGGTACTGATTTTGTGCACCCTTTGCATTCTTTTTTATCTTGGTGATTAGTTAGCATGAATTCTACTTCTGGTATTGACCATTATGATCCTTTAACTACACATAATTACCACACATAGAAACCTCAAATGTAAATAATCATAAAGCACAAAGGATTATGGTCTTTAATGAATGAAACATAACCACATTTCACTCGTGAATTTGAAAATTTTTAGCATCAATGTAAGTTTAAAGAATGCATAGTCTTAATTGGGGGATATGTGAATGATAGTCTCTTATTTAATTTTGATGGGTGTGATTCTCCATTCAAAATGTGGACTAAGTTAAATGATTTATTTGGGAAAGTAGACAAATTGAGAGTGATGTAACTTGAGGTGGAGCTTACTTCACTATATCCAAAGAACTTTGCATTTATTGTGGATTACCTCACAAAGTTTAAGAATTTGTTGACACAATTTAAAGGGAGTGGACAATATAGAAAGGATTAAGAGTGTGTATACTTAATATTGTCTAAGTTGAGTGGCCAATTCTAAATATTTACTTCTACATTTTTATCTAGTATGCATGCATTAGGTATCATATTCAAAATGTCAGATTTAGAGTTATTTTGTGAGAGACTCACTAGGGAGGAATCTAAACTGTCTCACTTTAAGTCTTCCACCTCTAAAAAAGCATTAGTGATTTGACATCCTAATTCTAAAGGAAAATATAAGGGTATGAATAAAAACACTCCACTTCAAAATGCACCTAATTCCACCAACACTGCTTCATCTAAACCCAAACTATCTTCCAAATCCAATAATAAGTCTAAGTTATCTTGCTCCTATTATGGGGGGACTAGCCATGAAGATTGTAGGTATTTCAAGAGAATGCAAGCCTTAAAGGATGTCATTAAGAAACACAAGATTTATATCTCCACTCCTTCTCTATCTCATGAGAATGAAAAAGCACTTAATGTTGTCTGGAGATCATAGTTACCTATTTTAGACAATTGGATTCTAGATTATGGTGCTACACACCGTATGACTTCTACCAAGGAGTCCTTTATATCTCTTCATCTAAGTTCCAATTCCAACATTGAGGTTGGAGATTCTTCCTTCATTTATGTTAAGGGGAAGGGTGACATACAACTAGATGGTGGATTCATCAATAATGCATTATATGTTCCATACATCACCTCTAATTTATTTTCAATGTATCAAATTTGCCATTCTAGTCAAGGAAAAATAGTGACTTTCACAGCACAGGGTATTGAAGTTCAAGCTTTGTTAGAGCTACATACACTCATTGCATAGGGTGTTGTTGATCATAGTTCTTGACTTTATTATTTTGATGGTTTTGATGATACTCCTCCTTTAGGGATGTGTTTCATTTCTCATGTTGATTATGTGAGTCGAATTTATCATGAGAGATTTGGAGACCTCAACTACAAATATTTGAAAGAGTTGAACACTCACAATATGGTAGAGGTTATTCCTACAATTTCATGTCTTTATGGAGTCTACCTCAATTGTGCATTGGAGAAACAACACCAAGATTCATTTCCTAAGGGTATGTCCATGAGAGCTTCTTCACCACTTGAGCTTGTGCACAATGATTTGATGGTCTTTCCTAATCCTTTCAATGGAGCTAAGTATGCACTTACCTTCAATGATAATTTCTTGAGGTGTACTTGGGTTTATTTCATCAAATAAAAGAGTTATATATTTTCTCACTTTAAAGTGTTTAAGGCTTTAGTCGAGAAACAATCATCATGTTACATCAAAAAATTCATACAAATAATGGGGGGGAGTATTTCAATTGATATTTCTCTAATTTTTTGGTAGTCCATGATATTATTCACCAACATTCTATTTCACATACTCCATAACATAATGGCTTAGTAGAGAGGAAGAACCACACTTTGATGGAGATGGATAATTGTATGATGCATTCATGATATTTACCTCCTATTTATTGGGTAGAGGTATTTAATTGTGAAAACTACATACAAAATTGCAAACCTCATCAAGAACTTAAGCATAAAACTCCAAAGGAGGCTTGGTCTGGAACCAAACTTGATGTCTTATTTTTTCAAGTCTTTGGGTGTTTATACCAAACAAGCATTAGATAATTAGAGAAAACATTTGGTTTTTGTAGCGTACTATGAGGACATGAGATCTTATCATCTTTTAGATCCTGATATTCATGATTTTCATTTTTGAGCACATGTATATTTTGATAATCATTTCACATCTCATGACTCTTCATCTTCTTCCATGCTTTCTTCTTCTTCTTTTGATGATTCACCTCCTCGTAACGATTCATTATTTGAGGAGCCATTTCAAGAGATTCTTGAGGAGGTCAAAGATGATGAGGATCTTATTCACATTGATGTTTCCACTATGCCTAGGTGGGATCATACCACAATTTCTAAGGCAACACCATTTAGATAGGATATTCCACCTACTCGACATCATCATGCACATTCTACAGGTACTAGACATTTATGCCAGATATTCTTTGGGGATCCACAATATTTTTCATAGGTTCATGGGATATAGGAGTGGGATGATGTGATGACAGATTAATATTTTTAATTGATGAAGAATCACACTTGGGATTTAGTCAGGTGTAAATAGATTTACCACACCATGTATGTAGTTGATGGGTCCATTGACAAGTATAAGGCACATATTGTTGTAAAGGGATTCTCACAATTCACCCATTTTCACCCATTTCTAAGATGGATTTTGTTCACCTTGTACTTTCTCTTATTGCATCACAGGGTTGGATAGTATATTAGATAGACATGAAGAGTGTTTTCTTGCATGGAGACTTGCATGAGGAAGTTTATATAGAGAAGCTTGTTAGGTGTGTTCATGATTCTTCTCTTATTTATCAACTTATAAGGTCTTTTTATGGTATCAAATAGGCCCCTCAAACTTGGCATGATAAGATGGATTCATTTATTATCTCTATTAGTTTTATTTGTTGCCACTCTAATCTCAAAATGTATATTTAGTGTATTGGGGAGGACATTATTATTTTGGTCTTGTATGTTGATAATATGCTTATCATAGGTAGTTCTTCTTCTTAGATTTAGACTATTCAACAGGCACTTTCAACACAATTTGACATGATAGATCTTAGTTTTATACATTTCTTCATTGGTTTATAAATTTCACAGTCAGATATAGGGACCTATTTGAGTCAGCAAAAGTTTACAATTGATCTTCTTTAGCTTTTTGGCATGGCTGATTGCAAGCCAAGTCATTATCTTTTTCAATCTAGAGTGACTCTCACTGTCTCTTATACTACCCCACTTTGTGATCCTATATTGTATAGATAGATGGTTGGGAGTCTTATGCATTTGACCCATACTCACCCTGACATTTCATTTTTAGTTGGGATTGTATCTAGGTTTACACATAACCCTCATGAAATTCATTGGTAGGATACCAAGAGGACTTTGAGATATCTATGAGGCACTACTCATTTTGGATTAAACTACACTAGGTGTTCTACTCAATTGGTTGGATATAATGATTTAGATTGGGTAGGTTATCTTGATGATAGGTATTCCAATTCTGGCTACATATTTTGTCTTGGTTCTTCACATATTATTTGGTTATAAAAGAAGTAGCAAGCTATTACACTTTCATCTAAAGAGGCTGAGTATATGGCAGTAGTTACAATGAGTCAATAGGTTTTTTGGCTTCATCAATTGTTGACAGAGTTTAGATTTATGTAGGATTCACCCACTATACTTTGGTGTGATAACCAGAGTGTAATTCATATATATCACAACCCAGTTGAGCATTAATAGACCAAGATTATTGAGGTACATATGCACTTCATTTGTTAGCACATTCAGGATGGCATTCTTAGCTTGGAGTACATTCTGACTTAGCAGCAGGTTGTCGACATCTTCATGAAGCCTTTTGCATCACCTAATTTCCTTGAGTTATGTGGCATGCTTGGGGTTTCATAATTTATCCTTAGGGAATGTTTATAGGACATATTCCATCTTCATTTCATGGATACATATTGTACATGAGTACCTTATCAGGCTTAGTTGTTGAGAATTGTAATCTAGATATGGCACTATTTATTTTTTGGATTTTGTTATCCCCTAGCTTCACTTAAGAGGGGGTGTTAAAGTATGTATTTCATGTGTATTTCTCATATTTTCTAGTTTCTTAACTATTTTTTTCATCTTGTAGTGATCTTGTCCTATGTGAGGCTTTATCCCACATTGACCAACTTAGCTAGTTTAGTATTTAACCTTGCCTATAAATGTAAGTCCCTTCATTTTTGCTAACATGCTTTGATATGCTTCATTTTTGAATATATATGATTTGTCTTGTTTTTGCATTTCATATCTAAAGCTTCCCTTATGATATTTTAATTCCAACACTTTATATTCTAGGGTTGGAATGCCTTTACTATTCCTAACAATATAGAAATGGAGACGTTTATACATAAAGAGATAAGAAACCTTTCCATACTTGTAGTGTACACTAAGGCTATAAAATCTCTGATTTTTTTTTTTAGATTCGAAGTCACTCAAAGTTGACAATTACTCTACTTGGAAAACAAAGATATAAATGCATCTTGATTATGAGAAAATTTGGACTGTTATAAGTGGTATATATAGGTGACATGCCATATACATTGATCATCAATGTAAATATGATAAATCCAATCAAAATTTAATGTTAATGATCATGTTCATGATATCATATAAGGTGAAAATACACATCTATAAAGCCATAATAGCTGAATAAACTTAGGATACGTTAAAAAAAGTATATGAGGCCAAAAATGAGAGCACTATTCTATACCTACATAGTCATCTTCACTCTTTGAAATTGGAATTAAGTGAAATAGTAGAGGCCTATATTAGATGTGTTGCAACACTAAGTGCATCACTCAGTCCTTGGGTGAAATAATCATAAATGAATCTCTTTTACCAATTTCCTTGAGAGCTCTATCACCCTCACATAAAATCTATCTTTCTACCTTGACTGCAATAGAATAAAAACCAAGTTTTGAAAAAATGATAAATATGCTACAACAAGAAGAATATTTCAATGTTCAAGAAGACAAATAAGATTTTCTCACTTCTCATCAATAGAAATGGAAAAAACCCCTCAATTCTTCTAGGCAATCATCAAAATAGAGTCAATAGTAGAGTCAATAAGGGACTAAATCTCAAAATAAATGCCTCATTTATGGTCATAAAGGATGAGCTAAAATATTATTGGTATAATACATTCCAGAAGGGATCTTGCAGTGGCCATAAAATCACTACCCAACAAACATCACCATCAAGTCAAGATAGACCACATGGATAGAAAAAGGAACTTGGTAGAAGAAATCAAAGAAACAAGGTAACATTGCTTAACTTTGAAGATGAAGACTTCTTATACTCTATTGATTTCCATGAAGAATTAACATCACAAAGTGATATATGGTATGTTGATTCAAGTGACACTGACACATGATTGGATGAAAAGATTGGTTATTCACTTTGAATGACACACCTAATAAAAATCATGTTTCCTTGGGTGATGATACCTCACATAGTATCCAAGGGATTGAAAACATTGTTTTTCCTCTTGGCACACAAACATGCAGAATCACATATGTATTATATGTACATGGATTAACCAAGAATATGTTGTCAGTCAACCAAATTTTAGATCACAATATGAATATTGATTTTGACTGTAAATGTGGAAGAAAACTATGTTTGATTCAAGATAAATCCAAAAACTCCAAAACTGTTGCATGAGCATCCAATGTGAGTTGAATGTTTTAACATGACTTTATTTATAAAAACAACTAGACACTTGTTGAAATAAACATAAACTCAACACAATTATGGCACGTAAGATTAGGTCACATCAGTTTTGGATATCTCAATAAGCTCTACCATTTTGATGTGGTAAGAGGGTTTCCACCTCTCAAAAATGGTACAAATAAATGTCAAAATTGCTTAGCTAGAAAACAACATAGAGCTCTATTTTAGAAAAGAACATATCATGTCCATGCAAAACTTGATTAAGTGCATATTGATCTACACAAACCAATGACACCTAATAATGTTGGTTTTAAGTACTTCATGCTATTTTTGATGATTTTTCAAGAAAAAAGGTGGGCTTATTGTCTCAAAACTAATAATCGAGCCTTTAAAACCATCAAAAAAATAAAAGTTATTGTTGAAATAGAGATTGATCAAAAAATAAAAATCCTCTGCTCAGATTGGGGGGAATACACTAGTAATAATTTCAATGTTTTTTTATAATAAAATGACATTCATCATCAAATGACACCTCCATACACACTGCAACAAAATAGTGTTGCTAAATGGATAACTTGTACTATCATGGAAATGGTATAGCATATGCTAAATGATTCAATCTTGGTAAGGAATTTTGGACAGAGGTAGTTAAAACCACAATATATTTACTCAATAGAGTTCCCACTTCATCTCTTTAAGGGGTGACACCATAGGAAGCATCATTAGGTCAAAAGCCATCTATAACACATCTTCAAGTTTTTGGATACAAAATAAGTATGCACATTCCCAAAAAACAAAGGACTAAACTTGATATGAAATTTTAAAAGTATGTATTTTTAGGGTATAATGAATAATCACTTGGTTATACAATAAGGGATCCAAAGACTAGGAAAATATACACTAGCAAGGATGTTGATTTTTTATAGAAGGTAGAAGCTAAATCTCCTTATAAAAACTCACCTGGTAAATCAATCAATCTCATAAAAAATGCAGAAGATGGAAATCCCCCAAATGAAGATAGTGATGATAATGGGAACAACAGTGCAGTTTCACCAACCACAAGAGATACTCAACGTATGCCTAAATGGTATATAAGTACACTAAGAGATGTTAAATTGAACAGTGTTCCTAACACATCTATTATAGGACCAAGGCCACATATTATGACTCAAAGAGAGGTCAATTTGTCTTTAATGAGTATAATTTTGAATATGTTGATCCTTTTATAGTTAAATAATACCTACATTTAAAACCTTGGAAATATGCCATGGATTTAGAATATAACTCACTAATGAAAATTAAAACATGGAAACTTGTAGACCTTCCACCAAGGAAGAAGCAAACTAGATGCAAATGGATTTTCAAGTCAAAGTACAAAGCAAGTGGTAGTCTCAAAAAGCACAAGGTAAGGTTGGTTGTAAATAGGTATTCTAAAAAAGAAGGCATTAATTATGATGAGACTTTTGCTCACACAACTAAGATCAAAACTATCAAGATGTTTTTTGCTCTAGCTACACAATTTTCTTGGAAATTCCATCAAATGGATGTAAAAAGTGCCTTCCTTACAAAGAATTATAGGAAGAAATCTACAATACTTAACCATAAGGTTTTGTCATACTAGGAAAAGAAGATAAAGATTTTAGACTTGTTAAATCATTGTATAGTCTTAAACAGGGTCCCTGGGCATGGTATATCAAAACCGTTGGACATCTCTTAAGACATGGATTTAAAAGGAGTCTATATGATTCAAATCTCTGCCTCAAATAACAAAAGGGGAGATTATAATCAGTTTTTATATGTCGATGATATAGACATCATTGGGAGTTCAGTGAAGATGATTGAGCCAACAAAGAGAGATCTAAATTGATCATTTGACATGATAGACCTTAGGCTTCTACATTATTATCTTAGTTTGGAAGTTTAGAAAATAAAAATCACATATTAATGTCTCAGCTAAAATATGCTAAGATAATGCTCAATAGATTTCACATGATGGATTGCAAGTGAATTTCCACACCTATGAAGACAAGACTTCAGTTGTGTTGATTAGATCCATCACCACAAGTAAATACAAATCTATATCAATAGTTGATAGGTAGTCTCATTTACTTGACATATGCTAGGCTAGACATCAGCTATGCTATCATTTATGTCTCATGGTTCATGCAAGAGCCCAAATTTTTCTAGTAGAAAACAACAAAAAGGTATTAAGATACATTAGAAGAACCATAGATTTTGACCTAGAATACAAGAAGAGTGATAATTTATTCTTGACAAGATGTTCATATTTAGATCATGTTGAGAAATTGATGATCGAAATCCACTTCAAGATTTGTATTCTTTTTGGGATCTGGATCGATAGCATGAGGAGAAAGAAATAAACTTGTGTTTCAAGGTCCACAAAATCTAAATATTGTGTAGCAACAAGAGCTATCTATGAAGTGATTTAGCTTAGACATATACTTGAAGGATTTGGAATACCATAAAATCATTCAACAATCCTTCATGTAGACAATGAAAGAGTAGTGAAGCTTATTCACAATCTTGTATTTTATGAATGCACCAGACACATTGAGGTGAAATTACATTTATTTTAAAAGCATGTATAGAACAATAACATCCAACTTCAATATTGCTTGACAGATTAACAACGTGTAGATGTTTTCACTAAGGTACTTATCTGGGAAAAAATTGAGGCATTTAGAGAATTTTTCTCACATTCACTTGAATAAATATTGAATTAAAGGGGGGAATGTTAGGATAAGCACTTAATTCATTTTATGTGGATTAAAAATAAAATGTAATTTTTTATTTTTGAGCCTAGCTTGTTATAGCCTAGTTGTAATGATTATCCCACCTTTTGTGGGTTGATATGCTTGGGTGTTTCTCATAGGAGTAGTATAGAGATAATTTAATTTATATTCATATTTTTATCTCCATCCTTTGCTTACAGATGAGATAAGACATTCCAATTCTTATAAGAATTACTACCATCATTTGTCAATGTAATGATCAGAATTAGTAGAGTAATATACTTTGTTTTGATTCATTTTTAATATTGATATGGTCCATAAGCTGATTTTGGCATGTACACCAACTTGAGGCCATACATAGTGTGTTGGTTTTTGGAGGGTAATAGAGATACCTTGAGTGAGAGTTGTGACATAGAAATGCAGATTGGTAGATATCAGGGTAAGTTTTTGTGTGATCTCTTAACCATTGTTGCATGCCATGTTTTGTTAGGGAGACTATGGAAATTCAATAAGAAGATGGTGTATGACAAGAGAGATAATATTGTGAATGTTAAGAGGGATGGGAAGATGTATATTTTGAATCCCTTGAATGGAAAAGAGGATGAGGATGAGCATACGAATCATTGTGTGAGGCATGTTGATGAGCATGTGTTGCTAGAGAAAGTGATTGGAGGTTCTCTCTTATCTAGATTAGAGGCAAAGTAGGTCAAAGAGTTGTCTACAATATTTAAGAGGAAGATAGAGTGGTCAATATTGTTAGAAGTCCAGATGTGTACAACAAAGAAAATGAAGGAGGTGCTGAGATATGGTAGGGGAGATCAACCCAATGGTAGTGGAGTTTGGGATGAGATAGTGTGGAATGTGCTTGGTAGAGAAGGATGGTTTGCAATCCAAAAAATTGTCTAAAAAATATAGCGATACATCACAATGTGGAAGGGTACACCATGGCTTTGCCCATGAATTCAAAAGGATGGTTCTACCAACTATCCCAATTTTTTTAGCGCTATGCTCACAAACTTAATTAAGTGATCTTATGTCATCCAAAAAGATATCTTCTATGTTTGTGTGTTTCTAAAAGTCAATATCAGCCCACATGGACTTAGTCACCCTCTAATAGGGTTTTGGAAAGAAAATGAGCAGTTTTAGGCCATGAGATAGAGTACGTAACTATTGGTTAATGTAGGCTATGTTAGTTGGTAGTTTCAAAACCCCCAGAGTAGTCTCACTCATGATAGTTAATTATGCCTAAATATGGCCCAGAAACATTCAAGTGCTCATTTGGAGTGTTTTTTAGGTGAATGGGAATTACAATCACCATGAGACACAAAAGAGGAGGAAAGGCTCTGGAGTAGATAGACTGAAAGGGAGAAGAATTTTCAAGTGAGTGTGAGTAGTAAGAAATTAAGAGGAACAAATAATTATATCCAATTTAATGAAAGGATTATATGTATGAACTTTATTTTATTATAGTTTAGTCTTAGGAAAGAATATGAGTGTTATCTATACTTTAAGAAATAAAAATAACATGTAAAACTTAATTTCAATCTAATTTCTATATATATATTAAATGATATATTGCAAAGAATAAAATATTTTTAATTAAACTTCCATTTTTAAATGTATCACCTTTTCAAATTGAAACTTCATTTTTTTTTCAAAATAAAAAATTATATAAATATTAATAGCTCTACCCATATTTTAAATTATGTTTTGTACTAGTTACTTCTCATCACATGTTACCGTGCACAAAGACTCCCCAAGGTGGGACCCGGATGACTTTGCAAGGAAAAATCTAACTAGCAATAACGTGTCACTTCAACTTGTTAAATCCCTAATGGAAGTGTAGGCCCCACATCGAAAATACTGGTGTAGGCCCCGCAATGTCACCATGCTGGTGGAGCCGGCGCCCAGGTGACGACGCCGCTCAGAAGAACATCTAGCGGCCCATAAAAATCCATTCCCCACGTGGATTTGATCGCGTTGGTTGTATGTTGTACGTGCAGCATCCATCATGCACGTCTCCAATATCAGATCCGATTTGCTTTGCACTCTCACTTGTTGCTTTATTTTTTGGGCTGCATTGGAAAGTAGAAATCGCTTTCTGTTTGCAATCTCATTGCATGTTTTTCGTAAAACCTAGCGCTTTAATGTTGTGGTTAATAATGAAAGTTGAAGGAATTTAATATCCATTGAAATAGTTCACAAGTTGATTTTGGCATGTATATCCCCATTTTTAATCACATCACACCCCTCATGTTTGAACACCATGTTAAAAAAAGGCACAATTATTATTATTTAAAAAAACTAGTGGGATGTTTAGGTATGGTGTTTTGTACTGGTGCACAAAGACTCCCCAAGGTGGGATTTGGAATACTTTGTGAGATAAAATATACTAGCAATTGTCTTCATAATGCCAAAAAAGTCAGAGGTTAGATAGAAGTTATTCATATTTAGTTTATTGCAATGATAAAGTATTTTAATTTGTATGTTTTTTTTTTAATTAAGTGTTTATATCTTTTCTTCACTATTTTTTAATTTTTTTAAATTTTAAGTCACTTAATTCAATTATCAATTTCTTTGATTACCTTTATAAAAATATTATATAATATTTATTATAATTTTTATATACATTTAAAATATATTATTTCATATATTATATAAAAGGTGCAGTTTGTGGATGCTGATTTTCAGTATGATCTTGAAAACGAATTAATGCCATAAAACCTATTTTGTCATAATAGAGGGAGGTCTGTTCCAGCAATGTGTTTTTTATTTTTTGGTCATTATTTAGTTTAAAAACAACCTTAAATGCTACTCATTTTCAAATTGACATTTATAAACTTTCAATAAAAAATAAAAAAAAATGTATACATATTTATCTAAACAACCGATTTTTTAAATAAGATAATAAATACTAACTTTAAATAATATTAAAAAAAGTCAACAACTATCTCAAACATTCTCAGTGTTTCCCTTAATAGTCTTCTTGATGCTTCTATATTTATAAAATATTACTACTCTTTTAGTGACCAGTTTAGATTTTTGATATCCTATTTATTTTCTTTTTGGGTTAATGTGGTGGTGTTCTCATGTCAATTTGTTTTAGGTTATATCAAATCTATTTAATTATGTAATTATTTTTAAAAATGATGTAAACAATACTTCTCTAGACATGTTCTATATGGATAATGTTTAAAGGAAAATGACATACTATGTAGTTCCATTTTCATGAATACTGACTACTTGTTATGGGTAACTAACCATATCATTTGCAGAAGAAATCTACACAAGCATTCATTCTCTGTGATAAGGAAGTAGATGTCAAGTTAATAGTGATAGCCTTCAGAGGAACACAACCATTTGAAATTGATGATTACATAAAAAATTTAGATTTCTCATGGTATGAATACTTTCCCACAATAAAAAAGGATCATTTTGGATTTTTGGAGACTTTAAGATTGAAAAACCATTCAATTGATAAAAACCTCTCACACCATCTAAAAAATAAGATCCTAATAAACATATGGCCTACACTGTTAAAAGGGGGTTAAAATCACCAATTCATAGTCTTTTCCTTTTGACCAAAAAAAAAGTTTTGCCTTATAACATTATCCATGTGAGTTTATTTTTAAAAGAGAATTGTTTTAATTTTGAAATATACATGTAATACCTTATTTTAAATTTGTCTTCCCACCATAATTAATATACATGTAATACCCTATTTTAAATTTGTCTTCCCACCATAATTTCGTGGTATTACTCCATGTTAAAATTTTGAAAAGTTTGTTTTATCACATGACAAAGATCTTTTAAACTGTGGTTTCATATATGAAATGAATTTCATAAGTCATCCTTCCACAAATTGAAATATATGTAATGCCTCATTTTAAATTTCTCTTCCTACCAGAATTTCATGGTAGTACTCCATGTTAAGATTTTGAAAAGCTTGTTTTACTACATGACAATGGTTTCATATATAGAACAAATTTCATAGGTCATCCTTCCACGTAGCCTTCTTTTTGGGAAGTGTTTTCGTTTTAAAATTTCAAAACATGCTTACATCGTTTCAAATGACCAAGCCACCTGTTCTGTTTTGTTGACATGTGCTCCACCATTTGTCATACAGTGCGGTGAAGAAGCTATGGTGCAACCACGAGGAGGGAGGTTTTTTCATTTTCTTCCTACATAATGATCTTTCACCACTTTAATTTTTTTTCTTTGAATACCAGTCCCTTTTGCCCAAGAACGGTGTTGTTGATTGTTTTTCTCTCATTTCATTTGTTGGAAAGTGGATATCAATGTTCTGTAATGTTCTTTCTTCGGTTGATATGCATATGCTGAATGACGAGATTACTTTATGGTGGTAATTTGGGGTCTGTAATGCTATCAATTTTGGTTTTCTTCTTTTCTTCGTGTGAGGTTGTTATTAGTAACTTGTTTACTTCATAATGATTTTTCTATTGCATCTTATGTCTCTCTTGTTTGCATCTTATGCCTAACCTAATGCCCCATGGTAAGACTCGAACCGGAGTCCTACGATACCAGTAGGCTAAATTTACTTTTCATGGTAAACAAGATTGAATTTTCTTTTTTTTTTTTTTTTTTAAAAAAAAAAAAAAATTTATTAGCAGTTAAATATGCAATAAGTTCTGCAAAATTCACTATAAAAAATTGTCTGCCCAACTCCGAAAAAGCCCTGAAATGGTGATGGTCCAACGCAAGAGCTCTCCACCTAGTTCTTCGAAGGTGAGATCTCTATGAAGTGCGGTCCATAATGCATTTAGTTTTTTGTTTTGTAGTTTGTTTTAAACTGTCTGTAGCAGTGAGTAGTACAACAATTGGCCTCAATATTTTAACTGTCAGTCATTTTGGTGGAGGACGTGTCCTGCTAAAATGCAGATAAATATACAATTTGAACTCATTTTGCAGGGCCAACAAAATACTATTGCACCACTGCAAGGTCTCCTCGGAGTTTGATTTACTATTTTGTTCTCAAATACATCAATTATCTATGGTAGTTGTCAGCATTTATTTTTATTCAGGGTTTTCCTAATTTTTCCATTCCCACTGGTCTTCAGTTTTGGTTTTCCGTCAATTGACATTTTTTTTTTTGGTATGGAAGCAGATGGGTAATGTGATGAAGATCTCAACTTGCAGAAAATGAACTTGGTGTGTTGGTTTTTCCTAGTTAACCCATCTGGCAGTTTGCTTAAAAATAAGAATGCTTTTGTTTGCATTTTCATCAGCTGAACAAATTGCAGTGTTAAAGTGAGAGAGGGCAAAGAGTATAATAATGAGGAACGCCGTAGCCAAAGAAAGATTAAACTCTCCCGAGGAAGGCACCAAAACCTCTGCCGCCATTTTCCCCGTCCCTCCTACTTTTATTTTTCTACTTGTTCTGGTATTTTCGTTCTTCAACAAGACCTTTGCAGGACTCGAACCTGGCTATCTTTCATTTTCATCTTCATCTTCTTGGTATTTTTAGTTGATAGAGTTATGGTATGTAACCTTAAATGTAGCGTTTGGATTAATTAACAGGGCATGGCCACTGCTACGATGCCCCCTGCATCCCCCGTCCTTTAGTAAAGCATTTAAAGCTCACATGATACAATACTGCGCTTTGCAAGGTTAAATTTCGTGGTGTGAACATTTCAATGGTGAAAAGCGCATCTTCTCTTTTCTTGTCTCTTGTGAGACGAATCTGTAGGGGTTCCCCACCGTAGAAGCCTCTAGCTTATTAAATGTTCTCGCATGTTGCCCCTCGCCTATCTTGAAACGTCCATTCCACCGATCAGATGCTGCGTCTAAAATCAAGAAGAATCTAGAGGCACCAATGACGTACCACAAAGAATCTAGCGATCAATGACGTGTCACCGACTCATTCAGCATCTTAAAATATTTGACGGTAGTATAGGCCTCATATCGAAAATACCGTTTTTTTCCTTGGGTTACCACTCACTTTGCAGAGATTAGGGTTTTCGGTCGGCCATGAAAACCACGTGGCAGACAATGTTACCAGCGGGTGGAGCCGACGCCCACGTGACTCCGCCGAGCATAAAAATATCTATTTCCTAAAGATAAGATTCCCCAAATATTAAATCAATGATTTTATCTCGTAGCGACCAATAAAAATTCGCTTCCCACGTGGGTTTTGAAACATCCAGATTTTCTCTTTCTATCAGTTTAATGAAGGTGTCAAACTTTTTCCTTATTAAGGTTTGCATTGCAGTGCAGTGCAGCAGCTTTAAGTTTCGCTTTTGAGTGGACGTTATAAAAAATGGCGGCGGCGCCTGGATCATCATCATCATATATTCTTCTGGTAAGACTAATAACGATTAATTTATGGATATTGCTTCGGATGATCGCGATGTTAGGGTTTTGGTTAAATTCGTCAATTAAATCTATTCGATTTGATCAACAAAATTATCCAAAATTAAACTTTTCCCTAGTGATGGGTTGTCCAGTAGAGGGAAACGTCAGATTAAAAAATTTATACGCGATCTTTTGCAGAAAATATCTTAAACACCATTTGATTCTCTTGATCCAAGATTTGATTGACTGCAAATATATAAATTTGTGTGTAGGTTCAGCACTTGATCGAGAAGTGTTTGCTGTTCAACATGGATCAAAAAGAATGTGCCGAGGCACTTTCTAAGCATGCCAATATTCATCCCACAATAACAATTACAGGTATTTCAGATACCCTAAATGAGGGTATGGAAATAGCACTGATTGTTTCTTTTCAGGGATTGGGGGCCATTGTATTTCTGTTGGAATTCAATGAATTTTTCTTTCTTTGTTTTGTAGGTTTCATAAGAGATCTTGTTTTGTTTTGTTTGCAGTATGGAACGAATTGGAAAAGGAGAACAAGGAATTCTTCTCGAGGTATATGGAAAAAATAAGAGAAAATAGAAGACAGGAATTCAAGCAGATGTTAGATGATGTAACTGCTAGATTTCACCAGCAAAGCCTTTAAAGACTGGTTTCAAGATTCTGCTATGCAAAATGTAAAGTTGTAACCTTTTTCTGTATTATTTTCTCTGAACCCGGGAAGCCATGATCTTCTGTTGTATAGTCTGGTTTATAAGATGGATTACGGAATATAGAAAAATATTCCCAGCACTGCTCGAAATCCACATAAGTGGAAAATTGCGCCTTACAAACAAAAGCAGTTTAGTCTGAAAATACAACATATGTATCTTCTGTAGCTTAACCATCTCTAGATTAATAAACAAAATTATTTTATTTTATTCTGATTCCATTGTTGGTGGATCACCAAAAGTGACAAAACACTGATAATGAAGGAGGAGTGTGTATATTGGATTTGGAATGTACTTGTGTTTTGATCAAAATATATAATCAGGTATCAATATCAAAAAATAAGTGTGTATTCCATCATAAATACCTACCATTCTTTGCGAACATATTTTGTTGTCATTAGGATTTTTTTTTGTCAATAGTTTATATTTAAGTGTAATTATATATGTTATATGTTTATTTATAATATTATTGTTTATTTATATTGTGGCATAAGTCCTTGGTATTATTAGTAAATATTTTTCATGGTAAGACAACCCTTAGTGGTTGCGACATAAGTCCGTAGCATTATAAGTAAATATTTCTAATAGGAAGACAAGCGTTGGTAGTTGCAAGTACGTGTTCTAATGCTTATTTTCTTTTAGCAGATAAGTAAATTGAAAATAAGGAGGTCAATAATTTCTAAATAAACAATAAACCCTACTAAAAAAATCAATTCCCTGACTACTAAAAAAAAGGTAAATGGTAATTGCCTATGATAAATACCTATTGTATAAATATTTGTTGATAGAGATTAAATTTTACAGTCAGTTCTCGCTGTTTCAAATTTTTTTGATAATAGATATTAATTAAATATATTTTAAAAAATGCTAGTTCAATTGATACTAGGAGAAATAAATATTAAAGATGGTTTATATATTTATTATAATTCTTTATATTTTTTCATAGTTTGTTCAAATTTTTAGTTGAAACTCATACATGCAGCTAAAAAAAATTGATTGTATTTTACAGTTGAAAAAAATAATTGTATTTTACACTTAAAGTGCAAATATAATCATACAATGTTCAATTTTAGATGAGTCAAAAACTAACTAGATGAGAATTTTGATTCCTTTGACTATAAAAAGCGTAATTAGATGACTCTAAAATCAATTAGACAAAAAATGGAAAACACTTCTTCAATGAAGGTGACTCCTATATAATTTAATCAATCAGTAGAAGATTCCATATGAAATTAGATATGGATACAAATATTTCGAAGGTTTTTTCATTCTCATTTTCATTAACACTTACAATAATTATTGTATTCATAACAATAGTGCACGTTTCTCTTAATTTGGTGAAAGTAGGAAAAGTAAAATTGCCACCCTGTCATAAGCAATGTCATTTTTTTATAAGTATGTTTGACTTAGCTTCAAATCCTTACTAGTGTATGCATACTCTCTCCAAAAAATATGGTAGTTTGGTGTATCTAAAATAAAACACCAGCGTAATTTTTATAGCTTTCTCTATAGACCTTGTGATTGTCATCTTGAAGAGAATAAATTATGTTAAAAGGGATGCAATTTCTTGTTTTAGTAAAATGGGGTTTTGTAAAGTAAAAGTGTGTGAATCGATAGTCATAACTCAATCTAAACCCATGAATGTTGACCAGGTTTGACCTTTTATACACGAAGTCGTAAGAAACAATAATATGATATTAATTTTAATATTCTTATAATTAATATATATGATTTCTAATAAAATTATAAATTTATTATTATAAAATATTTTATTATATAATACACATTATTATATGATATTAATATATTATTAATTATGCTAAGAGGCAGAACTTATAGTAGCTATCAAGAAGTGTTATGGTGTGAGTGGATAACTTTTATTTTTGATTGG
Organism: Torreya grandis; assembly: GCA_037957365.1. Taxonomy (NCBI): domain Eukaryota; kingdom Viridiplantae; phylum Streptophyta; class Pinopsida; order Cupressales; family Taxaceae; genus Torreya; species Torreya grandis. Next base: position 249,503 of record JARHVA010009058.1, on the reverse strand, counting down.
TTTGACATATAATTTTTTTTTATAAAAATATATAACTAGCGGACATGTTACTTTGAAAAGATGTAATAGATAGACGTGTTGTTTATATATATATATATATATATATATATATATATATATATATATATATATATATATATATATATTTCAACCAAAAAATATAAATAAACTATATTACAACTGAATTTATTACACTACGATAGATAGAATCAAAGAAGAATAGTGACTACTACATTTGGATTTCCACAATCTCATGACTCCATCAAGGCCATTGTTTTGGATTTTCTGGGGAGTTTGGAGGAAGAATACTTCTATGTCTAACCAATCGATTAAAAATAAGAATGTTTTCAGAAACAAATCAATTTGAGAGTGAAAAATCATGATTATAACCATGATAAACTGTCTACTATGTTTACTTTCTCTCTTGATATTAATCCTTCCTTCTTATGGAATCCCTTTCACTTAGTGCAAAGGCATCCTATATGTTGTTGCATTTTATTGAATCATTCCCTTAAATCCAATTTTATAACCAATGTAAAAACCTAAATTTTTAACCTAAATCTAATATCTCTACTATTTGTAGCCTAATTCTAATATCATTACTATATTTACAGTTTTTTTATACACACACTAGTTACATATAGTTCAAAGAAGAGTTAAAATATAAAAATAGTATTATAGATAATTTTATTTATATTATATATTATTTTATGTGTTTATATATATATATATATATATATATATATATATATATATCACTAGTTTTTATTAACAATTTTTTATTATTATTATTATTATTATTATTATTATTATTATTATTATTATTATTATTATTATTAAAGAAGGTTAATTGTAGTTTAATTTTTTGAAATAAAAGATTGAATATTTTATATCTATATTTTATAGGTATGGGAAGTGCATGACTAAATTTTGAAATTGAAGAGAAACAAAGAGAAAGTTGAAGAGAATATGATCGATAATATCAAAGACAACAACATGAACAAATCATATAAAAAAAATGACAATGTAATGAGAATGAAAGAGAAAGATGTACAAAATGTAGGACAAAAATGCTAGTTCAAGATCTAGAAGCAGAAATGAGAGAACATGCCAAAAAAATGATAGCATATCATGCACTAAAATATCAAGATGGTCAAAATATATTAAAAAGAAGAATGCAAATAGAAATGAATTTGAATCAATTCACAAAGAAATAAAAAAACCAAATACAAGAATGTAATCATGAAGTAGTTCAAAGACATCACTGAAAAAATGAAAATGTTGTTGCTAACTCTAAAGAAGTGAATTCAATAACCATAGAATATGTGTTAGAAATGCCAGATAATAGAGAAAGAAATGTAATGGATAATGATGTTGAAAATAATATACAAAATACACATGACAGTAGTGGAAATATTGAGGTATATTTGAGGATGTTACAAATGATTATTCTATATCATCTAGAAAAATTGGCTTCACCAAGTATGTGTTATATTTTTCAAAAATGTTACCCCAACTTAAATATCTCTCAAGCACATGAATGTCCAATTTTCCACATATGTCGATAAGATAAAAATGATCATCAATTTTTAGCATTGAATAATATGGATCTTGGTCCACAATTATCATAATTTGCATACTTAACCCAAGTAGAAGAGATGTTGATAGCATGAGTCAATCCAATCTGACAAGTCACACACACAAATGGAGGTCAATATAAATATAAAGGACATATGATTAGTTTTCCACAATAAGTGAAAGAATTTTCTAAGGTTTTTACCACATCAAATAAAATATTTTTTTATCATTATTGTTTGAATAAGAGACCAATGTGGAACAAATTAAAACTTTATAGTTAATAAAGAGAGGGTATATAGGGCACTAAAATATAAAATAGAACATGATAAGTTATATAGAGGTGTTCAAATTGATGAAAATGCATTTACTAAACTTCCATCCAATTTTGATAAAAATATTTTTGACTAACTGAACTTTGTAAATATGAATTTTGATTGAGATGTGAATGAATATGCATTTCAAGGTCTGATGATAGAAATGGATGAAGGAAATATCATCAATCACATGAATTCAATGGCTTCCAAACCTCCCAATACCACGAGAGAGATGGAATTAATCCATGCATGGGTAAATAACCCTAATGCAAAACCTGGAGATCTAAAGGGTTGGTTAGAAATTGGTGCATCTCATATAAATGAGTATTTCACAAAAGGGTTACTTGATATGGACTTCCCCAGATGGAAGATGTGATTGGTTAGAGTAAAAAATGAAATGAGTACATCTACATGAATTTGTGAAACATTTGAATTGATATAGGGATCACCATTTTAGATGACACCTATGATTCAGATATTACATGATGAACATGATTATGAGACATTATGAACAAAATTCATTTGCATTATTTGTGAAAAAGAGTCTTCATGATGCAGGAGCATCTACATTCATTTTCTTGGCAAGACGTGGTTACGTTGGGATGATTAAATTCAAAATTCCAATTAGTATATTTTTCCTTCAAAATGTTATCTAAGGAGGAGTAATTGTAATTGTCAAAAGTAAAAAGTGAAAAGATAAAAAAATAATTGTTGGGGCTGTTTAGGAAATAAGGGAGGAGTGGTTGAAAATATTTCAACCTTGGTATGTTGTTGTAAATTAAAAACTGTTTTGGTTTTATCTTGAGCCCAAGTTGGGCGTAGAAGTTAGAGAAGAGGTTCTTAAAAACAAAATATAGCAAAAAGAAAATTCATTCAAGGGAATGAAGAGGGATTGGAATGGAATAATATGCGTATGATAAAATAGTTTGAATCACCACAATTTGTTGGGTTGAGTCGCTGCTACAGGAGTTCATAGCTTTTTTTAAAAAAATGTAGATTGATGAAGAGATGTTGCTGCTCAGTTTGATGTCGCTGCTCCAGCGTGGATTGTGGAAGGATATTGAGATAATGTTAAATGAAGGTGTAGAAACTTAAAATTCTAGCCAACTATGTAGTACTCACCCAAGATGAAAGGTAATCATAGTTGTAATTTTCATTTGAAGTCGTTGAATAGAAGAAGAGGAAAAAAAAAAGAATGTGTAAGGTCGGTAAAAGCTGCTATCCCTGAAATCCACCATTTTGATTCAGTAACATATACAACCAAAGTAAATTGTGGCATTTAGTAAGATTTATTTATCTTTCAGATATATTACTTGTTGAGATTTTGTGGAGGATCATGGTTGGAGAAAATTGTGAGAGTTTGTGGTTTAAAAAGATCTAAATGATTAAAATCTGCGCATTAGTTTAAAATTGTTTAGTGGTCAAAGTGAAGGAAGAAGTTGCTAAGTTATTGCCAAGTAAACACCAAGCTCACTATCACTTTGTAGAAGAAGAGTTGGAGCCACTACACAAATTGCTGCAAAGAGGGAGATTGTCTGTTTGAAGAAGTCGTGACTGTGAAAGACCAGTATAAAAACAGTCTCATTAAAATGTTGGTAACTTTCTCATTTATTAACGAAATTGAGAAATTCAAAATGTTATAAAAAGCTGGGAATGAGCAGCATAAAACCCAGAAATAATTCTTAATGATTCATTTTGGTGAGTGAGCAGTCATGTGTAGAATGTGACGGGTTTTTTTATTGCAAATACGAACCATTGATGTGGTTTTGTAGGTATCAACCAAGTAGACACTATGGCTATGGCTCACAACTAAAATTGTTGTCATAGAGGTGGGAAATTGAAGATAAGTGTGCTCTTATAGAATTTTATGCACTATGGTGAGGAGGAATATGAAATTATGCTGATTCCTGAGACTTGATCGGGTGTTATGATCACTCATGATTGAGTTTTAGAGAAAATGAATTTGAATCACCATAGTAGAAGGTCTCAAATCGGTGTTCGAGTGATCTTATATTATATGTTTATGATTATAGGTGTTTTGAAAGACAAGGATGGTTACTGATAATGGATTGCCTGCTATTTACTTGTCATATGTTGTGCAGCCTGGGGATACACTTGGCAGATTGGGGGTTAAGTATGGGACCACTGTTACAGGTCTGATGACAGCGCATCATTTTGGTATCAGAGTAGTCTAAGGACAATTTCAACATCTGGTATCAGAGTTTGAAGCTCTTGGGATTTGTTGAGGAAAGGTATGAGTAACTTTGTTATTTGATTTAAGTTTATTATGTTTGAGAAGTAAACAGGTGAAGAGGAAGGCAGTCAAGCCATTGAGGCTTAAGAGAAGAAGAAGCCAAGGAAGGCTTAGTGAAGAGCTAAGAGAAGCTCAAAAGTAAGGAAGCAAGTGAATGCTCAAGAGGAAGATCCAAAGCAAGGTAAGCTTGGATTTGTGATTTGTGTTTGTTGAAGTGTTGTATAAAGAGTTGCTGCAAGATTGAGAAAAGGATCAAAAGACTAGGATGCAAAAGGCCTAGGTGAGATCAAGGAGATTGTCAAAAGACCAATCAAGGAGAAAAGGCTTGGGTGAGACAAGGGATCAAGAGACCAAGGTGGAAAAGACTTGGGTGAAGATCTCAGAGATGGAAGTATTGTTGAAGGCACTACAAAGCAGCAAGGTACATGAGAGTAACAAGAAGAAAGCAAGCATCAAAGGTATGAATAGTATCAAAATTGATAAAGAAATTGCTAGTTTGAAGAGAGAATTAGCTACGATTAAAGATGAATATGAGTCTTGGATGCAGATGGACAAGCAAGCATGGGTATGGCCAATGAGGAAGAAGTTGAAGTGGCCAATTGATCTCCTAATGAAGAGGAGAAGAAGGCAAAATGAGATTGCCAAGAAGAGAGAAGCCCATAGAGGCAAGAGGATGAGTAGGTTGCCAAGTGAGCAACAAGAGAAAGAGGTGGAGAAGAAGGTTCTCATTGAGGAGAACAAGAGAAGAGAAGAAAGAAAAGACGAAGTGCCAGGAAGAGCACTTGAAAAGATAAGAGTGTTGGTGAAGAGAGCACTCATAGGGACCTTGTGGTCTCTTGTTTTTATATCTAATGTTGTCTTTTCATGGGTAATTGTAGGTATGAGCAGCCTTGTGAGGGTCAAAATAAAGGCCTTGAAGAATGAAGAGATTGATGCAAGAGAAGACACCAAGTGCACAAATGAATGTGAAAGAGAGAGAAGTCAATTTGTTGTTGTTGATAAAGAAGAAGAGATGCATTGGTTAATGCATAATGGAGGTGTTGAAGAACCCCTACAAGCAAGAGAAGAGATGGAAGATGAAGCTGAATTCCATGATGCCATTGAATGCCAAGAGGAAGAAAGAGAAAAGCCAAGCACAAAGGAAGAGAAAGATTTCTCCATGGAACAAGCTATCAAAGAGGTAAATGAAGTGTTAAGACCTGATTTTGATTATTATTGTGAGCATGAAGATGTTAATACACAAGTTAGAAGAGGCAAGAGGAAGATGAAGTCCTCACACAAAGCAGTCAAGCATGGATACATAATGCCTAAATGGATGGTGAAGCGCACAAGCAAGCAACAAGTAAGCAAGTAGGCAAGTTTACCTTATAAGATTGATTTTTCTCATATTCCTAATATGAATGTATATGTGCAAGAAAATAAAAAGACAAACAAAGTTGATTTTTCAGTAGTGTCACAAGAGCATGGTTATAGGATGCCTAAATGGGTTGAGAAAACAAATGATAAGAAGGAGAAACAAGTATGGGTACCTAAGAAGGCAAAGATAGAAGATGTGAGTGTTGAGACATCAACACCAAGAAGTCAATAGAGGAAGGTGAAGGTTGACACAAGCAACCAAAGGGGTGAGGATGACACAAGTATATGGAAAGGTAAACAAATTGTTTATGATGATGTTTTTGAATCATTTAATGATCTTTTCATGAAGAATGACAAATGGAAATTGTCTATGAGGATTAATATGCAGCAAGGAGAAAGTTTCAAATGGATGGATGATAAGGAAAGGGGAGAGTATGCAACAAAGCAATGCCTCATTGAAAACAAAGAACAAATAAGATGGCTTCAAACAGAGATTGAAGAGGACAAGGAGAGACAAGGTAATAGTGCTCCTATTGTTTTTGATAAGTATATTGATGATGATGAAGAAGCTGATTTGTATGGAGAAACTATAAAGTGGATGAATGTATTTATAGAGGATGAAAGACAATTTGGTCCTAAGTTTGATATAGGACATGAAGATTTGGATGAGCTTGTGTTGAGTGAATAGTTGAAGAGGATAGAGGAGTTGTTGAATCCTCCAAAAGAGTTGTGTAGAGGCACATATCAACATGGTGGCACCATTGACCAGATGGAAAATGAATTGAGGCAAGAGCTAAGAAAAGATGAGATAAGAGATGAAGGGCAAGTAATCCTTAAGAAAGAAGGACCCAAGTTTGATGAAGATAATGGTGAGATAGATGAGAGCTCACTAAAGGAAGAAATGATAATGTTGGAAGAGCTTTTTAGTTCTTCAAGAGAGCTACATACAGAAACAAATCATGGTGAAGACACCATTGGGAAGTGTGAAACAAGACAAGAGCAAGGCAAAGATGTCAAGACAATTCTGGTTAAGGAACAAGAACATGGAGACTGCCAAGAGGCTTCATGGCCTAAAGATTTTGATTCTAAGGTGGCTTTGAATGTTTTGTACGCAGGTATGAAGATTGCTAAAGTGAATGACATACATGAGTCATTGGAGAAGCTCACTAACCAAGAATGACAACAAGAAGATCTAGAAGACATGTATGAAGATGAAGAAGCATGGAAGCGGGAGATGGCAGCTGAGAAAGAAATGAGAAGAAGGACATATCTAAAGAGGAATAAAAGCAAAATGAAGGACAAAGACTATCAAAGACAAACACCAGCATTGGCATTTACAACAAGACCTTGGGATCCAGGCATATAGTGAAGACTAATGCATGGAGGCATCAGTTCATTTGAACCAAGGTTCAAATCCTTTCTAGAGGGTGAGTATGATGCAGGAGCATCTACATTCATTTTCTTGGTAAGACGTGGTTACGTTGGGATGATTAAATTCAAAATTCCAATTAGTATATTTTGCCTCCAAAATGTTATCTAAGGAGGAGTAATTGTAATTGTCAAAAGTAAAAAGTGAAAAGATAAAAAAATAATTGTTGGGGCTGTTGAGGAAATAAGGGAGGAGTGGTTGAAAATATTTCAACCTTGGTATGTTGTTGTAAATTAACAACTTTTTTGGTTTTATTTTGAGCCCAAGTTGGGCGTAGAAGTTAGAGAGGAGGTTCTTAAAAACAAAATATAGCAAAAATAAAATTCATTCAAGGGAATGAAGAGGGATTGGAATGGAATAATATGCGTATGATAAAACAATTTCAATCACTACAGTTTTTTGGGTTGAGCCGCTGCTACAGGAGTTCATAGTTTAAAAAAAAAAATATAGATTGATGAAGAGATGTTGCTGCTCAGTTTGATGTCGCTACTCCAGCGTGGATTGTGGAAGGATATTGAGATAATGTTAAATGAAGGTGCAAAAATTTAAAATTCCAGCCAACTATGTAGTACTCACCCAAGATGAAAGGTAATCATAGTTGTAATTTTCATTTGAAGTCGTTGAATAGAAGAAGAGGTAAAAAAAGAATGTGTAAGGTCGGTAAAAGCTGCTATCCCTAAAATCCACCATTTTGATTCAGTAACATATACAACCAAAGTAAATTGTGGCATTTAGTAAGATTTATTTATCTTTCAGATATATTACTTGTTGAGATTTTGTGGAGGATCATGGTTGGAGAAAATTGTGAGAGTTTGTGGTTTAAAAAGATCTAAATGATTAAAATCTGCGCATTAGTTTAAAATTGTTTAGTGGTCAAAGTGAAGGAAGAAGTTGCTAAGTTATTGCCAAGTAAACACCAAGCTCACTATCACTTTGTAGAAGAAGAGTTGGAGCCACTGCACAAATTGTTGCAAAGAGGGAGATTGTTTGTTTGAAGAAGTCGTGACTGTGAAAGACCAGTATAAAAATAGTCTCATTAAAATGCTCATAAATTTCTCATTTATTAATTAAATTGAGAAATTCAAAATGTTATAAAAAGCTGGGAATGAGCAGCATAAAACCCAGAAATCATTCTTAATGATTCATTTTGGTGAGTGAGCAGTCATGTGTAGAATGTGACAGGTTTTTCTATTGCAAATACGAACCATTGATGTGGTTTTGTAGGTAGCAACTGAGTAGACACTGTGGCCATGGCTCACAGCTAAAATTGTTGTCATAGAGGTTGGGAAGTTGAAGATAAGGGTGCTCTTATAGAATTTTATGCACTATGGTGAGGAGAAATATGAAATTACGCTGATTCCTGAGACTTGATCGGGTGTTCTGATCACTCATGATTGAGTTTTAGATAAAATGAATTTGAATCACCATAGTAGAAGGTCTCAAATCGGTGTCCGAGTGATCTTATATTATATGTTTATGATTCTAGGTGTTTTGAAAGACAAGGATGGTTACTGATAATGGATTGCCTGTTATTTACTTGTCATATGTTGTGCAGCCTGGGGATACACTTGGTGGATTGGGGGTTAAGTATGGAACCACTGTTACAGGTCTGATGACAGCGCATCATTTTGGTATCAGAGTAGTCTAAGGACAGTTTCATCACTTCAAGACATGTCAATCACCATCAACAAATTATGTGAGTAGATTGACAATGTGCCCCACTCTCATCTAGTTGATCATCTGATGCATTTTGATACCACATTGAGGAGTACAAGGTCTTATTCAGAAAAAAAGCATGCATAATTTAGTGACATATTGCATCAAATTGGAACACCAACAATTTTCTTCCCTTTGAGTGTAGTTGATATGTATTGACTTGATCTACGTGCACGAATTCTAGTAACACCACCAACAAATCCCCAAGAATCCCAAAAATGGAGTCAAAAAATTATTATTGACTATCCTCATATAGTGGCATACTACATGCACCTGTGATATACAACATTATGAAAGGTGATACTATAAAAAATAATTTAAAGTGAAAGATCATTGGTCCAAATATGAATGGCAACATAGAGGTTCACCACATGTGCATGGGTTTATATGGTTAGAGGGAGCACCAAACATGGAGAACTTTGATTGGACAAATAATCAAAATCTACAAAATGCTAAAAAATACTTTGATTCTACTATCCATGCATGAAATCTGCATGGCAAACCATGTCAAGAAAACATACAAGTATGATATCAAGCCTTTCCATATCTAATTCTTACATAATAATCAATCCATCTCCTACTTATAGATAAAATTTTACATATGATGTAATATAGGTATTAAAAAAATTTACCCAACATCCATGTCTTTGATATACACATCAAATGGTACAGGTGGCTCTTGATCATGACTATGAAGAGGTGATTAATTATGTAGAACATCATACAATGTGTAGAGAAGTTTCTTACATACGTAATAAAAGAAGAAAGATGGGTTTTAGGTAAGATATTCATACGTTCATTTTTTATATATAAAAATGTAACAAATGTGCTTATAGAAACTAAAAAGTTATTCAATAATTTGAACTTCAATTATTTTTGTAAGTAGAGTTTGGTGAATTATTACAATATTTTTGTAATATCTATTCAAATATGAGTTAGTCTTCCTCCATTTAGTAATCATGATCATTATACTTAGAATTGGGTATGCAGTGAGATCACAAGTAAAAATATATCTTGTTTCATTTAGTTATTTGCAATCTTTGTCTATGCTTACCATGTTTTGATTGGTTTGGTTTTTGTATTATAATTCAACAATAAATATTGTATGCCAAACAAAAATCCATGTGGCACTAAAAATATGAGACACATGTATACTAGTAAGGGCTATACATATTAGATGATTATAGGTATAAAATATATAATTGTTAGAAAAAAAAAATCATGGGACTTACCTAAGGCTAAATCATGTATTATATTAATTATTATTTTTAATTAGAGGTAGATAATCTCATTTTAATTATATTATTGTATCAATTTTTTCAGGATAGAAATTACAAGTCAAATGTCCTCAATTTTAATTTGGCTAAAGTCATAAGGAACCACTTTGTCACAGGTTGGGAGGATGTTGGCATATATTGTGGATTTTGGCTTTAATCCTAATAATTTCATTTGATTAAATGTGTCTATTTCATTTTTGATGGCAAATCTAAAAAACATAGATTGAACACATGTTCACTGCATTGAGTTAAAGAGTGTCAATGTATTTCATAACCTACAAGGATTTCATTTTATGTAAATTTACAAATGCACTTGGTAGCTGTAAGGGAATAACCTGCTCTTTTCTCAATGGTAGGCACTATAGCCACATCATGGCACTTGTTGTAATAGCTTCTGGGTAGATGATTTAATAGTAATGCTTAATTTTAATCCATAATAAGTGATATGTGATTTGCATAACATTACATTTAATACCACATACTTCACAAAGGAGAGGAATATCATACTTTTGATTGGCCCCATGCTCAGTATGATGGTAGTGTAATGAGAGCAAGGGGTGGTTTTGTTAGAAAGTAGGAGAGTCTTGAAGGAGGAAGGAGTGTTTTTTTTAGAAAGTAGGTGAGCCTTGAAAGTTGAGAAGAAGAGTGAGAAATAGCAAATGAGACATATTTTTAGAATTTGATGCAAGATAAAAGGTAAGTGTTATAATTTTTTTTATAGTGGAAGTTTTGAGAATTTAGTATCTATTGAAATAGTTCACAAGTTAATTTTTTATTTTTATATGTATACTAACCCAAGGTCAATGTTGTGGTTAATAATGGAAGTTAAAGGAATTTAATATCCATTATATATCAACTCGAGGCCATATTGAGTGTGTTGGTTGTTGGAGGGGAATATATATATTGTGAGCAAGTGTTCTGAAGTATAAATGCATATTAGTGTTCTTAACCATGGATGCATGCCATGTTTTGTTAGGGGGAGTATGGCAATTCAATAGGGAGATGTTATATCTGATAGGAGAGATAAGACTGTGAATGTTATTAAGAATGGGTAGAGGTATACCTTGAATCCTTTGAAGGGAAAAGAGGATGAAAATGAGCACAAGAATCATCTTGTGAGGTGTGTTCTTGGAGGAAGTGATAGGAGTTTCTTGCTTATCTAAAGTAGAGGAAAATGAGGTCAAAGAGTTGTCTACAATAGTTGTGAGGAAGATGGAGTGGTCAAGATTGTCATCAATCTAGATGTGTACAACAACAAAGAGGAAGGAAGATATGGAGTGGTCAAGATTGTTAGCAATCCAGATGTGTACAACAAAGAAGAGGAAGGAAGAAATGGAGTGGTCAAGATTGTTAGCAATCCAAATGTGTTTAACAAAGAGGAAGGAGGTGTTGAGATATTGTCAGGGAGATTAGCCCAATGGTAGTGGGATTTAGTATGAGATACTATAGAACACGCTTGGCAGAAGAAGATGATTTGCAATCCAACAAAACAAGGGAAAAATATGGCCCTACATCACAATGTGGGAGGGTGCAACATGGCTTGGCCAATGAAGTCAAAAGGGTGGTTCTACCAACTCGAGGCCATATTGAGTGTGTTGGTTGTTGGAGGGGAATATATATATCGTGAGCAAGTGTTCTGAAGTATAAATGCATATTAGTGTTCTTAACCCTGGATGCATGCCATGTTTTGTTAGGGGGAGTATGGCAATTCAATAGGGAGATGTTATATCTGATAGGAGAGATAAAATTGTGAATGTTAATAAGAATGGGTAGAGGTATACCTTGAATCCTTTGAAGGGAAAAGAGGATGAAAATGAGCACAAGAATCATCTTGTGAGGTGTGTTGTTGGAGGAAGTGATAAGAGTTTCTTGCTTATCTAAAGTAGAGGCAAATGAGGTCAAAGAGTTGTCTACAATAGTTGTGAGGAAGATGGAGTGGTCAAGATTGTCATCAATCTAGATGTGTACAACAACAAAGAGGAAGGAAGATATGGAGTGGTCAAGATTATTAGCAATCCAGATGTGTACAACAAAGAAGAGGAAGTAAGAGATGGAGTGGTCAAGATTGTTAGCAATCCAAATGTGTTTAACAAAGAGGAAGGAGGTGTTGAGATATTGTCAGGGAGATTAGCCCAATGGTAGTGGGATTTAGTATGAGATACTATAGAACACGCTTGGCAGAAGAAGATGATTTGCAATCCAACAAAACAAGGGAAAAATATGGCCCTACATCACAATGTGGGAGGGTGCAACATGGCTTGGCCAATGAAGTCAAAAGGGTGGTTCTACCACCTAATCCAAGTTTGTGAGGAATGTGCTCACAAACTCTTACCCTAGGTGTCTGATGCAAGGGCATCCAAGTTACTAAGTAATCTTATGTCATCCCAAAATATTTTTTTTGTTCATGCACTTCCAAGATTCGACATCAACTCACATGGACTTAATCACCCTTCAACAAGATCTTGGAACAAAGAACAAACGGTTTCAAGCCATGAGATAGAGAACAAAACTATCGATTAATGCAAATTTAAGTTAATTGATGGTTTTGCAATGACCACAAAAATTTTACTTTCAATAATTAATCATACCTAATAACGACTTAAAAACACTCAAATGCTCATTTGGAATGTTTTAAAAGTGAATAGGGATCATAAGAGTTAAACAACAAAACAAGAGAAAAGACTTTACAACAAATAAATTGAAAGGGAGAAAAACTTTCAAATAAATGTAAATAGTAAAAAATTGAAAAAAAACAAAATTATATCCAATTTAATAAAAAAACTATATATAAATATTATTTTATTGTTCTTTAATTTTAGAATAAAACATAAAAACTATAATACTTCGGAAAAACCAATAAAATGTAAAATTTGATTTCAATCTAAATTATATGTACATATCTTTGTGGAGAATAGATTACCCTTTATTAGAATCCCCTTTTTAAATCGCATCACACCCCACATGTTTGAACACCATGTTAAGAAAAGGTACAATTATTATCATTTAAAAAAACTAGTGGGATGTTTAGGTAGGTGTTTTGCAGTGGGGCGCAAAGACTCACCAAGGTGGGACTTATATAATTGTTTTCACATGTTGCCCCTCCCCTATCTTGAAACGTACATTCCACCGCGCAGACGCTGCCTCTAGAATCTGGAAGAATCTAGCCACCAACGACGTGTCACCGACTCATTCAAAGTCTTAAATTATTGATGGAAGTGTAGGCCCCACATTGAAAATAGCATTTTTGAGGTGTCCACTTAGGGTTTGGAGAAATTAGGGTTTTCCGTCGGCCATGGAAAACACGTGGCAGACACTGTCACCAGCGGATGGAGCGGACGTCCACGTGACTCTGCCGACAATAAGAACATCTATTTCGTAAAGTTAAGATTCGCAAATATTAAATCAATGATTTTATCTCGTAGCGACCAATAAAAATTCTCTTCCCACGTGGGTTTTGAAACATTCAGATTTTCTCTTCTATCACTTTAATGAAAGTGTCAAACTTTTCCATTATTAAGGTTTGCATTGCGGTGCAGTGCATCAGCTTTAAGAAATGGCGGCGGCGCCTGGATCATCATCATCATCATCATATATTCTTCTGGTAAGAATAAGAACGATTAATTTATGGATATTGCTTCGGATGATCGCGATGTTAGGGTTTTGGTTAAATTCGTCAATTAAATCTATTCGATTTGATCAACAAAATTATCCAAAATTAAACTTTTCCCTAGTGATGGGTTGTCCACTAGAGGGAAACGTCAGATTAAAAAAAATTATACGCGATCTTTTGCAGAAAATATCTTAAACACTATTTGATTCTCTTGATCCAAGATTTGATTGACTGCAAATATAAATATATTTGTGTAGATTCAGCACTTGATCGAGAAGTGTTTGCTGTTCAACATGGATCAAAAAGAATGTGCCGAGGCACTTTCTAAGCATGCCAATATTCATCCCACAATAACAATTACAGGTATTTCAGATACCCTAAATGAGGGTATGGAAACAGCACCGATTGTTTCTTTTCAGGGCTTAGGGGCCATTGTATTTCTGTTGGAATTCAATGAATTTTTCTTTCTTCGTATTGTTGGTTTCATATGAGATCTTGTTTTGTTTTGTTTGCAGTATGGAACGAATTGGAAAAGGAGAACAAGGAATTCTTCTCAAGGTATATGGAAAAAATAAGAGATAATAGAAGGCACGAATTGAAGCAGATGTTAGATGATGTAACCGCTAGATCTCACCAGCAAAGCCTTTAAAGACTTGTTTCAAGATTCTGCTATGCAAAATGTAAAGTTATAACCTTTTTCTGTATTATTTTCTCTGAACCCGGGAAGCCATGATCTTCTGTTGTATAGTCTGGTTTATACGATGGACTAGAGAACATAGAAAAATATTCCCAGCACTGCTCGAAATCCACATAAGTGGAAAATTGCGCCTTACAAACAAAAGCAGTTTAGTCTGAAAATACAAAATATGTATCTTATGTAGCTTAACCGTCTCTATATTAATAAACAAAATTATTTTACTTTATTCTGATTCCATTGTTCGTGGATCACCAAAAGTGACAAACCACTAATAATTTAGAGCGTCAATGAAGATGTATATATAAATTTTTTTCTTCAGCTTGTCGGAATTGGTATTGGAATGTACCTGTGTTTTGAACAAAACATATAATAACAAGAGCCGTGTTCCAGCACAAGTACATGACATTGGGAGCTTTTTTTGTTTTGCCAGCTTTTTCCTTTTCAATAGTTTGTCTTTTAAATGTAATTGTATATGTTATATGTTTATTTGTAAATGGTAATTGTCCACGGTAAGTATTTTATTGCATAAATATTTGTTAATAAGGAGTGTTGTGAATTTTTTGATGATGGATATTTAGTCTATTAGAGATTAATTTTTTCTGTTAGCGAAATTTGATATGAGTAAAAAGGATTTTGAGGTTAGAATCGTACTTTGGATGATTTTGGTAGAATGGATACTCTTCAATCCTTTATTTTTAGCTTAAGATGACCGCCTAAAATACCGATCAACAATTTTTTTTTTTCAAATGTTAGTATAATTGATATTATATAATATATATATTAAAGATAATTTATATATGTATTATAATTTTTTAGATTTTCTTTTATAGTTTGTTCAAATTTTTATTTAAAGTTTATATACATAGGTTTAAAAAAATTGATTGTATTTTATAGGGGAAAAAAATAATTGTATTTGATATTTAAAATGCAAATACGATTATATGGCGGCGATCAATTTTAGACGAGTAAAAAATTAAGTAAATGAGAATTTTGATTGTTTTGACCAGAAAAAGTGTAAATAGATGACTCTAAAACCAATTAGATCAAAAAATGGAAAACACTTCTTCAATGAAAGGTGGATCTTGTATAATCTAATCGACTGATGCAAGATTCTATATACAATTAGATATGGATACAGATGTTTCCAAAGTTTTTTCATTCTCATTTTCAATGACATTAACAACAATTGTATTCGTAACAGTAGTGTACATTTATTTTGATTTGATGAATGGACGAAAAATAAAATTACCACCATGGTTATAAGTAATGCCATTTTTTTGAGAAGTCTATTCGACTTGGCTTCAAATCTTCACCAGTATATATATACTCTCTTCAAACATTATGGCAGTATGGTGTATCTAAAATTAAATAGCACCTTAATTTTATATCTTTCTGTATAAACTTTACAATTTTCATCTTGAAGAGTATAAATTATGTTGGAAGGGATGCAATTTCCTATTTTGGTAAAGTAAAGTTTTGTAAAGTAAAAGTGTGTAAATAAAGAATCATAGATCAATCTAAATCCATACATTTGATTAGGGCTCACCTTTTACACATAAAATCTTAAGAAATAATAACATGATATTGATTTTAATAATCTTATAATTAATATATACAATTTGTAATAATATTTTAAATAATATTACTATTTTATAATTATAATATATTATATAATATTATTATATTAATGTTATGTTATTATAATATATATGAATTAATTTATTATTATATTTTTATTATAATATATATTGATATATATAAAATATATAATATTATATTTTTAAATATTATATTATAATAACATAACATAGTTTATATTAATATATAATAAAATATTATATATTAGTATTAATTTATAATATCTATTGATATATTATTTATATTATAATAATAATATAATGTAATATATAATTGTAATAATAATTATGAGGCACTATTTCTAATAATAGGTATTATATTTGAGACTATTTCTTTTAATAATAGATATTATATTATAATATTTATTATTTCTAATAATAAATTATTATAATATATATTATTAGTACATGGAGTAATAATGATTTTATTGTAATAATAAGTATTATATTAATAGTAGGTATTATAGTATGTAGTTTTAGTGCATAGAATAATAATAGTTTTATTGTGAATGGAATTATAATCTCTATTATTTTTAATAATATCTATTATTGCTAGTAATAAATATTATATTAATTTATAGAAAAATAGTAGTTTTTTATTCTAGATGATTTTTATATTTTATTTTTTAATAGTATTATAGCATGAAGGGTATTTTGCATGTCATGTTCTTATTGACAGGTAGGTTTGTATTGATTGAAGCTGCGGTTTCTATAAAATAGTAATTGCCATCGTAAAAAGCTCCTTTAGTGTTTTCCATGTTCACATAAAATTATGTTAAAAATTGCATTATACAGTATTTCAAAACTTCATATAGTAAAAACTGCAGGATTTGTTGTTCGAATGACATGGAGAAGTTAAGGTAAGATATTGTTTTTCCGTGAATGGTTTGCTAAACAGTCAAGCACTTTCCCTCTGCACACATTATTTTAATGGTGTCACTCATTTTGATGAAGGACAGGTGCAATTCTCTTGCCTTTTCAATTTTCTTAGGTTTTATGCAATGAAGACAAGTTTAATGATGATGCATTGTTCATATAGAGGTCAGTGATGCTAAAGCATTTTATGCATCCAAAACCTGCCAGAAACTGTAGGCCATTGTCCGCAGGGGATAAATTAGCCTGCCGACCTTACCCAGCATGAAATATTTTGATGATGGTTATTTATTAAACATTCCATTTCAAATGGTATATATTTAAATAATTGTTCACTGTAAACGGTGGGGTTTTTTTTTTTTTTTTTTTCCTCTTTCGGTTTGGGGTATAAAGAAATTATTGACAACATTTTCATTGCTCCTTCGTGACATGGCTCTTCGATTGACAAATATAGGATGTAAGGACGTTTGTTGTTAAAATTAGTATTCTTTTGATGCGAATTAGTATTTGTTTTGTTGAGTTGGCAGGGACAAGAAAGATTGCAGAGAAAGTTTTGTTGGCAACCCAGTTGGCGAAGAGCTATGTATTGCCCGTGGGTAGAATCTAGATGGAGGTGCCCCCCAAAGTGTAGGTCGCCGAAACCGTCATAGCAACCTGTGACTTTTGTTTGTAGAGTTTTGTGGCACTTTCATTTATTTTTCCTTCAGAAAAAAAGTTGTAAATCTGTAAGCGCTCGGGGGGTTGAACCCTAGACCCCGCTGAGATAACTGTCCGAGGAAGAAATGAGGCGCCCCAGTTTTGTATGGGCTTAGGCCCATTGAAATGAAAAAGGATAAATTCTGCAAAGGCGTCAGTTACCTTTTGATAAGATATATTTTTTTAAATAGAATTTTTGAAGCAATAAAATATTTTGTTGCCTATGTCGCTATGTGTTTGTAAGCACCTTGTAGATTTAAGGGAGACATAAGCCATGTCAGCTTCAAAGTTGCTTCTTTTTTATGCTCAGCTTCTAAAAGGGCCCAAATATGTAGTAGGGAAGATAAAGATGCACACGACTCTTCAATTCTTCAAAAGAATAGGGGGGATCATCATTGGTAGTGTGCTCTATTCAATTAGAATTGATAAGCAGATGTATGATAAATCTAATGCCAAAGCTCTGATGTTGATTATATTCAATATCGTTAATGAAGTTCAACCAAATAATTGGGATTTATCAACATTAAAAGAGGCTTGCGACATTTTTTCCATTATCTATGATGTGAAGAACCAAACAAAGATCCTTCATCTCTAGTACAAACTTCTTACGCTCAATATGAAATATGGTGAGAAAGTTGAGTTCTTACACTAGGGGACATAACTTCGGGCAGAGCTAGTTGCACTTGCTAAAAAGATTGAGGACAAGATGTTGGTCCCGATCACTCTAAGAGCTCTTTCTTCTTGGTTTCAAATATTCATCACAACACTGAACATTACAAAGTAAGTCATGTCTTTTGAAGACTTTGTGAATATGCTCCAACAATAAGAAGCCATCCAGTTGGCGCAAGACAAGTTCAAAGATTTTTTTTTAATTTCCAAATAGTGTGGTTAGAAGTTCTAGAAAGGACTACCTACACAACATCAACATCAACATCAGTCAAAGTTTTAAATAGAAAAAATATGGTATCATATTTATTGCACAAATACTCATGACATTGATTGCTATTACTATAATGCCTTGACTCAAGGCACATCTAATCGAGAGGGCACATCCAGTCAAAATAATTCACACCAATCAAAAAGACACCCTCATCATCGGTCATAAAAGCAACAATGACATGTAGTGGCATAAAAGCAACCAAAATAAGATGACGCATCTAAAGAGAAAGTACCAAAATAAGAAGATTATAGTGCACATAAGAATGTAGTTCTTGTCTCCTAAACCTCATCACCATTGATCAATGTTTGGTTGATTGACTCAGATGCTAGGAAGCATATGATAGGATGCAAGGAGTTATTTGATTCACTAATTAATCAACCCATTGGAGATCAGTTTTAGATAATAGACGATAAGGAGTATGTTGTAGAAAGAATTGAGACTTTCAACATTCCTCTTGAGACGAGAAGCTGTACTCTCACAATGGTGTTATATGTCTCCATATTGATAACAAATCTCTTGTATGTAAGTAAGTGCTTGAATAATAAGCTTAAGGTGGAGTTATTGAATATATGTGGACCCCTATCTACCACTTTAAAAATATTTAAGCACTTCCAATTGTTTGTTGATTATTTCTCTCAAAATACTTGGGTGTTGTTTATCAATAAGAGTGAAGTCTTTTCTCATTTTAAGGTCTTATACTAGCTTGTTGTGACATAGTTAGGGAGGCATCTTCATCTCCTCCACTCAGATCAAGGGGGAATTTACATCAAAGGAGTTCTTGACATTCTTGAAGCAACATGACTTCAAATAACACTTGATCGTTCTTTATTCTCCCCCTAAAAAATGGAATTGTAGAGTACTCCTTTGATGTGAGTTGGTTAAAAACTACATCAAAATTTAAATCACGCAAAATCCTTTCCTTGGATGCATGCCACACAATTTATTTGCTATTTAACAAAGATAGTGGAAAAAATAAATTATTCCTATCCTTGATTTAAACATTAGGAAAGTGTTAATTTCTAGGCAAGAACACATTTTAATGGGTTGGAAATGGTTTTTGAGGTAAATTAATCTCTGTAGGAAAAAAAAAGTGTACAATATGCCTATGACAAGTACTAATAAATGCCCTTTATCTTTTTTTATTTACCATTTTATTATCTTGCATTGCAGTTAACATATTATTAACAAGGTAAAAACTTTTCATTTTCCAAATGAATAAAATTTATATTAGATATAATGCATCCACCATGTAGTACGTCACTTTTTAGTGTTTTCCCTTTTCCACCATCTATTTATTGTGGTGATGATATCTAAAGCAAAAAATATCTTAAGGTTTATGATGTTAGGAATTCTTTAGGGTCTAAAAGACCATCTGGTATTCATTTGTAAGATATTTTGAATTTGTAACCTTCATTTCAAAAATATATGTTCTTCATCATTAGGTCAATTTAAATATTTTCAATTATAAAAAGAATATAAAAGAAAACGTATGAAATTATTTAATAACCTTGATTAAGATATCTATCATGTTTTTTCACTCAATAATTTGTTGTTACTAATTAGTCTTTGTCAAGGCAAGGTATTATAGCATGCACTAATAGTAAATAATTTTTAGGTTATAGCCAATACTTATTTTTTTGAAATTGTAGAGTTTGGCATATAAAAATATGGAATATTTCTTAGGGTGTTATTACGGAATATTTTAATTACTTGTTAATTATTTGATAAAATTTTTGTTTCCAAATAAAACTCATGTGACTTACTCAAAATAAGGGCTATGTAGTATCTAGTCCTTGTCTTTACATTCAAATTTATTTATGGTTGAATTTGCATATAAATTTGTAATGTAAGCTCAACATAATAGTGATTGATATGCATGTATTAACTATGATTAGTTAGAACTAAAATATTATTAGCTAGGGTTAAATTTATACTATCCCTGCTTTGATAGAGACTAACAAGATGTTTGTAAGATTTTTTAGTTTATCAACTTGTTGAAAAACCAAAAATTGATTGTAACCTACATATATTTTAAAATTAAAAAAATTAGGAAACATTAACTTGAAATAGGGTAGATAAAATTATACATGTGTTGGAATAAACATGACAATAATAATTTTATTTGAAAGTGATTGAAACAATCATTGAAATGTAAAGAAGATACATTCAAAGGTATTGGACAATTTTAAGGTGACAAGTATGTAGGCTTCCACATATTATTATTCTAGAGTATATTTATATTAGTTATAGGTAAATTTTATGATGTTTACAAGTTTTTAGAATTAAAAGATCCCATAAGAATGAAACTTTAGTCCATGGCAACTAGAAGGGCACTATTGGATGGTAAATATGTCATAGATCAAGATTCCCACTAAAAATTAGAATTGCATGGTGCTGACTAGATATTCACATTGTTTGTTTTCCTTGACCTATAGGTAATGTAGTGGATTGGAATTTAACCATGTTTACATCTATACAGACTTCAATTTTTTATTGTGAAATATAATTTTTGTAAGTATAAAAGTTTAATTATATTTTATGTGTAAAAATATCATAAATACATCATTCAAATATATCCACAATTTTAATGATCTATGGGTACCTCCTTTGGAATTTTATTGGTTATGACAAGTGTCATTGCATAAAAATGATTTGTGATATGATGATTAACACTTGGAATTTTATCTTTAAAAGCATTAGTTATTACTTTAATGAGAAATTAAATGTTGTTATATTTGTCTATTTTAAAAATAACACACATATTTTAGATAAATATATGTAAAATACGTCAATAGATATCATTCTTGAGGCACCTAAACCATATTGAATTTGTTAAATTTGGTCAGAGTTTATACAATTTAACTAAAAATATAGAAGTTGAACTCTAACACACAGTAACAATCATTCATTCAATTCATTTAGGATATTAAATACATTTAGGGCATTATATATATGGGACAAATTTCAATATGGAAGATTACATATAAATACATGTTGGATGCTCTACAAACTAGGAGCCCAAACCTATCTCATTATCCCTCATATCTCTCTATATGGTTTTGAAAAATCTCTCCCACACATCCCCAAGATATCTCCAAGGATATTTCAAACACCTATTCTAATGTTGAGTTGTTATTCTAACTAAATATACACAATAATATAGTATCCTAATATTATGAGTTGTCACATCAACTCATAAACTATTATAAATAATATTTACCCAATTACATAAATGTGAGCACTAATGAAAATATTCCTAGCATTCCCACTCTTAGTGCTAATATGGTAGAGAACAATTTAAATTCTTCTACAATGTGTTGCCTCTAAATGCTCATGATCTTGGTACACAACTTGAATTTAAGGTAAAGAAGGAACTCATGAAATTGTCATCGACCATTCACTATTAGGAACACATTTATCAAATTAGTATGGGAACTATGAACATGAATCATCTACCTTTCATCAACTATTCACTAATCAGAACTCATCAACCTAATTAGTGTGGGAACTACTGACATGAATCCTCCTTTATTCAACCTTAAAATGGTTTTATCAGGTTAACCACTAACCTAGCCATGAAAAGGGATACACACATATGTTTGGCCTCCATAAAATGGTTTTACATA
>JARHVA010009058.1:167500-222500 GCA_037957365.1 Torreya grandis | reverse complement strand
TCATCATCCCTAATCATCCCTAATCACTCCCTCCTCATCTCTAATCACTCCCTCACTAATATTCACTATCCCTTATCATCTCTAATCACTCCCTTACCATCCCTTATCACTCTTTAATTAACCATCACTATCCCTATCATCCCTAATCACTCCTTACTCATTGTTAATAATCCCTAATCACTCCCTTATTGACCCTTACCACCATTCATCACTCTGCCATTGGCCCTCACCATCCCTAATCATTCCCTCATCATATGATGTAATTAGGCTTCTTATAGGTTTAGTCATCTAGGTCTTCCTAGTCTCCTTTATGATTTATAGCGTTCCTTTCTTATTTCATGCCACATATTTAACTCCTTATACTAACATGAGGTTCTTGCACTCTGAATTTTTTTACTCACTAAATAAACATGGTTTATTCTTTTCAAGTACACCACCTTTGCATGACACAACAAACATGATCTTCTCTCAAGGATTTTACTTTCTTCTAGGTGTTAACCTTTCTTTGTATCCTATTTATTGTAATTTAGTCCCGTTTGACTACTATTGTATTCTTGAACACCTATTTGACCATACTTTCACTTCTTTACCTTCTTAGTGAAAATATCCATAAAAAATCTAATCCATGTCCATATCAACTTAATTCTTGTAGAAAACACAAAGTTCTATCATAACATACCTTATTCATTAGGTATATCACCATTTATATAAAATATTTAACTCAAGATTGACTCCTAATTTCCTCAATAAGTTTCTTTTATCTGATTTGACACTATCTAAGCTAGCGCATAAGTTTCTTTCATATTTTGTACTTAATTCTCACGAAAATACAACAAAATAGGCTTTCTTGCCCTCTCAATTAGGTTTGATCTATTATTTAATGGGTCATGGATCCAAAATCATATTAAAATTCATCAAAATGACTTCACACATTCATTTGGACATTATGCATGATAAAGAACACATTCTATAGTCTTCTACAACTTTCATTCTCAAGAGACTTCGGAAGACTAAACTTTAACCCTATCTTAGGCCTATTTGAGATTTGTTAAAAAAATTGAATTCATTAATATATATATATTCTGGGGACTTTCAAGTTATGAAACCACTTGGATAAGTTGAAAAACATTCTTAGACACCTATCTACAAAATATTAGAGGTTTATGATGGTTTGCTAGAAATATATATGAGTTTTTGTTTACTGAACCCTAGTTAAGGGTTTACATAGTCCTCCACAAATCTGGACCTAAACTCTACACTAGACCTAGAGACCTTTTCCCCACCTCTCCTTCATTCTTTTATTTCTTATTAGTTTCTTGCCTAATGTCTTTGAGCCTTATCATATCTTTATTGATGTCTAAACTTGGTTTCTTTTCTATTTCATGCACCTTAAGTCTCTCAAAAGCCTATGACTTATCCCAAACATGCTTGTTTTAGCCTTCCACCTACATTGGATGATTTTAGATACGTTTTAAGATAGATTTATGTTAAAATGAAGAATAATAGACATTTAACACATATGGCTAGACCATAATAACCCTTATCATGAAGAGAGTGTGTATTTAGACCCCCAACCCAAAATAAATAGGCAAGAATTGGGCATTTTTTATTATGTGAATCAAAGATAGATATAAAAAATCCAAGCTTCCCTTACCTTACTCCTTGGAATAAATGAATTAGGTAGGGTAATATTTCATTACCTTAATAGGTATGAAAAGTTTGAGATCAAGTTAGGGCCTTCAAAATGGTACCCCCTATATATCCATAATGGCCCCCAATTCCTGTGCTATTCTTTGATATACTTTATTAGGGATTGGATAATACTCAAAGTATGGCAAGGCCCTAATTTAGACTTTAGGGCCCATCGAGCCATGCCCAAACTCTATGTGGACACTCCTTGATATATTGGATTAAGGCATATGCCCTTCATTCCTTTTATATATCTAGTTGTGTATAGATCAAATTGGGTATAGATCAATTTGGGTTATGAAACACAGTCTATAAGATACAAGACTAGAACACACTCTACCAAATTAGTAACCACCTATCTATCTACCTATCTGGCAATATGGTATCCTATGGATATATGTTCAATTATGGGGTTGGGAATGGAATTCTCAATTAGTTTCCAATTGTGCATGCGCGTGCACACACACACACACACACACACACACACACACACACACACACACACACACACACACACACACACACACACACACACACACACACACACACACACACACACACACACACACACACACACACACATTAGGATTCTCAACTCTAAGATTGGGATTCTTAGATTCCAAAGTCCCAATATATACATGTAAGTAATAAAATTTCATCCCATCTATTTCTTGGATATTTATTCTAGTATAGGGATCTGAATACACTCTCTCTCCATGATCTAGGCATTGATCACTATATAGATATTTGAATCCCACTATTGATCAATTTTGACCCCATTGGCAAAACATTACTTTTCATGTTTTACCACCTTGTTCATAGCTTTTTCATGTCATATGGGGACTTATAAAAGACTTTCTAAAACCTTACTAGCCTTGTTTAAGGTAAATTTGCAAAGATTAAGGTAATGGTTTTCTTGGTCTTATACTAGCCTAGTCATGTCATGAGTTAGAAAGGGTGGGTCCAAGTGGTGCCATAGGTCCTTAGGTGTCTATTAAAGTAATTTAATGCCTTAATCACATTTCATAAACATTTTATGTTGATTTGGAAAGTTTAAGGTTTATTTGTGGATTTTAAGGCAAGATAAATTGAAGAAAAAGATGATTTTTGGTTAATTCCAACATATGAAAAATCATAAAAAGTAAATTATCCATACTAAAACTCTTTTGGAGGTCATTTATACAACTTATCTACATGTTAGGATGTTACAAAATGGTTAGATTCTTGAATTAAAATGCTTAAGAGGGGAGTTTGAGGCACTTTTAAGAACTTCTTGAACTCACTTTAAAAGTGAAAATAGTTTATAAGTGTATATTTAGATTACATAGGTCATATTCATGTTTGGAATGAAGTTTTTAGGTTCTATAAATGAAAATCTCTCTCTCTCTCTCTCTCTCTCTCTCTCTCTCTCTCTCTCTCTCTCTCTCTCTCTCTCTCTCTCTCTCTCTCTCTCTCTCTCTCTCTCTCTTCCTCTCTCTCTCTCTCCTTCTCTCTCTCTCTCTCTCTCTCTCCCTTCATAAGCTCACAAAAGGTAAATTTCAAGTAGATGGTATAGGCTGTACAGGTGGAGTCAAAGCCTAAGATTTTGACTAGATTTGATGACCCCTATATAAAATAAATTAGTATCATTTTTTTTATTTATATCATAATATTTATTAACAATTTCTAAGGAGTTAAGGTGCTTTTTTGAGGTGTAAAACTATGATAGGGTCAGTTTTATGCCTTTCATGTGAAAGAATGAACTCATTGAAACATGATAACAATTGGAATGGATCCTTATAGGTATGAAAATGAATTTCATACCTTAATACACAAATTTGGCACATGTGGGAAGCCATTTGGCAAGAAAATCTACTCTTTTGCATAGTTTGCAAAGGTGGATATCATGGTCTTCTATTATTCTAGGGTTTCTATGTTTAACAAGATGAATGAATATTATATACCATGTTTTAATTATATATAAATCCATATATCTCCATCACCAAATATCCATTCTGATACCAACACCATTCTCTCTAATCAATTTATAATGTTCTCTCATTTTGATGACTATGTGTGTAAGCTGTTTACAACAATAGAGGAGTGAGGCCATGTTTTACATTGTTCAAGGGTGTATAAGAGACTTGAATTAATTATTAATGAAATTAAACATTAAATAAGTGGTTATAGGCTCAAGAGTGCTAAATTCCACCTTTTCAAATTCCAAAGCATAAGGAATGCAAACCTACAGGTCTACAAATCTATAGGTTTATATTTGGTGTGTAATTATTAAAATATTCATTAATAAATATGGTTTTTAAGGTTTAAATGGTGAGGGTAAATTCAATTTTAAATATTTTGAATGTTAAATACTATTATAATATTATGTCTTCATACCCAATACCTAAAATTCCAAGTCATACCTATAGGCAGAAAGCTAGTTTGAGCAATGTGAAGTCTTGTAAGAGCATTGCAAAGAATATATAATATGTGGATTGAAGACAATTAATGAAATCATAAAATAATTGAAAAAGTTTATAGAGTGAAGTTATACCTTCAAAATGTGCTCAAGACACCTAAGGATAACCCACATACTTATTTAGGTGGCCATCATTGATTTCAAACTTGAGCAAGAGAAAATTACAATGTGGAGTAGTGGTTTAGAGTTTAGATAAGTGAAAAAGTACAATAAATCATTTGAGGATAATGATACCTAAAGATAAATTTTAGAGTGAATATGACTAGTCAAGACTCACTCTAACCTTGCAGACACCTACAACCAAGAGATTATTGACACACATAGTCTGGCTTGTTTGAAGAGATAAAATGTTTCATATAATAACTAAGGATGGAATGAATATAATGATGGATTAAAGTACTAAATAAGTTTTTAGAGGGTATACGGAAGGTTATTAAATTTTATCCTTGTGATGAGATCTTTTGAAGGACTTAAGAGCCAGTCAAGCCGAAATGATAATGTATAAGCCTGCTTGAGGTTTCATATTAGTCTTCAAGTATGAGAGGAGTTTGATTACAATGTGTATAAGGGTTGGAGTTTAGACATATAACTCAGGGTTTTGAAGGTAAATTAAAGTCAAAATATGTAAATAAAGGTTAGGGGAGTGATCAAGACAAATTATTTCAAATATTGTAGCCATATAGTCATGTGCTCTTATAGGATTGTATGGTCTTGAGAAGGATGGTGCCTAACCGGATTGCAATATTAAGTCTAGAGAAATAAAAAACAATTTTAAGTGATTATATAAACAATTTTAAGTGATTATCTAATATCATAATGATTCCACATGAGATTCACGAGGAAAAAAAATGGTACAAATATAGATAGGCGTGTTTAAGATAGTTGAGCCCAAACCAAGCATACAACCCTATGTGTGAAGTTTATGTGATGGAAGATGGTTTGTATGGATGACATGAGATAATGAAGACTCTAGGTAGATGTTTATAAACTTAAATATTTATTATATCAAGTTATAAACCCTTAAATAAAGGAGACTAGAGAAAACACAAACCTCTAGGGTCAATAAGCTCAAGAAACCAACAAACCCTCATGGTGAACAAACGGGCTGTAGATTCTTTTGAAGGACATTGCAAATTGAAAAAAAAATGGAAAAATGTTCCAAGTTTCCTTATACCTATGTAAGTTAATCTCAATCAATGATGAACATTTGGGAGGCATTTAAGTCTAAAACATCTTTATTAACATGTATGCAAATTCCTCCATACCTGAGAAGGTATTTTGTGAAGCTCATAACTCCACCAAGGTGATGCATGGAAGGTAATGGTAATTGAATATTATTGGGAGGTATTCATACACCATTTTCATAAGAATATTTTTTGAGTGAAAAGACCTACAGGCTATGAACATGTTATAATAATGTAGGGTAGTCAGAAAATACATACATGTAACTCGAGAGACACCATATTTTACTTAGATATCTCATGAGGTTTTACATGGGATTGAGTGGAGTTTAGAGGTTTTGAAAGGGTCCTTCCACTTCCACTTTGTGGTATCAAGAGAGAGAAATAGGACTTGTCCTCTATGAACTATTGTTAAGAACAAAACATGCTTGAAACCTTCCTAAAACACTCTTAGTTACCTAATGAGATAAATATGAATTAAAATGAATTTAGATGGACTGGAAATGACTTGAATGATTCTCAAAACTCCCATGAACACCTGAAGAATGTACTTGATGGCAAAAAATAGGACTATAAGTGTGATTGTAAAGGTGCAGGGTATATATTAGATTCTAGACCAAGTGCATAGGTATATCATGATTTGAAAAGGGTTATAAAACCTTATACACACCTGTAAAAGTCTCCAAAAATGTCATATCAACTCTGAAAGTCATTAACTTGGCTAAGAAGTGAGAAATGCATTATTTTACAAGTCAATAAGGCTATATGTAGGCCTATAAGATACTTCAAGAGACCTCATTTAAATGGATGAAGTTGTTTTATGATGTTACAAGTCTCAAAAAGTCATTTAAAAGCATTATAACCAAAAAAATTATTGTAACACACTCAAACTATCTCTCATGCCTATTCAAGTACCTAGACTAGGATATTTAAACATTTCATGGTTCACCTATTTGTATAAGGTATTAGGGAATAAAAATTTTCATGGAGTATGGTATTATCATGGATAAAGTGAATCACATGGTTTCACTAAGTTTCACACATGTAAGAGTGATTTTAGGCCAAAATTCAATTTCTAGAGAAGGATGCCTAATTAAGGAGAGATAATATAAGAGAAAAGAAACTTCCACTTAGAGTCTGGACAAGAAGCATGGCATGGAGTTGTAAGATTATACCGGGTACTCAAAACTATATTCATTTTCCAAATATCCTTATTAAATTATTATACACAATGAGGTTTACACATTTTCAAGGCTATAATGAATGAGGCCAAATGAGAGCTTTTGATGCAAAACAAAGTATTGGAGAGAGTTTGATGACTCCAAATGAGTTGTTTCAAGTTTGATATGATGAAAAGATGCTATCCATGGATAAATATTTACTTGGTGAAGATGAACTCAAGATTTGACACTTGTAATCAAGATTGGCCTAGTGAAATAAGGAGGTTTCAAGACACCTAAGGATTTACTTGATGATTTCCATTAAGATGTCAGTTTGGATAGATATTAAGAATTTTAAAGGTATAAAAATTATATCAATAATGTGACTCAACATGCATTAATGTGGAATAATGAAACTTATGCTCTCACAAGCCAAGAGAAGGGGCAATTTTGAAGAGAAGATCAATATGTCAAGCAAGGTTTAAAATTTCCACACCACTTGGAGAAAAAGATCATATTCAAGAGATCATAACTTGTCCTTGTGTACCTTATGGGGTATTTTCATACCTCATCTTGTTTTTAACTCTCATGAGACACTTGTCACTCTCTCTCTCTCTTTCTCTCTCTTATGCCCTTCTCCTTTACTTCTTGTACTTTTCTATAAATTGAGCCTTGTTTGGTTGAGATTGTATCCTCCACCTAGGTATGGAGAATATATACCCATTTTAAATCATTTGATTAATGAGAAATTTCCTTATTAACACTATCCTTTTATTGGTTCAATGTGTGTGTTTGATTAGTTGATCTTATCAAGTGATTAGCTTTAGTTCCTTAGTATTTTGTCATTGTCTAGAATCCATGTTCAGTTTGAAATCCTTTTTTTAGGTCTTTTGAAGTCTATAAGTGAGGTATGAAGGTTGAGTGATTTATCTTTTCATTAGTGTCATTTCATGACCTCTTGACTAGTCCTCCTAGCCCAAGCATTCTCTACAACCTTCATGTGAAATGCTAATGTAGAGAGGCAGATTTAGAGTAGTGTTTATTACAAGTTAGTCTCATGGTTGAAGTGAATTTGTTGATGGTTGGTAGTGATCATGTATATTTGGTACCTCACCTCCATTAGATTAGGTTTCTCTCTCTTTTCCTAGCAAGTTGATAGATTATTTTGTGAGCCTAAATGATTCATCAAAGGGAAATAACCTTTTAACTTAGAGATTCAATCCAAGTTTAGGCCACCCAAATCCTAAGATTGTTTCCATGTTATCTCAAATTTGGAAGGCTTGAACTACCTTCCAAAGGGTGTAAATTTGGTTGATAACAATCTTGGCATGCCTAATGAGACTAATGTCTAAAGTAGTGGAATGATTTTTGGTATAATTATTATACATATCAAACTTTAGTGACATTCAAAACATTAATGATGTATCTATGCTCAATCATATAGTTCTATCAACCTAACCACTTATTCAAAGTAAGTTTTATCTTCACTTTATTATCTTGATGATGTTATTATAGATGCATTTGAAGTAGAGTTGAATTTCATGCAAGTTAATGAAGCTCATCAAGCCTATAGTACTCCTTATTAGCCTCAATATTATCCTTATCAATCATATACTGATCCTTATTAGCAACATGATGGTTCATATCAGTATTATAACACTCTTTTCCATCTTCCTTGGTAGCCCAACCATATACCCGAGCATCCTTATGAATCTTGTCATCCTCTTTAATAACAAGAGCATCATTCTTACCATCCTTTTGAGCCACATAAAATATTATGATAATCATACATCATCCTCATATGGATATGATAATGCATATGAATAACCTTCTCTCCAACCATGCTAACCTATTCCTCCTCTTCCACTAGCCTCCCAAGATTTTCAATATGGAATGGATGGAATGGAGAGAAAAGTATTATGATTTTCAAGAAGGGTTTGTTCAACATCCTAATATGAAGAAGTGATTGGGTGGTTTGTAGCTATATCTAATGATCCACTAGAGAGGAATGAGTTGTGGGATTTTATATTAGAGAGGATGGAAATTTGGGAAAGTTAAAAGAATGAGTTTGATCAATTTTTTTAATAAAATTCTTGTGTTCCTTATCAAACTTCCTATGATACATATCCTCAATAAGATCCTTAAAGAGAGCCAATTCAATCTCCAAGACAACATATTGATGTCAAAGTCTCAACTTGAAACCAAGTAGTTAAGTTTTGGGAGAAGCAATAGGAAGAGAGCCAAGATTTAGAGTTTGAAACCAAGGAAAAATTTTCACCTATTCAAGATTCGTATGCCCTATCCAAAGAACCTATATATTTTCCATCGTAGTGATCTATCCAACAAGCTTTTCAAAACAAGAAAGAGGTCCTAGTTGAAAATATTTAAAATTAAGTTGCACCTATTGAAGAGCCTCGAGAAGGCTATAAGAAAGATGAAATGGTTGTTGATAAGGATGAGGCACTCATATCCAAATTGAAATTGATTTATATGTAATAATTCCTACAAGAATATTCCATTCCAAATCCAATTCATGATTCATCCACCATACTCATACTTCCCCTCAAACTCATGAACATATTGATCACCCTGACACCATCTCCATTCTTGAAGAACCTATCCTACGAGAGATGAATGAAGAAGAAGTTTTAGCTACAAGTAACGTTCAAGTAGATTATTATAAAGATGCTTTGAGTGTGTGTGAGTAAGAGATTTTTATTGGTACCCCACTTGAAGAAGATAAATTAAAATCAATTTTCAAAGATGAGGTTCTAGATCAAAGTATTAATGGTATGTTTCAAGAAGGAGATCCAATTTCATCTAACTTTGTTGAGGTTATAGTTGGACTTGATGTTGAAGTCTCTCTAAATAAATAAGCTTAGGTTATGAATGATGTTGACATAATTCACAATGAGCAAGAAGATTAACTTGAAGAATTTGACTTGTAATGATCTAGAGGATATTTAGAAAAGGTCCTGAAGTAGACCAAAACCTACACTATTATGTAGGCCATATTGAGACCTTTTCAATGGTATGTGTAATGCAAAAAATAGAAATCGTATGCTCCTTGTACAGTCGATTAAAGTTCTAGTCAAATCAAGTCAACAAGTGGTCAATACTGGTCAAATTAAAAAAATTAACCATCATGGAATGTTGTAAAGCTAGTTCCATGATGTATATATCATCATAATATTTTTGACATATTTTAAACAGACCAAATCTGAGTCTATATGTGAAAGTTATGACCAGTCAAAGTTGTGGTTAAACCTAGTAAAAGTGATGACATGGCAACATGGACCAATTAAATGATGACACGTGAAAAAATTAGCATGATACATGTGGAAAAATGTATAGTTGACACATGTGGTTAAGGAAAATTATAAAGGTAAAGAAAGACATTTTTAAACATGTCTAAAATAATTTTTATGTGGGATAAAACCCCATACCCTAGGCCAAATTATGGATTATTAATTAATTCCTCACATATAAACTGGTATTTTGATAATTATGTAGAATCCCACAAATTAAATATGTAGGATATTATCTGTATTCCATATAAAATTGTAATGGGATAATATAAATCCCATAGAACATGGTGGAATAGGATATTATTCAATCCCATCAAAAAAGGAGGAGATAAATGTTAATCCCAGCCAGATCCAATTGCTAGTTCTAGAGCTAATGGCATAAAAACATTTATTTACAGATCGAGAACCCCTACTAGGGATAAGGTGATGTATAAAGAAATTTGCATCAATAATCAACCGGTTCTACCTTTGAATAGGACCTAGAGACATAGCCCAGATTAGGTGAACTCCATTAACAATTATGGTGTTTGTGTTTTGGTTGTTTTGAATTCCATTATTTCCACATATTTTATTCAATTATTCAAATATGGATGTAAGTTTTAATCAAACACAATACTTAACAGAAGTTATTTAAATGGCTAATGATCATTTGAAGGTGTAATTAGAAGGATTGAACATAGATATTCATATTCAATTTTAATCCAATTTTTAAACAATTTAAATCAATGTTTGATCATTTATTTAAATCCATTATTTAGTATCAATTATAAATCAAAAGTGAACTTAAAGGGTTTGAAAGTGGTTTATGGATCAATTTTGGTATTAGAGTAGTTAGAATGCAGGGATTAGCTTCTGATTGTGTAAAAGTTTGATTTTAGTTTCAGTTGGTTTCATTCAATTTGTGCAGACATTTGGATTTGTTTAATCTTCCAGTGTAGTGTGAAATTATTGGAGATATAGGTTATTTAAAATAGAAAGAAACTATGGGAAAATCTATGAAGAGAGAAAGACTAGAATAACTTGAAGGCTTCAACCATTAGATTCAAATGGAAAACTCTAAGCTAAGAAGGATGTTGAAGTACTTAGAAGATGAAAAGAAAGAACTATAAGATAGACTACTATCTCATGGGGAGTTTGTCTCAAATATCATCCAAGAGTTGAAAATTGAGTTTCAATCTAAGGACAAGTTATTGGCACAGTCACAAAATGGTGAATAAATGGAGGAGAAAACAAATTCTAGGAGACCATCATCTACCGTAGATGCACAAACCCAAATAGAGGTTTGTACTATAAGTAATTCAAAATGTTATTCCTTTTCTTCCCATCAATATGAATCTTTTGGGGAATTTGAGAAGCATAATCATGGTCTTGTCTCTAAGTTGCTAATCAAGATGGGTTATGATGGAAAAGGCCTTGGCATCAATGGCCAATGAATTACTAATCCCATACAGGTTGAGGAAAGACCTCAATATTCAAGTTTGGGATTTGTTATTGGTAATGGAGAAATTGGATAATTCTCCAAAATATTTGAAGCAAGAGAAGCTTCAAGATATGAGCCCATGCCACTACCGATTCAACCCATTCAAAGAGATGGAGAGGTTTATAATCTAAAATATAGAAAGGGACAACCCCTCAATTATGGAAAATGCATCCAAAAGAAATGAAAGATATCTCCATTAAGAGATGAACATCAAAAAAAATAAGGTAAAACAATTTATCCTCATCATGATTGTAAACAAAATATCCCTAAATGTATGGTAAGCATAAATATTCCAATGTCTTCTTTGATTATGAGAAGAATGGTCTTGGTACATAGAATTTGTGGTATAAATATCCATGTACATTTTATGGATTAATTAATTATTGTAATGTCATGTGTTGGAAGAGAAAATCCTTAGAAATGAATGTTATGTCCCTCAAGGAGACAAGTTATAAAGACCACTCTCCAAGCCAAAATATGGAGAATAGAAAGAGGGCTTTTTTATCCAAGAAAATGGACAAGAATTACTACACTCATTGTAATATGAGTGGTCATTGGGTTGACAAGTGCTAGAAGCTTCATCCACAAATTCACTCAGATACTCATAAGAATAAAGTTGTGTAAGCACCCATGAACAAAGGGGTAGTAGATGAAAGAGTTGGTAAAGTACCAATAGTCCAAGAGGCAACCCATAGAGAATCTCACCTATCCAAAGAAGATTCCATCAAGAAGGAACATCCCAAAGTGGATCATCCATTAAATTAGATTGGTAAGAAATGGATATAATTTTTTCAAAGCTAATTTTTATTTAGCATGATTAAAGTCACCTTTAAATCACTTTATTTCATGATCATTTGTATAAGCCTTTTAAGCTTATAGACACACATTTTGATTTCTTATTTTTATGTAGAGGCTATTTGAGGTCTTGAAATAGTAGGGGAGTCATTTCAGGAGTGTGATCACTCTAGAGGAAGATAATGGAATTTATTTTCTTCCTAAAATTTTACAATTTCATAGGGTCAATAGACACTTGCCTATGTTTGGCATTTAAATTTTTATAATTTAGATTGATCCAGTTCAGTGAAATTTTATAGTTATAGTGATTGGCTTATCATAGAGTATCAGTTAAACACCTACCTCTTTGGGCAAACAAGTGTCTATTTTTCTAAATTTATTGATATTTTGTGATGGCAGTGATAGATCATTAGGTTCACAGTTGTTTACAAAGATTGGCAACATCATAGAGTCTTAGGGGATAGTTGTCTATTCTGGAACAAAAATTGTCTAATTTTTACTGATCAATTTTTTGTGATTATTTGATCAATAAATTTATAGTAATTTAACCAATAATGCTATTTATATAGATATTGTGTGTGTTTTATATTCATAAAGATGATTAAAAACATTTATGGGTGAAAAATAGCTTTTTGTGGATAAAAATCCTTCTTAGTGGGGAGGTATGATCTAGAGGAAAATTCAAATAAGGTCCTAAAGTATTATAAAACCTATACCATTATGTAGGTCCCATTGAGACCTTTCTAACAGTATGTGAAATGTACAAAATGAAGCTTGTATGCTCCTTGTGTAGTCAGTCAAAGTAAGTCAATACGTGATCAATGCTGGTCGAACTAAAAAAATTGACCATCATGGAATTTTTCAAAGATAGTACCATGATGTAGATCTTATCATAATATTTTTTATGCATTTTGAATAGACTAAATCTGAGTTCATATGTGAAAGTTATGACTAGTAAAAGTTATGGTTGAACTCGGTAAAAATGATGATGTGGCAATAAAGTGACATGGAAATATGGCTCAACAAAAGTCTTTAATATTTTTGAATCCCACCTTTACAAAATGGGATAAACATAGTACATCAAATATTAGGGAATAATTATCACACCCATTTTAAATTGATAATTTAAAATCCTATTAAAATTGGGTATGGGATAATTATGAAATTTATTTAAAAATATTGTGGATAATCATCCCAATCAAAAAAATTAGACCGGTAACAAGTATATAAAGGGGTTAGAGGTGCATTTCAAATCATCAAAAAAAATTCAAATCTCTCATCAAGAGTCAGAGCTAGAGTTGAGTGCTGAAGAGCCAAAAGCAAGAGAGCTAAGATCCAAGAGGCAAGAGCCAAATAACTAGAGCTAGAGTTGAGAGTTGAAGAGCCAAGAGATGAAGAGATAAGAGTTGAAGATCTAAGATCTAGAGCTAGGAGTTGAGAGCCAGAGCTAGAGCCAAATCTAGTTGTTAGAGCTAGAGCTAGTGGCATCAAACCATTTATTTACATATTGAGAAGGGGCTAAGGTGATGTTTATAGAATTTTTTCATCAATAATAAATCAATTCCACCTTTGGGTAGGACTTAGAAACATAGCCCAGATTGGGTGAACTCCATTAACAATTTTCATGTTTGTGTTTTAGTTGTTTTGCATTTTGTTCTTTTCACATATTTGATTCAATTATTCAAATGTGGATGTAAGTTTTAATCAAACACAACACTTAACAAAAATTACTTAAATGGATAATGATCATTTGAATGTGTAGTTGGAATGAATGAATACATAGATATTCATATTTAGTTTTAATCTAATTTTTAAACACTTTAAATTAGTTTTTGATCATTTATTTAAAGCCATTATTCATTATCCATTATAAACTAAAAGTGAACTTGAAGGGTTTGAAATGGGTTTACAGATCATGTAATCACATCATGACTACACAGAGAAGTTTGAGACTATTGGTAGCCCTATAGTTCTTGAAGAGAAAGATGAAGATGTTTGTCTTTGGTCTTGCTCATATTGGTAAAAAAGAAGAGCTAAGAGATGATTGGCAGCAATACTTTGAATATCTTCAAGAGATTGAAGATATTTGTAAACATACATTTCCTATTGAGCATTCTTGTGAAGGGGTTGGCTAAGATACATCCATTGATGATAATGATCCACTTAGATTGAGTATGGAAAGCACCTTGAAGAGCTTGATGAAATTGTAGTAGATGATAAGCATTACGAGGTCTCCAAGATGACACCAAAACTTAAGAAACATGCCTAGATAAAGTATCATTGGATAATATTAAAGCTAAGGAACATCATGAGAGGGATCTTGATCCAAATTATGAGTTCATATTTATATGGGATTGGTTTTCTATTGTCATTTCACTTGAGAGCATGACAAGAGGAGTGGCAAGCAAGAAGAGGGTGAAGACAACAAGAGAAAGGTACAAGAGGTAGATTGCCTTATGCCATAATTCACCTCATAGAGAAAAATATCTCATAAGATTCTTCTTTGATCTAGGGGGAAGAATTTTTTTTAGGTTAGTTGTACATAGTTATTTGCTTTCTTATTTACTATGTTTCCTAAGTGCTTAACTAGCACATGTGTTTGTCTTGTTTATTTGTTTGGTGTGTTGTCCATAATTATGCGGATTGGAGGTTAAATCAATTTGTTTTGTTATGATTAAGGTTTGATAAAGTCTTTTTTTGGGTGTAATTCACTCCATTTCCCAATATAAGGACAAGGCTACTAGTATAATTAGCATTGTAGACATGTTACCCCTATGAATTGCTAACTTGTTGACCAATTTTGACCCCCAAGGTCAAAATGTCAACCCCATAGGCAAAAAATTACTTGTCATGTTTTAACACCTTGTTAATATATTTTTCATGTCCTATGAGGCCTTATAATAGCCTTTATGAAACCTTATTAACGTTGTTTAAGGTAAATTTACAAAGATTAAGGTAATTGTTGTCTTGGACTTGTACTAGCCTAGTCATGTCATGGGTTAGAAAGGGTGGGTCCAAGAGGTATCATAGGTCCTTAGGTGTCTCTTAAAATCATTTCATGCCTTAATCACCTTTCATAAACATTTCATGTTGATTTGGAAAGTTTAAGGTTTATTTGTGGACTTTAAGGTAAGAGAATTTGAATAAAAAGGTGATTTATGGTTAATTCCAACATATTACAAATATTTCAACATAAATGATCCATAATAACACTCTTTCCAAGGTCCTTGGAGTAGTTATAAAACTTACCTATATGTCAAGATGTTATAAAATGGTCATATTCTTGAATTTTTACACTTAATATGGAGTCTTAGGCACTTATATGGACTTCTTGAACTTAATTTCAAGTGAAAATAGTTTAAAAGTGTTTGTTTAGATTCCAATGGTCATATTCATGCTTGGAATGAAGTTTTAGGTTCCATAAATGCAAAGAACTCTCTCTCCTCCATCACTCCCTTCACAAGCTCATAAAGGTAAATTTCAAGTGGATGGTATAGGTCGTATAAGTGAAGTCAAAGCCTAATAATTTGAACAAAGTTTATGAACCCTATGGAATCTCAATTAGTGGAATTGGCTGTTTGATTAAAATAATTATATTTATGATAATTATTAAGGAGCTAAGGTGATTTTTTGAGGTGTAAAACCATGTTAGGGTCAGTTTTGGGCCTCTCAGGTGAAATAATGAACTTGTTGAAGCATGAGAAAAAATTGGATGGATATTCATATTTTTTAAAATGCATTTCACACCTTTATCCACTAAGTTAGGACATGTGGGAATCCATTTGGAAAGAAAGGTTACTCTTTTGCATAGTTTACAAAGGTGGATGTCATGGTATTTTGTTCCAATGTTTCTATTTTTGAGGGGATGAATGAAGATTATATACCATGTTTTTATTACACATAAATCCCTATATCTCCATAAATAACTCTCCATATTGATCCTAACATCATTTTATTCAAGCTATTCATAATGATCTCTCATTTTGATGACTGTGTGTATAATCTGACTTTAAAAATGGAGTAATGAGGTCTTGTTTTACATTTTTCAAGGGTGTATAAGAGTATTGAGCTTATAATAAGGAAATAAAACATTATATAAGTGGTTCTATTCTCAAGATCCCAAAATTTCACCTTTCAAAGTCCAAATCATAAGGAATGCAGACTTAGAGGTCTATAGATCTATATGTCTGCAGATCTATATGTCTACATTTGGTTTGTAATTATTAAAATATGAATTAAGAAAAGTGGGTTTTAATGATTAAATGGTGATGGTAAATGCAATTTGAAATATTTTAAATGGTTAGGACTATTATAAAAAGTGTGTCATTAGACCCAATGTCTAAGACACCAAGTCACACCTATAGGTAGAATGCTAGTATGAGCAGCGTGAATTCTTGTAAGAGCATTGAAAATAATATGTAATATGTGAATAAAATATAATATATGAATTGGTAAAAAAATTTACAAAGTTCCTAAAGTGAAGGTATACCTTCAAAATGTACTCAAGACATTCAAGGATAACCTATAGGCTTGCTTAGGTGGCCATCATTGATTTCAAACTTGAGCAAGAGAAAATTGCAATGTGGAGCAGTGGTTTGGAGTTCATATAAGTGAAAAAGTTCAAGAAATAATTTGAGGAAAATTAGACCTAAATTTAAAGGTCAAAGATAATATGACTAGTCAAGACTCACTCTAACCCTACAGACACCTACAACCAAGATATTCTTGGCACACACAATCATGCTTATTTAAAGACATGAAATGTTTCATATGATAACTGAGAATGGAATGAATATAAGAGTGAATTAAAGTCTTGAATAATTATGTAAAGGGTAGAATGAATTTTATAATATTTCATCCTTTTGATGAGATATTTAGAAGGACTTAAGACTCAAATGATAATGTTTAGGTCTGCTTGAGGTTTTAGATTAGTATTCAATCACGAGAGGAGTTTAATTGTAATATGTATATTGGGTTGGATTTTATGAAAATAAATAAAGTTGTTAAAGGTAATTTAAAGTTATAAGACCTCAATAAATGTCAAGGGAGTGATCAATATAGACTTATTTGAATCCTTGCAGTCATACAGTCAAGTGCTCCTATAGGTCTATATAGTCTTGAGAAGGAGGATGCCTACTTGGATTAAAATTTGAATTAATTGTAGGAAAAATAATTTTTTTTTAAAGTGATTCTCTAATGTCATCATGATTCCAAATGAAATTCAAGAGTAAAAAAGATGGTACAAATGTAGATAGGCCTATTTAGGACTATTTATCCCAGACCAAACATACAACCTTATGTGTGATTTTTTTGTGATAGAATATGGTTTGGATGGATGAAATGAGTTCATGAATACTCTATTGATATGTTGATAAAATTCAATAGGTATTATATTAATTTTTAAACCCATAAATAGTGGAAAAAAGAGAAAACAAAAACTTTTAGGGTTAAGAAGCTCAGGCAGCCAATAAACCCTCATGGTGAACAAATAGGTTGTAGTGACTTTTTAATGCCATTTCCCATTGAAAAAAAAATTGGAAACATGTTACAAGTTTCCTTAGACCTAAAAAATTTCATTTCAATCAATGATGAAAATTTGGGAGGCTTTCAAGCCTAAAACAACTCTCTCAACTTGTATGCATAAGCCTTCATACTTGAGAAGGTATTTTGTGAAGCTCATAACTCCACCAAGGTGATGAATGGAAGGAAATAACAATAGAAGATGCTTGGGAGGTATTCATACTCCATTTTCATAGTAATAGTTATTGAGTGAAAAAACCTACAGGTTATGAACATGTGCTGAGAATGTAGTGTAGTCATAAAATACATAGTTCTAAACTAAGAGACACCATATTTTAATTATATCTCTTATGAGGTTTTGAATGGGATTTATTGGTGTTTGGAGGTGTTGGATGGGTCCCCCCACTTCCACTTTTTTGAATCAAGAGAGAGAAAGAGGACCTGTCCTCTATGAACTACTGTTAAGAACAAAACATACCATCCTAGTGACTTGACGAGAGAAATATGCATTCCAATGCCTTTAGATAGACTAGTATGGATTATAAATAACCTAACTGACTCTAAAAAATCCCATAAACACTTGAATAATGCACTTAATGGTACACTTGAAGGTACAAATATATAAAATAGGGTAGAAAACAAGACTATAATTGTGATTCTAAAGGTACAAGGTATATATTAGATTAAAAACCAAGTGAAGAGGTGTATCATGACTTGAAAAGGGTTATAAAACATTATTCACACCTCTAAAGGTCTCCCAAAATTACATAACAGCTTTTCAAGTCATTAACTTGGCTAAGAAGGGAGAAATTCATTATTTTACAAGTCAAGAAGCCTATATGCAGGTCTATAAGACATTTCAAGAGATATCCTTTCAATGTATGAAGTTTTTTGATGATTTTTCAGGTCTCAAAAATTCATTTCCAAGAAATATAAAATAAAACATTCTTTCAAAACACTCAATCTATCTCTCATGCCTGTTTAAGCACCTAAACTAAGATTTTTGACCATTTCATGGTTCAACCATCCATACGGGGTCTTAGGGGATAAAAAGTGACATGGAAAATGGTATTATAATGGGTAAAGTGAATCATAATATTTTAATAATTTTCATCTGTGGGAGTGATTTTAGGCCAAAACTCAGTTTCTTGCCATGGAGGTCTAATTGAGGCCTAATTGAGGAGAGGGAATAACATAAAAAGGACACTTTTACTCAGATTACAGACATGAAAATTTGCATAGATCTACAAGAGGATAATATGTTCTAAAAAATATATTTATTTTTCCAATATCTTCCATAAATTCATCTACACAAAGAGGTTTACACATTTTCAGGGCTATAAGGAATGAGGCCAAATGAGAGATTTTGATGCAAAACAAATTATTAGAAAGATTTTGATGACTCCAAATGAGTTGTTTCAGGTTTGATATGATGTGAAGATGTCATCCATTTATAAATATTTCCTTGTTGAATATGAACTCAATATTTGACACTTGTAATCAAGATTGGCCTAGTGAGACAAAGATGTTTCAAGACACATAAGGAGTTACTTTATGCTTACCACTGAGATGTTAGTTTGGAAAAATCCTAAGTATTTGAAAGGCACCAAGAGTAGATTAATAATGTAACTCAACATGACTTCATTTTGAATAATTCTACTTGTCCTATCACAAGCCAAGAAAAGGGGCAACTTTGAAGAGAAGACCAATGTGCCATGCAAGGTTTAAAACTTCCACCCACTTGGAGCAAAAGATCATAATCAAGAGATCAACAGTTGTCCTTAAGGCCTCATGGGAAATTTTAATACATCATTATTGTTTTTAACTCTCATGAGACACTTTTCACTTTCTCTCTCTTATGCCCTTCTCTCTTTCTTCTCTCACTTTTCTATAAATTGAGCCTTGTTTGGTTGAGATTGTATCCTCCACCTGGGTATGGTGAAGACCTACCCATTTACAATAATTTGATTAATGATAAAATTTGGGTTAACCTCCAAATTTGAATAGTTTAATGTGTGTGTTTAATTAGTTCATCTTATCAAGTGATTAACTTTGCTTTCTTGGTATGTTGTCCTTGTATAGTAGTCATGTTTAGTTTGAAATCTTTTTTGTATGTCTTGTGCAGTGTCTAAGTGAGGTGTGAAGGTGGATTGATTTTTATTTTCATTAGTGTAATTTCATGACCTCTTTACTAATCCTATTATCCCAAGAATTCAACACAACCTTTATATGAAATGCTAATGCAGAGAGGTAGATTTTGAGTAGTGTTTGTTGTAGTTCAGTCTCATGGTTGAAATGCCTTTATAACTAGTTGGTAGTGGTCAGGTACATCTAGTGCATCACCTCCATTATAATATATTTCTTTATATTTTCCTATCAAGTTTATAGAGTAGTTCTTGATCCTAAATGATTCATCAAGGGGAGATATCCATTTAAATTAGAGATTCAATTTAAGATTAGGCCATCTACAGGGTAGGATTGTTTCCACATTATTCCAAATTTGGAAAGATTAAAATACCTTATAAAGGGTGAAAATTTGGTTTATAACACCCACTAAAAAATAAAATATATCTATGATATCATTATTTTAGTGAAATATGATGATTGAAAAAAGAGTTTCTTTGGGCCTTATTTGAGTAAGTAAAATTTAAAATTGGAAAATAGGCCAATCTAGCATAAGCAAGAAGCTACTATACCCACCATAAAGGTATTATATGGAGTGATTATGGATGAGGAGGTATGAGGAGGGATTGATTAGACATGATGAGGGATGTTAATTCAATGAGGGAGTGATTAGGGATGATTATGGAGTGATTAAGATGATGAGGGATAGTATGGATTAATGAGGGAGTGATTAGGGGTGATGAGGGATAAAGAATGAGTGATTAGGGATAATGAGGGATGATGAAACAATGATTAGGGATGATGAAATATGGTGATGATCAGTGAGGGAGTGTTTATGGATGGTGATGGAGTGATTATAAATGATGAGAAATGGTGAGTGTCAATAAATGAGTGATTAGGGATCATGAGGGCTGAGGAGGGAGTGATTGGGGATGATTAATAAGTGATTAGGGGTAATGAGGGATTGATTAGGTATGATGAGGGATGGTGAGATTAAATTATAGAGTGATTATGGATGATGATGGGGTGATTACATATGATGATGGATGGTGAGGTTCAATTATGGATTGAATAGGGATGATGAGGGATGAGGAAGGAGAGATTAGGGATGATGAAGGATAATGAGGGTCAATGAGAGAGTAATTATGGATGATGAGGTAGTGTTTATAGATGATGATGGATATTGAGGGTCAATGAGGGAGTGATTAAGGACAATGAAAAATGAGGAGAGAGCGATCAGGGGTGATGAGGGATGAGTAAGAAGTGATTAAGGATGAGGGAAGGATTATGAGAAAGTGAAATTAACACAAAGTGGTGATTTGATGTGTGCAAGTCATCAATGTGACCTATACTACCACAATCATACCACTTTGGATCAAGTTCAAATTGAGTGGTTTTCAAACT
Organism: Torreya grandis; assembly: GCA_037957365.1. Lineage (NCBI taxonomy): Eukaryota > Viridiplantae > Streptophyta > Pinopsida > Cupressales > Taxaceae > Torreya > Torreya grandis. The sequence goes on along the minus strand of JARHVA010009058.1, from coordinate 201,381 downwards.
TCAATTTTCAAAAACCTAAAGATCTTAGAAATGTTAGGAAGTAATCTAGAAGGCACAAAAACAAAAAAAATGACTATGTTTTCTAAAAATTAACATCAATTACAAAATTTATGCCCTAATATCCCTAATTTTAATGATAAGACCCTTAAAATGACTAAGTATTGACTATATTGGATTTTATAAAATAATCTTCCACATTGTAAGGCATGCAGGTGTGAGACCAACACTATCAGATGTAGAGTGACCCTAATTTTTTATATTTACTAAAATAAATTTAAAGTATAAGGAATATAAATATAATAATATCAATGTAAAATTATACTTATAATGCATATTCATTCCTTTAACTATATATAATGTATATGCATTTAAGTGTGTACACATTTAGGTTCAATAATTTTGAGACTAAATTCAAATAACATGAACATTGTATGGTCATAATGTGTACACATTAGTATAAATGTCCATGTAAATGTACCAAAACTCATTGCACATACCCAGCTTATGTTGATAGATATCATTCTTGAGGCATCTATACCATATTAAATTTGTTGAATTTAATCAAAGTTTATGCAAATAAACTAACAATATAAAAATTAAACTCTAAGACACAATAATAATCATTCAGGATATTCAATAGATTTGGGGAATTATATATATGGGTCAAATTTCAATATGGAATATTGCATATAAATAATTTTGGATCCTCTACAAACTAGGAGTCCAAATCTATGTCATTATCGTTCATATCTTTCCACATGATTTAGAAAAATATATCACACACATCCTAAAGATATCTCCAAGGATATCTCACATACCTTTTCTAATGTTGATTTGTTATAAAAACTCAACATACACAATAATATATTATCATAATATTATGAATTGTCACATCAACTCATAAACTATTACAAATAATATTCACCCAATCACATAAATGTGAGCACTAATACAATTATTCCTAACATTTTCCCCTTAGTGATAACATGGTAGAAAATAATTACATGTCTTATATAGACTTCCACCTCTATGTGCTCACAATATTGGTATGAAAATTAAACTAAAGGTAGAGAAGGAACTCATCAAAATTTCATCGACCATTCACTATTGGGAACACATTTACAAAGTCAATGTGGGAACTATGAACATGAACCATTTACCTCTCATTAAACATTCACTAATGGGAACTCATCAACATAATTACTGTGGGATATAATGACATGAATTATCCTATATTTATCCTTTAAATGGTATTAATTAATTTAAACACTAACCTAGACATGCACATAGACATTATCTATTTGGCCTCCACAAAATAGTTTTACACATGATTACCTATAACCTAAGAATGAATAGGGAATAACACATCTGCTCACCCTATTCAAATATCATGATGTTGCTTTAAAATTGTGATTTTATATTTCCACTCTATTTTTAAATTAGGGGAATACATAGGAATATTTATGACTTATTACAGATCTGAACAAGAACATACTTATGTTCTTATTTCAAAACACACCACACAATATACTAAAAAAATGAAAAAACTAAAAATGAGGATTAAATCCTAATTATCACTTTTATATCCTCTATAGGTTATTGATACCACGCAATCTTGAAAATCATATATAGTCATCACTGCTAGTGGAGATCATCCTCATCATAGTCATTTTGGCCCATAGTACACCAATATCTCAAATGTGGCCCCATTGCTAGTGATTTGTGAGAAGATGCTATTTGTCCTTCAATCACATGTGCACTCCATAATCCATCCTATACCCTATTATAAATAGCTATTTACTAAATAAATGTATCTTTGAGGCTTAGTTTTAGAATACCTCCTCCCACAATATGGATGCCATGTACAAGTGATAATCTAGTTAAAATGTGGGTAATTTATTTTTTATTTTTTGAATTTCAACTCTTGAAACTAACAATAAATTTTTTATGAGACAATGACACTATAAATATTTCAAAATTTTACAAACATAAAATGATTTTACTTTGACAATAATAAAAATGACACTAATATAGATGATAAAAAATAATGAATTGCAATGTATGACTAAAATTAACTTCAACTTTTAATATTGATGACATACTATTAAAACGATCTATAGTAACATCACTTAACTTGAGAGGACACACAAAAAATATTAAATTTAAGACTCAATATATAAAATATAATCTATCTATTATAGACTATATATAAATATTTAACAAGAGAACAAACTATAATATATAGTAAACATTAAAACTCAAAACATATCCAATAACAATATTAAAATAAGAAAATCTCATAACACAAATACATTTTACCACCTATAAAGTTATCAAACTACTATTAAATAAAAAACTAACAAATAAAACACAATAATAAAATAAAATAACACTAAGACACTGTCACAAACAACACTTAAATAAACAAAAAAATTATAAAAAATGACTTGAGCAGTAAAAAATGATGACATGGTGGGGTAAGTGTATAGAAATGATGGGCCAAAAGGGGGTCTTAAGTGGACATGTTTTTCCAAAAAAATAAAAAAACCTAAAATTGTATGGATTATTCAAGATACCTACATTCAAAATTTGAAGATGTCATGTGAACATGAATTGTATCATTTCTAATCTAGTTTCTAAACTACCATTTTTTTTTAATGGTCAAGTATAAGTAGGTTAAACATTAGAAATTCAAAGAGGTAGTACTATCTTATGGAATATATATAGATTTATATGTGGTCCATCATTTTTTTTGGCATCATTTAGTTTTTTTTAAACCCTTTGGTGGAAAGTTAGATAAGATCATCTAGTTTGTAACCTATATATTTTTAAAACTAATTAATGAATATATGTTTTTTTTTAATTTCACAAGTCAATAGACCTTGAAATATGATCAATAATGAATAGCCAACCATGTGGATATTAAGGTATAGTGTGTTCACATTATTAATTAAATTTTATTAATGTTAGTTACAATATAACATTAATACATTTGTAATAGTTTTATATAGGTTTATGTGTAACCATATGGATAATATGGTAAGATATTAGAGGTTATTAGTTGAAAGATTGTAGGGATTTTAGTATCCTTATTTATAGGCTATCCCTTGCCTATTTATTTGGGTCCACCTATGTAGTAATGTAATATAAAAATACAAAGTGTGAAATATAATATATCAATTATATTATTTTGTGTAATCTTTGATTCAACTCTTATACAGACTTGAACTAAAATTTACATCTAGTATCAGAGTGGGTGGCATCCAAAAGAGTGTCTTTCCTATTTAAAGGACGTAGTCCAAATTTGTTGGAATTTTCTGTGCCAGTTGTTGGAGTTTTTAGGAGCTTTGATCCAAGTACTCAATGTTTCTATATTTATTTTATTTTTTATTACAGACATGGGTAAAGTTTTAGTCTATATTTATTTGGGAAAGATGAGTAATTAAATTGATATGTGCATATTCTCTATGACTTGTATCCCTAAAGGACATTTTAAGGCATTTACAATGATTATATGCTACTACATCAATATTTGAAGGTACTTCTTTATCTGCTATTAACGTTCATATGGTACATCAAATCAAGTGAATATCTGGGAGAAATTTGTCGAGCAAAGTAGATCATATTTTTTAATATTATTTTTATTTGGAGTGTAGAATTTATTGGAACCACATTGTTTTTTAATATTGGTTGTTCATAAAAATAGGCATTGCCCTAGCTAGGGATTACACAGTACTCATCCTATTTACACCAACATAACTAAGGAATATATATTTTCTATTATTCACACCATTCTAGTCTGATCTAGTATCATGTCATTATCATCTATAGTCTTCAATGTGATCATTTTTTTTAAGAACTTATTGAGTTCTCTACATTAGATAAACATAGAATTGAGAGCTTCATATTCAATGCATGTCGACCTCTAACTCAGCTCAACAATTCTCTCTAGCTTGGATCTTTTATAGAACTCACATGGTGGATCTTCTTCTCAATGATAATATTAGATGTAAATATTTATTTCCATTTCATTCTATAAAATACAAGATCCTTCCTCCAATAATATGTGCCATGATAATCTGCATCAGATTGGTATACAATGTGTAAAGTAGCCATCCACAAATATTGGCACATTTTCATCAAGTTTGTTGTAAGTTATGATAATTTTTGGTCAAACGATAATTACATGGTGTTATTTTTTTATTAAAAAAGTCACTATATAATATTAATAAATGCTTTTAAGTATTGTGAGTTCATTTATTGTTTAAATTTATTTAGTTATTATTATCGATCTATAGAATTAAGTCAGTTTTAATTGGTATTTTTGTGGTTCAAATCATTTTGAGTCATGAGTCATAATGTTATAGTGGTTATAGTTAATAAATCATTTCTTTGGTCCTTTTATTTGTTTGTCAATAGGTTATTATCAAAAGGGTATTATCCATCTAAAGTAGGAGTTTCGATAGACTTTGTATGAGACGAGAGTTCAAAGTTGTCAAATTATTTTCTCATAAGTCATTATCTATTTGTCATGTCTTTAAATTTTTTTATTAAGTTCATTTTATTTTATAAAGAGTCTTTATTGTATGTCAAAATTATATTATCAAAATGAAAAATTTCAAAAGAGTCATTTTTAAAGTGTGTTGTCAAAAGATTCAAAATTAAGTTTTTATTGTCAAAAATTGTAAAAATAATTTTTTTTTGCCTCATGGATGCATTTTTGCTTGTATGCGACACCTAGATTATGGGAGGAGTTTTCTCTTCAATTGAGGTTCAATACTTCATCAACTAAGTAAGTAGCAAAAATTAGAGGCTAGAGGATACAAGAAGGAAGGAGGTCTTTCAGTGACCTCTCATCAGTCACCAATGATGTGGTCACACTAATGATTTGGTGATTTATTTGTGTTTTAATAAGAATAGGACATTCCTATTCAAATATCTGGTGTGGTTTTTTATTTCTTCACTTTGGTGTGTCCTATGCCAAACTGGCTAATGCCAAGTATAATTCTTCAGTGGTAGTGAAAACCATCTATGTTGTTTTTTGTTTGGGTGGAAACAAACATTAATAGAGGCTACATCAGATAACAATGAGGATTGGTTCCTCATGATATTTTCAATTTTTTGAGTTGTGTGTGTTTTCATTCCCCTACTTGTTTAAAATACCTCTGCTATTTGGAGACAAGGGAGAGCGTGGATATAATGGAATGTGGAAAACAGTTGTATAGGAGGGTAACTAACTACAAAAATCCTTTGACATAAAGATCCTCTAATTGCCTTATTTATGGAGATGATCAACCAATGACACATATATTGTAGTCACATGGAGTAAATGGAGGATGAGTTCCTTCACATAATAGTGGTTATGTGTAGCAAGATCGAGACAACAAGATTCAGATAGTAGTGTGTAGATGTAAAAGTATATGTTGGCATATGATTATGTTCATGCCAATAATTGAAGATGTATATTCTTCCCATGCTCACATTAAGGGGGTGTAGATAATATTAATAATTCTCACAAGGGTGTGAATGTTAAGGTATAGTGTGTTCACATTATTAATATTTTTATTGTTAGTTACACTATAACATTAATCCATTTGTAATAGTTTTATATAGGTTTACATGTAACTGTATGGATAATATGGTAAGATATTAGAGGTTATTAGTTGATATATTGTATGGATTTTATTATCCCTATTTATAGGTTATCCCTTGCCTATTTATTTGGGTCTACATATGAAGTAATGTAAAAGAAAAAATACAGAGTGTGAAATATAATATATTAGTTATATTATTTTTTGTGTAATATTTGATTTAGATATTATATAGACCTGGACTAGAATTTACAATGCCCCCCCTAACTACCTCAAAAAATATAAAAAAAAAATAGATATTTTTTGAATGTGTATAAAATTAGGTCTTGTTTGCAACCATGTAATTTTTTTGGTTTGAATCGATGAATCAAAAGATATATAAACAAATGTAAACATGTATAGTTATGACATATATCATTATAAAAAGACTTACTTAGAAATAAATATAGATAACAACCTTAAAATTAATGAAAATAAAAAATATATATATTTAGGAAGAGGAGAGTGTATTCGATGTTGTAATAATATTTTCAAGAAAAAGTTTGATAAAATTCATAGTGTTTAGCATGGATGATGTTTAATTTTTTTGTTTTTAGTTGAAAAAATGTGTTTGACTATGTGTTTTTAGGTTCATGCCTCAGGATTGGGAATCCAAGCCATTCTTGAGACTTCAAGCATGTGTTTGAAAATTAAAATATAAGAACTATGTATGCAATGGTACTACCTAAGCAATTTGTGGTGAAATAAATTTTACATGTATTTCACCATCCTATTATTTTATTATAATTTTTTATATTAATTTAAATTCAAACTTATAACTTGTGTTTTAAGGCATAGGGTATAGGGTTTAGGGTACAATCATGAAGATAATTGAGGAAATTTTGAGCTACTTGAACCTATTTATGACTATAGAATGTGATTTTGGGTACAATTAGCCCCAACAACATCACAAATTGAGCCAACTAATCAATTGGGATAATAATTAATGTGGTTTGAATTAAATTAAGACATGTGAATGCAATTCTTACTCTTAAGGATGTTAAGTGGGGTCAAATCAATAGTTTTAAGGTTTAGAGTTTACAATTTATGATTTAGGGTTTAGGATTTAGGGTTTAGGACTTAGGGTATATCGAGTTCAAGTTTTATGGCATAAGGTCTAATAGTGAAGGCACATGGGATAAATTGAGCTCCTTTAACCTATTTTTGGCTATAGAATATGATTTTGGGATCAATTGGCCCTGGGAATATCATTACAAATTAAATTAATTAGTCAATTAGGGCAATGAGTGATGTGATTTAGGCCAAATTGAGCCTTATGAACATATTTATAATATAAATGATGTTAAGTGAGGATAAATTGATTATGTTAGGCTTTAAAATTTAGGGTTTATGGTCTAATTATGAAGGCAATTAAGCTACTTGAACCCATTTATGAGTACAAAAAGTGATTTTGAGCACAATTAGCCCCAACACCATCACAATTTGATCCAATCAACCAATTGGGATAAAAATTAATGTGATTTTCATTGAATTGAGCCCTATGAACATAATTAAGAGGGGTTAAATTAAATGGTTTAAGGTAAATATGGTTTTTGATTTAAGGTTTAGGGTTTAGGGCTTAAGGCTTAGGGTATATAGGGTTTAAGTTTTGGGGTATAAGGTTTAATTATGAAGTAAATTAGGGATAAATTTAGATAATTTAACCTATTTTTGAATACATAATGTGATTTTGGGCTCAATACGCCCTTACGTCATCATATATTAAGACAATTAGTCAATTGGGGTAATAAGTGATGTGATTTTGACCAAATTAAGCCTTGTGAACATAATTATTACTCTAAAATATGTTAATTGAGGCTAAATAATTTTTTTATGGTTTAGGTATTAAAAATTAGGGTTTAGGGTAGATAATCGTGAAGGCAATTAAGCTGCTTGAACCTATTTGTGAGTATAAAAAGTGATTTTGGGTATAATTAGCCCTATTACCATCATAAATTGAGCCAATAAGTCAATTGGACCAATAAGTAATGTGATTTTAATTAAATTAATCCCTATAGACATAATTAAGTGAGTTTAAATCGAATGGTTTAAGGTAAATATGGTTTACGATTTAAGGTTTAGGGTTTACAACTTAAGACTTAGGGTATATAGGGTTTAGGTTTTAAGGTACAAGGTCTCATAGAAAATGTAATTAGGATAAATTCAGGTCTTTAACCTATTTATGTCTATATAATGTGATTTTGGACTCAATTTGTCCCCACATCATCACAAATTGAGCCAATTAGTCAATTAGGGTAATGAGTGATGTGATTTGGGCCAAATTGAGCCTTATGAACATAATTATTACTCTAAATGATCTTAATTAAGGATAAATTGATTGGTTTAGGGTTTAATGTTTTAAATGTAGGGTTTAGTGTCCAATCACAAAGGTAATTGATGATAATTTCAGCCACTTGAACCTATTTATGATCATATAATGTGTTTTTGGGTTTGATCAGCCCTTATGCCACCATAAATAGAGTGAAATAGTTAATTGGGGAAGTTAGTGGTGTGATTTGGACCAAATTATTCCCTTTGGACCTAATTATTAGTCTAAATAAAGGTAATTGGGGCTAAAATTATTTGTTTAGGGTTTTAAGAGTTTATGATTTATGGTTTAGGGTTTTTAGGGCTCTAGGTTTAGAGATTATGGTTTAATTTTGAGGGTATAAGGTTAAAGAGATCAAGGTTTTAGTGTTAAGGGTTTAATTTAAGTTTGTTTATGCATATATCAAAGATCACATATGCGGTAGGACTATGTACATGGTTTGGTTAGTAGTAAAACAAATGTGTCAACATCTTTTTTTCCAAATTGAGACTTTTGTCCCCTGGGTACTCTTCTATGTTTTGTTCTATACACTGCAGGTCTATTTTGTATTTATTTGATAATGTCCCACCCTTAAAAGTAAAAATATTTGTCTACTCATGGTTGACTAAAGAGTGCATATCTATTTTTTAATAGTTTGATTATTGTCTGCACTTGGTATTGCACATCAAACAGGTCTAATTTTTAATAATTGGATTGTTGCCCCACCCTCAAAAGTTTATAAATTTTTGCAATCATGAGTGATGGTTTTTGTAATATCAAGAATAATAAGTTAAATCACAAAACTCCAAAGGAATTACAAGTGAAGAGTGAAAATCAAAGGCAATGAATGCAAAAACCATGCAAGTAAGTATATTATCCCTAATGAATTGAATGTCATAAATAGATGAAACAAACAATGATATTATACCAAAATTTGAAAGTACAATTGACAATTTTGATAGTATACCAAATTATAATGCAAGTATACATTAAAATTTTATGATTTTTAATTTTGATGATGATGATAGAATGCATGATGATGTAAATTGCAAGGAAACACTAATTGGTGAAAGTAACAATCAAGAAAACACTACGGGAACACCATTGAATGAAGAAACTAGAAATGAATAAAATAATATGGATACACCAAATTAATCAAATTTACCACTAAAAACACCTCCTCATTTTTTGAAAAGAAAACCCATTTATTTAATTGAAATTGATGAAAACATTTTGAAACCAATGCCTAAAAAAATGTCTTGGTGCCATATAAGAAGAAAAGATGGAAAAAAATTAGGACTCACACTTTCACAAATTAATCAAAAATCAAAGATGATAATTTTTTATTACATTGATGAATGTGCATAAGATGAGACCTATAATAAACAACATAGGACTAAAAACATCTAATATTTATGGTGTAAATAGGTCAATTTTTGAAAATTTTCATAATGCATACCATCAAGTAGGTGTGAACAAATGAACCAAAGATGATAATGCTACCTGACACATTATTAAAACTTTTGTGGTAAGTTGTCAAATAAAGAATAAATGATTGATTAGACAAACAAGCTGACCATTGCACATAAATATAAAAACACTAATGAAATCAATTAAGAGATAGATAAGACTTGATGTTTTTGATAATAATGACTTTTGGGCATTATTTGGTAGACTCCCATGGAAAGACAAGGCTATAGCCAATACCCTAAAATATTTACTTGCAAAATTTTGGAAAGATAAAAAAGGGTATCACCTAATATTAGAGATATAGTGAAAAGAAGAGTTGGTTCTCATAACCATGGACAACATCCTAAACATTTTTTAGATATGATTGAAACACAATTATACTCTAAATTTGTTAAAAAATATCCATAGATTTTTATTAGTCAAAGATATTTTGAAATGGCCAAACCCTTCTAAGTGAAAATCAAACACACAAACAACTTATTGTTATAGGCAACATGTTGAATTTTTGATGCATTATGATATTTTTCATCATGTTCATTGTATCTTGTAGACTAACAACATTTTACAGGAGTGTGGAATGGAAGCCCCACCAAAATCAATAAGGGAATTTATTCCATCTATTTTATGTGAATGACAAGATGGATATTTTTTTATAATAAGGCATGTTTGGATGGAACTTGTAGCATTTGTGGTGGATTGCCATAACTGAAAAAATATACCCATGAGGAGAGTACACATAGAATTGGACAATAATTGGTTGGTTTTAGTAAATATAAATCAATTACATATCAATTAAAATATATAAAGAAATCTAAAAGGTGCAATCTTATTACAAAACAAATACTTGTTTCCAAATTTATGGACAAATTCAAGGGGGAAATTGTATATGATTATGCAAGGCACACACATATATATTGATGGTTAGATGAACAATTCAAGTTAAGTAAGGACACATTCTCACTTGGTACTATTGTTTCATTAGTTGAATTTGTAGAGAATTATGCATTACAATCACAAACAAAGGTTTACCATAATACTACCATTCAATACATGTTTCCATTTTTGTGCATATAGTATTCATGCATTCACCTGATAATATAGAGCATGATCCAAAAATATTAAGGGAGTACCAATTCTATGTCAGCGATGATCAAACACATTATTTAGAGTATGTGCAAGGTTGTTTCAATATGTTTTATGGAAAGTTGATTGAAAGGAACATTACTTTGAATCAACATTATATTTTTTTAGATAACATCACATGATAATTTAATAATGCAGGGATGTTCTACTAGTTGAGTAGGATGCATGTGACCACTGGTGTACAACATATTTATAATTTCATTGAAGGTATGTCAGCGATGATCAAACACATTATTCAGAGTATGTGCAAGGTTATTTCAATATGTTTTATGGAAAGTTGATTGAAATGAACATTACTTTGAATCAACATTATATTTTCTTAGATAACATCACATCATAATTTAATAATGCAGGGATATTCTACTAGTTGAGTAGGATGCATGTGACCATTGGTGTACACATTATTTAGAGTATGTGAAAGGTTGTTTCAATATGTTTTATGGAAAGTTGATTGAAAGGAACATTACTTTGAATCAACATTATATTTTTTTAGATAACATCACATGATAATTTAATAATGTAGGGATGTTCTACTAGTTGAGTAAGATGCATGTGACCACTGGTGTACAACATATTTATAATTTCATTGAAGCAGGCCATGGAAAAAGAGAACATGATGGTGTAGCATCATGTGTCAAAAGAGTGTTTACAAGAGAGGAGTTAAAGTTTGAAGAGGTTTCTAATTTGACAAATGCAAAAACATAGTTAAATGGTGTAATGAAATTATGGTCCATAGTTCTCAACAAAAGTCCACTATTCATAGATATTTCTAGATGATGGAGGATAAATAATTATCAAGATATGAGGATTTTATGATAGTAATATAATCAAGGGAGTTAACCTCATTTTATAACTCAAATAGAGGTTCTTAGATGGTTCATATGAGGCACATGGCATGATATTATTTTACATGCATTGACTTTGTTTGGAATGAGTATGAGTCACAAGAATGGGTGGATGAATGGAGTTGTAGGCCTCTAGTTTCAATTGAGACTTATCAAGTTCTACCAGTATTACAACTTACATATTTGACATCATCACATGAATTTGACCATGTATTTGATCTAGTGAAATAAGGTACCATCTATTTAACATTTGTTTCATGAACTAAATTTGGTAAATATGTCAATAGATCATGTTCATAAATCATGTTTTATTTTATGATATGGGGCGTATTTGTGTAGTTATTGCAGATGATGATAATGAGGAGGGGACATACTACTACTTATATTAGTGTGTAGAGGAAAAATAGAAATTGAATTATATAGTCATAGATGGAGAAAAAATTCACTATCCCATTGGGTCTGTGGTAGTTACTAGAACTTGGCTTCGATGCTATGCCATCAAAAATTCAAATGTATGGTTGTTTGAAGACTACAAAATACATAGGAAGATAATCCACTATTCAAATTTGGTTCTTGAAAAAAATGTTTAGTTACACAAATATCAGGGTAGGCCATTAAAAAGGACTCTATAAAAGGTTTGTGAATCTAATCATTAAATAATTCTTTCTACTATAAATAATAGAGCTGATCCTAATGGTTCTTTAGATTGAAATCCAAAGGTATGTTGACTTCTCAACTATAAATGTGTTTATTTTTATCAAATTTTATTTATTTATTAGGTATTACATATAAATTTTAATCTAATTACATAATAACATATTTTTTGTAGGTTAGTGGTGACAAATTAGCTTCCACCTTGTTGGAAAGTGTTGTCATTGATGTCAAACATTGATGTCATGTGTGCATTGATGTCAAAGGTAATGACAAAGTGATGATGTCATGATGATGATGAGTTTGAGCCTGAAGTTGTGCAAGGTAGGATTTGGATGCATATGATCTAAGGTAAGTATTATTTGAGTCTTATCATATTGTATCTAGCATGTTGATGCAATTTTAGGTCAAGGAGAGAAGACAAGCTTGTGAATAGTGTGTTGACATAAGCTTAGTAGCCTAGTATGTAAGCATGGATCTTTAGTATATGCTTGGATAGGAAGTTAATGAATGTTATAGATGATGAAATCATGTTAAAAAGGTCTTATGTGGTGTCAAAAGTGTTTAAAATTCTTATGTTAATGCATGGTGTTCATTTGGTTCTTCATTATGTTCATCTTAGCATAATTGGTTTTGTGACAAAAAAATCTGAGTAGGCATATTGATGACATTATATTTCACATGTGTGAAGGTTCCAAGATAAGATTGATATATAGATGGATTTCCCTATGAAAGGAGATCATATGGTTAAAATTTTAGGTCATGAGTTTGAGTGTAGCTAAAGATATGTGGGTACAAAGTTGGCCTCTTAGATAGAAGTTCACTAAGTTTCTATAATTATCCAGACTATTACTACACATAATGCAGATATGAATGAACCAACAAGTTTGTGCATTTAATGAAAGTACTCAAAAAGACAATTAAGGTCAAAGGTTTACATGGGAATGTGTCTATAGTGCCAAGAAATTACTCTAGAAATTTGGAGTCTTGAAGTGATTTCTAGCTCAAGTTATAAATCTTCAAAGTTTTTCTAGTAGATTATGATGGGCCACTGACCGTCACATTTAATCACATTTAATTTTGAGGTGATTGGTCTAGAAGATCCAATGGTGAGTGATTAATTGTATATATTGAGATCAATGGTATGTATGAAGTCAACATGTCAAAGGTTACACATGATAGTGACAAGTGTCACAAGCTCACTAATTTGAAAAAAATCAACAATGAGTAGTGGTTTGTACTTATGAAGAATAATAGTGTAGGATAAGTTAAAGAGTCAAAAAAACATGTGGGAATGTAAAGTAACACAAGTGCATGGATTGACAACAAAGTTTTTATAAGGAACATGAGGGTGACAAGTGTCATAATCATAAGAGTTCTAATTAAGATCTAATGGTGAGCGTTACAAGATAAGGACCTGGAAGATCTGAGGAGATCGATGAAGTGTGTTTATTCCAAACTATTAGGAAGCAGTGAAATGATGTCAAGTGATTGATGTTTAATATTGAGCAAAGTTAAAGACCAAGATACTTTTGAGGAAGATCGATGATGAGTATTTGTCCAATCTATGAGAGGGCATGAGATGATGACAAAGTGTTTGAAGTTTAACAGTTTCTTAGTGACCATTGGAATTCAAATATTTGAATTTGTGAGGGAAGACCAATCTACAATTTTTATGCTATAGCTTTATATATATATATATATATATAGAATTTGATCATGGTGCAAAAGGAAAAGTCGTATATGACTTCATGGTACATCTAGAGAACCTAGTTATAAGGTCTAATTAATTATACAATCAGAGACATGGATATCCAAATTTGACTGTGTATGTGTTCATGCTCTGTAAGTAACCCGAGAAGGGTAATTGAGTTGTTCTTAAAGGTATTTCAATGTTATAAAATTAAATAAGTGTTAGAACGTGTCTTATACTTCATGTGGACCATCTATGTGGATTATGGAGTTTGAATAATCTATATTATATATGATCAAAGGTGTATAAGTTGATTGTGTGTTCATTCTTGGTGATTGTATGTATAAAATGATATTTGGGCTAGTTGTGCTATAGTAGAAGGGTGTTTTGATGGATTTTGTCACTTAAGGAGGACCTATATGTTATATATCATGGGTTTAAATATGTGAAAGGGTTATTTTGTTCTTAGTTTACTCAGAGAATTGTCAAAGAGATGGATAGGTCTCCATGAGACCTATAAATGCTAATGAGGCCTAATTAAAAGGCATAGTTGATTAATTGTGACCCATATATGTTATGGCTGACCTATGAAGATGTAATTGATCTATGTTAAATGTCTTAAGGGATAAAACAAGTATTATGTTTGACCTAGAAGATAATAATCATGATGGATATATAAAAGGTGAAATCAAAGGTGGTGATTTCAAGACTTGAGAGAAGAGGTGTATGTGAGAGTTGTAGAGCAAAGGAAAGAAGAAAGGGTGGGTACCCAATGGATGGGTTGTAGATCAGATAAGGTTGATGATTATGTGTATGATTTTTAGGTCATATTTATGATGTTAGAATAGTGATCTTGCAAGTTTAAAGATTGAGGATAAGCGAAGAGGTCTAGAGTGATCTAAAAGGATGTTTTGGATGCCTTGAGTGTGAGTGAAGCATAGATGATGTCTGTGTAAGCTTGGTGGTTAATTTGAGAGGTAGATTAGAGTGTGGAATATGTGTATTATCATTTGGTCATGTTTTTGAGGTTGTAATAAAGTTTTTTCTTAGAAGTGTAGAGTGATCCAAAAGGTGAATTTGGATGTTTGTGAGTGTGTGAAAAAATAAAAGGGCTATGTTTGAAGGGTGTCTACATCAGATTGGCATAAAATTAGTGATCAAGAGATGTTCATATCATAGGTGTTGGGAGGGTGCTCAACATCTAGGTCAAAAGGACTTGACCATCGTTAGGGGTAGGTGTTCCCTATGGAATAAATGATTTAATAAATTTTGGTTAGAATTACTTGACCATCCTAGGGGTAGGTGCTCCTTATGGAACAGTTGTTTCACTAAAATTCTAGCTAGAAGGACTTGACCATCCTAGGGGTAGGTTATCCCTATAGAAAAAGTGTTTTACTAAACTCTGGTCAAATGGACTTGACCATCCTAGCAGAAGGTGCTCCTTGTAGAACATGTGTTTCAATAGAGTCTCATGTTTGCATACTTCTTATAGGATAAGTATTCCATGTTTTTTTAGGCTTGAGATTGGGTTTTATTCCCCAATAGGGTTTCCCACATAGATCTTGTGTTGTGTGTGTAATATTGTATTATCTATTTATTCATTGCCATAAACATCTTGAATGCTTCATGAATGGTTGTATTGAATGATTAAGTGTTTAAAATGTTTGGAAATTTAACTAGATTATTTTACACCATTGATTCACCCCCCTTTTTAGTGGTTTGTACCTATAACACACCATCACTTGGTTGGCACCGATAGTAGAGAATTCCATATTTTTGATGCTAAAAGAAGCCTTTGGTTCATATAGATGATTGACTATTTTACCTTTTAGTTCATGTAAATGATTCCAACTTCATGTGGTTGGCACCATTATTAGATAAACATCTTGAATCTAGGGACAATTTTTCTTGAGGCCCAAATGGGTGCTCCATCTCCTAACCAAGTGTACTCAGATGCTAGGAAAGTTACATTTTAGGAGTGATCATTGAATCCTCTACCACAAGTTCATTGATGTTTTTGAATATGAGAGTATCAGAATGAAATTATAGGATTTAAACATGCACATGATAGTTATTTTGGTTCATGGATATGATTTACATTTTTTGTTTTATGGTTGTCCAAAGTTTGCCTAAAAAACACCAATTTT
Source organism: Torreya grandis (assembly GCA_037957365.1). Classification (NCBI taxonomy): domain Eukaryota; kingdom Viridiplantae; phylum Streptophyta; class Pinopsida; order Cupressales; family Taxaceae; genus Torreya; species Torreya grandis. Next base: position 185,494 of record JARHVA010009058.1, on the reverse strand, counting down.
GCCTTGTAGGGACAAGTGGTCTTGAGGCCAAAATGGGTGCTCTGTCTCCTAATTAGGTGTACTTGAATGCCAATATTTTGGTCCTAAAGGATGACACCCACCCTCAACATGGTGGAAATGTTAGTTTTCACCCATGATCCCTCAAAGATAGAGATCTTTCACTGTGGATTGCATCTTACATCTATAAACAAGTGGCTTTGAGGCCAAAATGGGGGATCCATCTCCTAACTAGGAATACTCAAATGATAATAATATGGTACTAGAGGTTAATATCCACCCTCAATGTGGTGGATATGTCAAGTTTCAGCCATAAGCTCCTATAGATAGAGATATTACACTATGGCTTGCATCTTGCATCTAGGGACAAGTGGTCTTGAGATCAAAATAGGTGCTTTGTCTCCTAACTAGGCATACTCAAATGATAATAATGGTGTACTAGAGGTTAATATCCACCCTTTATGTGGTATAAATGTTAGTTTTAATTCATGAGCCCTTAGTGATAGAGATATTGCACTATGACTTGCATCTTGACAAAATTTCTTGTCAATGTTGCTTGAGGCCCTAATTATTGAAAAAAAGGGTATACACATGGATTCAAAGGAATTGGATATGGGAATTCATTTAGATTTCACATAAAAAGGTATTGGAAGTGATGTATTTCTAAGTGGAGGTCCTAAATGTTGAAATGTCTATTGGAGGCAAATAACATGTCTCTTAACTATATGAAAGTTGCAAACTAACCACTAAATCATCTGCCATAGGTTCATCAATGATTTTCAATCTAAGATATTTGGGGTGAAATTATAAGACTTATATATGCATTTTATTTTTCTTTTTGTTCATGGATATGAGTTACATGTTCTTTTTTATGGCTATCTAAAGTTTGCCTAAAAAACACTAATTTTGCCTTGTAGGGACAAGTGGTCTTGAGGCTATAATGGGTGTTCCATCTCCTAAAAGAGCATACTAAGATGATAGGAAGGATATAATATATGATAATTACCACCCAAAACATGGTGATGATGTTATGTTTCACCCATGATCCCTCAGAGATAGAGATATTGCACTGTGGCTTGCAACTTGCATCTAGGGACAAGTGGCTTTGAGGCTGGAACAAGTGATCCATCTCCTAACTAGGTGTAATAAAATGTCAAGAATAGAGTACTATAGATGAATACCCACCCTTAACATGGTGTAAATGTCATTTTTCACACACAATCCCATGGATATAGAGATATTGCACTATGACTTGCATCTTACATCTAGGGACAAGTGGTCTTAAGGTCAAAATGAGTGCTCCATCTCTTAACCAATCATAAGTGGATGCCAAAAATGGGGTACTAGAGGTTAATATCCACACCAGATGTGGTGGTGATGTGATTTTTCACCCATAATCCCTCAAATATAGATATATCACATTGTGGCTTGAATCTTGACAACATTTCTTGTCAATGTTGTTCGAGGCTAGAATTATTTCAAAAAGGGTATCTGCATGGATTCATAGGACATGGATATGGGAATGCATGTATATTTTACATCCCAAGGTGTTTAAATTTATGTATTTCAAATTAGATAACACAAAAGTGAAAAGTCTATTAGAGGCAAATAACTTGTCTCTTAAGTACATGAAAGTTACATTTTAAGACTGATCACTAAATCCTCTTCCTCGAGTTCCTTAATATTTTGAAATATTAGAGATGTAGAGTAAAGTTATAGGAATTAAACATGAATTTTATATTTATTTTGGTTTATGTATATGACTTAATATTTCCATTTTATGATTATCCAAAGTTTGCTTAAAAAACACAAGTTTTACCTTGTAGAGACAAGTGGTATTGAGGTTGAAACAGATGTTCCATCTCCTAACCAGGTGTACTCAGATGATATTAATATGATAATTGAGGGTAATACACACCCAAAAAATGGTGGTGATGTTATTTTTCACCCACACACCCCTAGAGATAGAGATCTTGCACTATGGCTTGCATCTTGCATCTAGGGACAAATGGCCTTGAGGCCAAAATGGGTACTCCATCTACTAACTAGGCATACTCAGATTTCCAAAATGTAGTCCTAGAGATTAATCCCCACCATTTATGTGGGGTCAATTTAATGTTTCACCCATGATCTCCCAAAGATAGATATATTTCACTATGGTTTGTATCTTGCATCTAGGGACAAGTGGTCTTAAGGCCAGAATGGGTTCTTCGTCTCCTAACTAGGTGTAATTAGATGCCAAAAATGGGGTCCTATAGGTTAATAACCACACCTGATGTGGTTTAAATGTTATTTTTCACCCAAGAGCCCTTGGAGATAGAGATCTTACATTATGGCTTGCATCTTGACAACATTTCTTGTCAATGTTGCTTGAGGCCAAAATTATTGTAAAAAAGGGTATCCACATGGATTCAAAGGCCATGGATGTGTGAAAACATGTAAATTAGACATATTTAGGTGTTTTAAGTGATTTATTTTAAATTTGAGGTCCCAAAAGTAGAAATGTCTATTGAATGTAAATAACTTGTCTCTTAAGTATATGGAAGTTACATTTTAGGATTGATCACTTAATCCTTTGCCACAAGTTCCTCGATGATTTTAAATCCTATAGATTTAGGGTGAAATTATAGGACTTTTAAATGTATTTGATGGTTATTTTTGTTCATGTATATGACTTATTGTTTCTATTTTATGGTTTTCCAAAGTTTGCCTAAAACACTAGATTTGCCTTGTAGGGACAAGTGGTCTCAAGGTTGGAACAGGTGATCCATCTCCTAACTGTGTATACTCTAATGATATGAATTCAGTGATATAGGTTAATAAAAACCCATAAAATGGTTATTATTTCATTTATCACCCATAATTACACAAAGATAGAGATCTTTTACTATGGATTGCATCTTACATCTAGGGAATTGTCATCTTGAGGCCAAAATAGGTGCTCTATATCCTAATCGGGTGTACTCAAATGACAAGAATGTGGTCATAGGAGTTAATAACCATCATGTACATGGTTTAAATTTTATTTCTTAGCCATGAGGCCCCAAAAACATGAAATAAATTTTTATTGATAGTCTACCATGGTAACAGGGTTCTGTGTATGAGGAAACATGATTTTATTGAAACCAAAAGGGATATGTTGGTTAGAATTATTATATTCATATTTTAATTGAATAAATAAATAGTAATAAATTAAATTTAAGGAAAATTTTCACTTGTTTCAAGATCTAAGTAGTTTAATCCCTCAAGCAACCCTATTTTTTGCATTCACAGTCATTTGTAGGCACTTAGAAGAATATTCTTTTGTTCAACAAGTAATAGCCTAAAAGTATAAGTATAATAGTATATAAGTATAAGTATAAGCATTTGTATTTAAGTTTATCATATAAGGATAAGTATAATATTTTATTCTTTCCTTTTATATACCTCACATGCAATGAAAACCACCTGTACATTATAGCATGTGCAAAAATAATTTGTGCCCCTCCTCATTAAAATTTATGCACCAAATGTATTTTAGTGTTTTTTAAATCCCTTCATTTATTTTCTCTCCCAAAACATTTTCATGTTGGAAATATGCTGCTCTATCAATGGTTTGATGTTTGCATAAAAAATTCTAGCTATTTTTATCATTGGTGCAACCTCAAGAGCTTCATGTGCATTCAAAAATGTCTTTGATGTATGCCTTTTCTTAAAGAGGTCCAGGAGTTCTCAAAAAAATCACATAATGGATAGCCTTATCAAAAATAACTATTAGACTAGAAACATATTATTTTAAAATTGATAGGCCACCACCTTGCCAATTCTACTTAATGCAACAACATAGATAAAAAATGGAAAAAATTAGAAATTTCTAGAGCAAAGCTCTAAACACATACTTATAAGATATGATATATATAATGGATTTTACATGATTAAAATAACATTAAATTTTTTATTTCATTCCATATATTTAATAAAAAACCAAACCAAACCATAACATTAAAATATAAAAATATATTCTATGATCACTACAAGCTAGATTTTTAATGCTCAACAAATGTTTAAGGCATACAATGATGTGAACATGTAATAGAATATGTAATAAATTAAAACAAAATATAAAACCTAAAATAAATGAGAATATTTATAAATTGAAATTCTAAATAATATATAATGTATATAATATCCATAAAATCCATATAAAGGTGTATAAAATATGAACAAAAGTGATACGATATTTTGGGTCAATTCTGTATAGGCACGCAATGCTAAAAACTATATATCAAGCCATATAGGCATACAATAAAATGTCATAAGACATGATCCTAATAATAAAAATGAATTTTATTCTTTGCCTTGCTTGTATAAGCCTCTCCCTTTGATGTCTTACTCGTAGTTGGAGGTGTTGAATCTAGTTGACTATGAGTACTTCTCCATTCAAAACTCACCTATAGCTCCAACTATTCATATGCAAATATTTTAATAAAATTTAAATGTATTGGATCAAGATACTTAATGAATTAACAAGTTTAAGTTTTAAAAATCATACAAAAATAATTAATAGTTTCACTTACTGTAAACTGGTGATCATGCACAATTTAGGACTAGCACTCAATAGGGTCAATGATTGATTCATGATGGTGAACATGAGTATGAAATAGATCACCAATAAGAGCCAATTATGTGCACATGATAATGGAATGGATGGATCCATATAAACACACACACACACACAAAAAATAAATAAAATAAAAATAATAATAATAATATATATATATATATATATATATATATATATATATATATATATATATATATATATATATATTCAAAATTAGCTCATAAAAATTTAAACCAACTAACTAAAAGTCATGTTGAAATGATTAGCAGGTATGACGTGGTATAGTTGACAACTTAATTTTTGATTTTTTCTATTATATTTTAGTGATTTAATTAGTTGGTTTAAATGTTTATGAGCTAATTTTGAATATATATATATATATATATATATATATATATATATATATATATATATATATATATATATATATATATATATATATATATATATATATATATATATATTGAAGTGACTAACAATGATATTTTATTTGTTCAGTTGATGATCACACTAGATGCTCTACCATATATTTGGGATGGAGTAAACATATGTGTTGTTGTGATTTCATCTGCACAGTAACTCATTGAGGTACATGAGAGTTATTGTAATATTTAAGTGTAAATATGGATGTGTGTTTTTTAATTTTACTTTGTACTTGTGCAAATAGATTACGCATGAAATAATTATCTACACAATCTCTTTGGATGACTTCTTCTAGTCATGTTGAAATGATTTGTAGGTATGACATGGTATAGTTGACAATTTAATTTATAAATTTTTCTATTATATTTCAATGATTTAGTTAGTTGGCTTAAATGTTTATGAGTTAATTTGAATTTATATTTTGTATATTATATATATTGAGGTACATGAGAGTTATTGTAATATTTAAGTGTAAATATGGATGTGTGTTTTGTAATTTTTATTTGTACTTGTGCAAATAGATTACGCATGAAATAATTATCTACACAATCTCTTTTGATGACTTCTTCTAGTCATGTTGAAATGATTAGTAGGTATGACATGGTATAGTTGACAATTTAATTTATAAATTTTTCTATTATATTTCAATGATTTAGTTAGTTGGTTTAAATGTTTATGAGTTAATTTTGAATTTATAGTTGAATCATATTGTGTCAATTTTGATTCATTTTACTGAATCAATCTAGATCAATTCCATCATCATTTGATCTATGTCAATTTTGGATTTTTTTTCATATTTATAAGGTTCCTAAATATCATTTGATATGATAAAAACATTCAGCTTCTGTATTTATGAATGAAATTCTACTCTAATTATATAAGAGGAATAATGAGATACAAGCCTATTCTTTTGGAGGTCTAGTCTTTCTCACAATATTCAAAACTCAATAGAAGGAATTTGAACTATGAAAGTTACCTTAATCATTAGAGTCATCAATTAAGGACACTTAGAATTTCATCCTTACCATTTTATATCTTCACCTACAACATTACTTGTAAAGTCTCATTAGATCCAAAGGGGAGATTGATGCATTGCCAATTCTACTCAAGGTAAGTATCCATATCCATAATATATTTATTTTATTATATAGATATACTTGAATATTGTTAGATTATTAGGTATTTTTTACTTATCTCTTTTCCTATATTATAATTATGCTTATATTGGTGTATGTTATCTAGGCAAGTGGATAAAATCATAATTAGATTTATTTGATATATGCTTAAGTTAGTTTTTATTAACTTTGTATGCAATTACAACCCCTATACCCTTTTTAAATTTATATCTTGTTATTTTACTTTATTAATATCGTAGATATAGGTTTCTCTTGTTTTTAAATTCCTTGCATGTGGTTTACATATTATAACCTTAACACCCCATTTATAAACAACTGTTTCTTATAACCTTCACCTAGTTTATAGTGTAGCATTTTGTATGTATGGTGGTCTAATCCCTTTCCTATATTAGCTGATTTTATATTTTTATCACATTTTCCATCATATAGTTTTTGTTGACCTTCAATTTTGGATAAGGTAAAATACCAATGTAAAAAAAATGATTAAGGATGGATTTATTTGATTGAGACACAATCATCAATACTTGGTTATATTTTAATGAAATATGATGATACCCAATGTGAAAGTTAATTTCATCGTACACATTAGATTATGTATGATTCAAACTATTAAAACAACACACTTTGGAAAGATAATTACTAAGAAAGAAATAAATATATATTATGATCCAAAATAATAAAATATATTACAATAATTAAGAAACAAAGAAACAATATTTTAGATTTAAGGGGTTCAATATTGGAGAGAAGGATATTCAAAGAAAAAAGAACCTGTAGTTGGCAGATCAAAAAAAATTTCTAGGAATATGCATAGACATCTAAAAAACCATCCAATTATAAAAATGATGAATTAGAAGAGGATATAAGGAAACATATATATATATATATATATATATATATATATATATAGTAACCTTGGCCTCTCATTTGAGACATTTTGTATCTTTTAGATTACAAAATTTGCAAGAGAATAATTAGATTGAAAGATTGAAGTAGGGATTAGACAAACGTAATTTGTCTTAAAGGATTTTTAATATTATATGTTGATAAAAATTATTACCTAATATTACATATTATGTAATACTATGAATAAATATTATGATTATTACCTAAAATGAATATACATTATGTGTTCTAGTTTATAGGGTTTGTATGTTTACTTTCACATTATTATTTATCTACATATCTTTTCATATCAATGGGGTTCTTTTTGTTTTATTATTATGAATTGGGTTGGTTCTTAGGTATTTGGTCTTATGTAATATGTCAATGTAGTAATTTAAAGTGATCATTTATCTAGTTTGATCCACCTAAATTTGGTATGGTTAATGAAAGGCTGGTTAAATAAGGCACAACATTTTTGTTTTATTGTTAGGACTCTATTTTTATAAAGTGTGAAGCTCAAAAGAGAATGTTGTTAGAATAAATACCAGTAAGAGTGGGGGGGGGGGGGGTGAATAAATTTACAAACTTCAATTTCAATTCCATATATTATGTATTAGTCTTAAAAAAAAACAATCCGTGAAAAAAAAATAGTTGAATCATATAGGGTATAATGAGCCTTCATATCCCATCCAAACATATATATAGGAGTATGCCATTTTAAACCCTATCCCTCTACACTTAAACAATATTATGTTTCCATACCACTAATAATCACAATATTCTCTATACAACCTTTGAAGTCACAGTCATCTCCCCTAATGGGATAAAATAAATTATAGGTATCTTCATCCTAACTCTCTACAAGTATAACCATGAAGTACATATTATATTGAATCATGCCTAGCTATCCCACATGAATCAACCTTGTTTGGTCCATTGTCTGCCTCTCTAAACCTCTAAATCCAATCTTAGTACAGTCTCCATTTTTAGACCATGCTAAAACTCTATAAAACACATGTAACCTTAAAAGTACATAAAATGCATGATTTGTTAAATGATAAATCATTATAAAAATAAAACTATAATGAAAAAAAAACTATAATAGATAAAATTATCATATCCATATAAATATACACTATAATTAGATACCTGTGGCCAACACTACCAATAGACACACTAAAATATATGACAGAGGTTGTACATTTTCATTATATGCTAGATGTCTCCAACAACATTCCAAATAAACCTACAAATGCTTAAAAATTGACGAATTAATAGAAATAAAATTTTTCAAAAATACAAAAAACAAGTGAAAAATCAAGTTATTTTGAAACATACCAATGCTAAAGGCTCCTTTATTTGTAGTGATATTTTCACAGTTAGAGCTCATAATCAATATAAATCAAGTTTCAAATGAATTCTAAAACTAAAAAGTTGATTTATATTCTCTATAAAATTTTTATATAAGGTACATATATCAACTTTAGTATTAATCCACTATGATACAATACACACAATATATCTAGGATTGTATATCATTTTCTCATTTAGTCAATTGCATTGGAATGCACATGAGACTCTTTGCCATAGTAAATTTTTATGGTTATTCAATGTTATATTATAAGAGGAATATTATACATGACTATATATAAAGTATTTTCTTCACACTAATTCTTGCCTTAATCCAAATGACTAGGGGGAAATAAATGAATACGATATGATAAAAATAAATTAACATTACCTTTGTAAATCGTATAACTAAAAAAAAAAACTAACTATAGAATTATATAACTTTATCACTTAATTTTTTCATTTACTCACTCATGGAAATTTATACATTAAAAACTAAAAAGGATTATATCCTTAGTTTCAAGTCTAGATCAAATTTAGATAATTCAAGGACTTATACAAATTTAAATTGGTAACTAACATTAAATACTCAATTATATGGGCACATCTACAATAATTAATTACATATTGAACTATGTTTTAGTCATTTACCATGAATTACACATTATTACATATGTTTACCATGTGATTATACTTTTATATGATGACACATATCTTTATGTGAATGAATGTAACTCACATAATCATAATTAAACTACAACACATTATGGATACATGTGAGTCTTTTGACATTAATGATTCACAAACTTCAGCCCTCCTATCAAAAGGGGGCATACATTGGGCTTCTTCCATAATTTTAGATTGCTCATATTATTAAATTGACAAAAAAATATGACTTAGATTGGGGGAATATGTAAGTAATATGTGACACATTATTTAGGTTCATGATTGACAATTCATAGACTATAGGATATTATTATACATATTTCATGACTTAGATTACACAAGTTGTCATTTTGGGGGCATAAGAGAGGCATATGAAAGACATTTTAAATGATTATATAGCTTAGATGACACATGTATCAAATTGAGTAACAAATTATTTTATTTCATTCTCATTTTTACTCAAATATAATCATATTTCTCATATTTATTCAAGCATACTCATAGATACTCAGACATACTCATGTTGAATCTAAATCATTGTATATATATGATTCAAATTAATCAAATTTACTCAATATTAATTAGACATACTGAAGCATACTCATATTTACTTAGGTTTTTCACATATTTACATATGAACTTGATACATGGTTTCATATCTATAGTCATTACTTTAAATATTATTCAATTTTTTGTCCAAGAAGAGAATAATACTAGAGGCACTTTATTCATATCGATTATTTAAATTAGACCCACAACATCTCCACTCCAAATGGAATGAGAAAAATCCATAAGTATCATATGAATACACACTTCATAAATAAGTCATTATTTTATTATTAAGATTATTCATTATGAGTATACTTATTTTTATTATAATAATAATCTATCTAATTTTACACATCATTGATCAAAGGTAAAAGTAGACATTAAAAATCAGTAGGGAAATGAAAATTCTAATTTTCAAATCACCAATGTAGTTTGCATTTTCTTTATTCCTTTAATCTATTATCTATTGTTTTATTCAACAACTGTATTAAAAGGGAGGATTTGTAGACACCCAAATTTGGCATAAGCCTTTTTATATAATGATTTTCATTTGAAATTACACACACACACACACACACACACACACACACACACAGTTTTAATTTGAATAAGGAACTTATTGGTTCTTCTATCTTAGTCTTTTGTCTCATTGTTTAATTTATTTAACTATGTATTCTTAACTTAATCTCTTTTGATGTTTCTTGACTCTAAATAGGGATCCCTAGTCTTATTCTCTTGACTCAAATTTTTTTTTGGCTTTAGGGAAATTCTAGTAATCTCAAACAAGGATGATTATTGATAGTGTCTATAGTTATAAAAAAAATCCTAACATATATCTTGGGTTTATTTTTGGACATGCCATCATTTGGGGCACTTTATTTTGCTCTTTTTAGTATGGTTTTGTTGGCTTGATAGGACCTAGGCTCACAAAGCTCTGATACCAACTATCAGGATCCTACTTCCCACTAAGGGCACACTTGATTACCTTTGTATTAGCAACTAAACATGGAATTTAACTAGAATGATAAGTAACTAGAAATATGAAACAACACAGAATATGAGAGACAATACCCAATTGTATTAATACTCATTCAGAAGAAAATACAATAAAGAAGATGCCACACTTCTTCTTCCCACACCTCTAGAGCTCCCACACTTCTAGGGTTCACCAGTAATTCTCCTTCAACAGTTCACTCTCTCAATTACAGTCACAATAATCAACTCAAACACAGAGTTTTTGTTCACCTCCACCAGTTAGTAACAACGCTGCCAGTATACCAAGTACACAACCATACTCCAAGTAGATCTCCCTGCTCTTGCATCAACCTGCAAATCACCAGACCTTACTTACCATGTAGATGTCTCTACACCTTGAAGAACCCTTGTCCTTGCCTCACCAAGTCCTTATGATTCTTCAACCAGTACCCCAGTGGATCTTCTACTAGAACTTGCACAACCTGCAACTCTCCCTGATCATACACACTCGGCACCCCTTTGGAACTAGGAGGAGCTAATCCCTACTCTCTTCTACAAGCCCTCTTGGCTATCTAGCACTCTTGCTCTCTCTCTTCTGAAGGAGCTAATCTTTGCTCTCTCACTCTAGTACAATTTTTACAATATAGCCCATGAGTCTATTATATAGATCTCATGTATACAATAATTAGACATTATTAATTATAATAATTAGAAACACAGATCCAAGACTAAAATAAGTCTTTACATGCAAACTGACTATCCAAAAATAGACCAATTCTTGACCTGCATGCAAAAGCATGCACACACAGGTTGCCAATGTCGGCTCCTTCTTGACCGATGTCAGCCGACTCATAACCGACATCAATTGCTTCTGCACTATAATATGACCAACGTCGGTTGATCAGACCGACGTCGGTTGTCTTGCAACTTGTTCTGCAACTCAAAAACCTCTGTAACTCCTCTTGTTTGCATCATGGTGAAGCTTTTAGCTCCACAACATAACAATCTCCCACTTGGAGATAAATAGCTACACATGTACATGTACACCATCTAATTTGTTTCCTAGCTTATATCCCTCTTCAAGCTCAATCTTGAAGACCAACCACCACACAATCTGTGGTGCACCTCCTGTCATCCAAGTAACCTACCACATCCGAACCTACAAACCCATGTAGTGAAGACCTTGAACCTTCATAGCATGTATCCCTGCTGCTGGTCCCTCTCAAATACCTGAGAACCCACTGAAATGCTTTCCAGTGCTTCTTCCCTGAATTGGCTCCGAACTCTTTGACAACTCCCACTACTTGGGAAAACTCAGGTCTACACTCAACCTCATGTGATTTATGACACTGTTCTAAGCTCAGCTTGAACTGTCCAACCCTTGGTGTGCTTACCAACTTTGAATCCTGCGTATTGAATCCCGCCAACACCTTCTTCACATCAGCTCCCACTAGAGACAAAATCAACCTGTGATCTTCCATGTCTCTTATGCCAAAGAATTTTGCTGATCCCAAATTCTTCATGACATACCTCTGAACTAACTTTACCTTTAGCTCAGAAACTCCCTCCATGTGTAATCCTGCAATAAGCAACCACACCACATACAGTAATAGGATAATGTTGCAACCATTATCCAACCTAGTAAAGAAAACACAACAGTTACATTGACCTTGACCAAAGCCATGCTTTGTCATACACCTGTCAAACCTGTACCACTATCCTGCAGCCTGCTCAAGACCATATACCCTAGCCTTCTGTCTCACGTGTCCATCCACTCTCTTCTCTAACCTAGGAATCCATTCATCTGTCAGTGCTTTTATCTTAGCTGGCAACTCTACCAAAACACCCTCTTGGTTCTCTTCCAAAGAATTCATGCCATGCTCCCAATATTTCCTAGATTCTACCTGCATTGCCTCTTCACTTCTTCCTAGTTCTTGACCATTAGTGAGCAATAGGTAGTATAAAGAAGGTGAACAATGAATATGAGGCTCACTTACCCTTTCAATCCTCCACATGGGTGTTTGAGACTCCTTGACAGCTTGTTGTCTGCCTAACATCCATTCCAGTGACCGATCTCAGCCATCTCCCAATCTGCACCCAACTGACATCGATTCTCTGTGACTGACCCTAACTGCCAACATTGGTTTCCCCTGACCGACGCCAGTCTACACCTATCTGACCCCACCAAATCTGATGGTCTACACATGATCGATGTTGGTAATTATCTGTTCGACGTCAGTTTCCCATGACCGACACTAGTAACTGTGTTTTCCTGTGAGTGATGACTTTTTACCTGCGAGCTCACCTTGGATCAAAACCCTATCCAAATCAACACAGCCCTACTCAGAATAATTCAGTCCCCTCAGTTGATCTCTATCTGTCATCTCCTCCATGAACACCAAGGCTTTCCAGTTCTTAATTTTGTCAAAGATATTTGTCTTTCACTTAAGAACATGCATTCCCTTCTTACATATGTGACCAAGCCTACAAAGCCACATCTCTGCAACAGAAGGTCAATCAATAATATAAGTAGATAGATAAAGGATACCTACTTTCTTACCACTGTCTAATTCAAGTGCATCCACTATGAGAGTTACTATGCATCTCTCATCACCCAACTTTCCTAAAGAAATTAGACTCATCTCCAAGACTGGTACCTGCATGACCTCCTTCAACACCCGTGTGTTACCTGTCTGTAATTTCAGCTTCACTTCCCCTTTGCCAACCATGTGACAAGGCTCACCAACCCCTAAATAAATCTCTCCAAAGTCTCCCTGGACATACTCATGAAAAGATGCTCTATTTCAGGCTACATGAAAAAAGGCAACATAATCTATAGACCAAGATTGTACTTTATCCAGAGCATCCTGTGCAATAACACCTGCAACATCTACTTCTTCATTTCCTTCATGTTGATCTTCTACCAACCAAAAATATTTCTTTACCTGCTCTTTCTTTCCATCAAACAATAATTGACCATTCGTGCTATTCAGTTTCTCCATTTGTATCTTACTTTCTTCTACCATTGTTATACTCCCACTTAATCTGAAACCCCTGAGAGTGACCTATAATCAACAAAACACTTATCACGCTCTGACCACCTGTTAGTGTACTTAACCATGTGCTGATGAACCTAAAACCTAGCTCTGATACCAACTGTCAAGATCCTACTGCCCACTAAGGGCACACTTGATTACCTTTGTATTAGCAACTAAACACGGAATTTAACCAGAATGATAAGTAACTAGAAATATGAAACAACACAGAATATGAGAGACAATACCCAATTGTATTAATACTCAATCAGAAGAAAATACAATAAAGAATATGCCACACTTCTTCTTCACACACCTCTAGAGCTCCCACACTTCTAGCGTTCACCAGTAATTCTCCTTCAACAGTTCACTCTCTCAATTACGGTCAAAACAATCAACTCAAACACAGAGTTGTTGTTCACCTCCACCAGTCAGTAACAACGCTGCCAGTATACCAAGTACACAACTGTACTCCAAGTAGATCTCCCTACTCTTGCATCAACCTACAAATCGCTAGACCTTACTTACCATGTAGATGTCTCTACACCCTGAAGAACCCTTGTCCTTGCCTCACCAAGTCCTTATGATTCTTCAACTAGTACCCCGGTGGATCTTCTACTAGAACTTGCACAACCTGCAACTCTCCCTGATCATACACACTCGACACCCCTTTGGAACTAGGAGGAGTTATTCCATGCTCTCTTCTACAAGCCCTCCTGGCTATCTAGCACTCTTGCTCTCTCTCTTTTGAAGGAGCTAATCTTTGCTTTCTCACTCTAGTACAATTTTTACAATACAACCCATGAGTCTATTATATAGATCTCGCATACAATAATTAGACATTCTTAATTACAATAATTAAAAATGTAGATCCAAGACTAAAATAAGTCTTTACATGCAAATTGACTTTCCAAAAATAGACTAGTTCTCGACCCGCATGCAAACGCATGCACACACAGGTTTCTGACATTGGCTCCTTCCTAACCGATGTCAGCCGACTCATAACCAAGGTCAGTTACTTCTGCACTATAATATGACCAACATTAGTTGATCAGATCGACGTCGGTTGTCTTGCAACTTGTTCTGCAACTTAGCAACCTCTACAACTCCTCCTATTTTCATCTTAGTGAAGCTTTTAGCTCCACAACATAACAGGCTTGTGCATGAAAATAGTTTTAAAATTCAAAATTAATAACCCTATATATGAATACCTTAAGATAATTTTAAGGGGAAACACTTGTTGATTAACAAAGGCATAATAAGAGCATACAAGTAGCTACCTTATTATTATCCAAACTCTAAATTTTATAAAGGATAAATTTGATAGCATGCTTGTAATAAAGAAGTAACTAGGTGAAATTTTAGTTAGACTTGTATTCAAATGATTTGTCACACACACATGATAATGACATAACCACATTCAATTTAATCCCTCTATAAAGTATTGGAAATGTAAGAAACTCTCAGCTATTCAATGGGTAGTGTTTAAGGTTATTCTGACCCAACACTTATAACCCATTTTTTAGGTCACATTAATATCAAGAGAGGAAGATAGGATTTTACATCCAAGACAAGGAAAACCTAACTATTTATACAAGGTAAAAATTAACTAAATCCATATAATTTACTCGTATACATAGATGTAATCATCTAAATTATCACATACTTGCATATTCATCTTGGATGGTTCTAGTACATAGTCCACATGTCCAATTTCCATAAACATCTAATCAGTTCTAATGGTGTCATGAGAATTAGAAACAATATTTTTCATAATTTGAGACAACACAAAGCCCTTGTAGAGCATCTTTGATGACTATGATATAAGCATAACATATAACAAAATCCTAATACCTTGGTTATTTCTATAAATATTAAAGTATAATAAATCATATATACTCTCAAATTAGATTATTTTAGACATTTATTATATATATAATTTGGTTATTCAAAATGTTTTAACTTATTTAGACCATTAAATCCAAAAAGAAATAAAACACCTAGAACTTAAACTTAGCTCAATATCATTCATAGAGCTTATAAAATTGTTCAAACCTATCCTATAGGTATAATTATAGTCTCTCTCCCCTCCATAAAATCATAATCTTAATTTTATTTACATTTCAATGAAATTTTCCCCACCAATCTAGTTCAAAATTTTATTTCTATCAATTATAATAAAATTGACACAGACATAGGGATAACCAATCTAGTGAGTTTGTTAATTATAACACAATCGACATAGACACAAAAGTTGATGATTTAGTTTAAAAACCTCACCTAACCAAAATAATGAAATATACACACATACAAACATGACCAATTCAATTTAAAAAATTATAAAAAACAATGGAATTGACATTTCCAATCATATACATAAAATTCTAAAAACAATTCTCAAAGATCTAATAATTTCAATACATGTCAAAATTCCTATTGTAATATAGATTTACATATAATATGATAATAAAGGCAATAAATTTGTCAACCTATAGATTAATATTAATTATATTACTACCATACCTCACATGTTATGGAATCTTGAAATTCCCATCATCTTCTTCATTCATATGTTTGGGAATCTTATGATGCTCATATTTTACACTTTGGGGAATCTTTCAATGCCCATCCTTTATTCATGCACACCATGGATGCATTTTATTATATCCATCCTCAACCTTGAAAAAATCTCACCATAATAGTTAGATAGTTATCCATAATATTACACACATAAAAGACAAACAACTTCAACTTAAAGAAATCATCAAATCACTAGTAAATAATTATGTTTGATATATTTTACTCGTATTTATTTAATATACATAGTTTTCACTTCTTTTATATACCTCATGCTTGTACATAGAATATTTTGTATATGGTAGTTTTTATTTAAAGTTTTCTTTCAACATTTTCTACATTTTCTTGTACCATAATATTTAATTTTATCGCACGTCTTTGTTTTATTCAAAAATTTCACCTATTATTAGTTATTTTGTATCATTTTTACAATATTTATCTCTTAGGTTTATTCATCCATGTTGTTATTTGAGATTTTTTTTTATATTTTTTATGATCTCCCCCCTCTTTGTTTTTATTTGGACATGTTATCCTTTGTGACTTTTTGGTATCATTTTTATAGTAATTACCTCTTGATATTATTCATACATTATCTCCTTTTTATAATATTGGGTAGCTTATTTTATTATGACCTATTACCTATTTATTTTATATTGAATTGATTTGATTTTGCATTTTATCTTTGCTCTACCTATCATATGTTTTCATTTTTCATATTTTGACACCTCTTGGGTTTTTTAGTTTTTGCGTTGCATGGTAAGACATTGGGAAATACCACTATGTCCTCATCACATGCACCCATCCTATTATTACCTTTTTCTCCTACTCCTATTCCCAAATTTAACTAGGTATCTTCTTAAAAAGATAATGAAATGGTTGAGTGTGATGATTTGACACTTAGAGTCACTTATATCGTCTTTGGAAAAATTATTGCATTATGTGTGTGTGTGTGTGTGTGTGTGTGTGTGTGTGTGTGTGTGTGTGTGTGTGTGTGTGTGTGTGTGTGTGTGTGTGTGTGTGTGTGTGTGTTTATTTCATCCACATTTTATCCTACATCATTTTATTTTTTTATGAATGGGTGACCCAATTATTCTATGTTCATCTCTATATTCCCTATTTTAATCCTCCTTTTAGGAACATCAAGTTTAGTTTCAATATTGTACTCTTTTCTAAGTTATAAGTAGAGGATAATATAAGCATCTTGTTCTCTAGATTATCTTCTCTAGTGGATATATGGAAGATTTATTATTTTATCCATATTTATCACCCATTATTGGTCTTATGACTCAATATGGAGGAGGGAAATAGAAAAATAAAATAAAATACATGATATCAAAATAAAAATAAAAATAGAAGCTAAAAAATATCAAAAGTCAAATCACACCAAAATACATGATCATATCATCTGGTGTGTTCTCGTATCCTATTTGAATCTCAACTCCATTAATGTCCTTATTATAGATCCAAGATCCATTGGAGTATGGTAGGATATTATACTGGGTTAGGATATCTCAAATATATCATTAGTGCCACCTACTTTCTCATGGAAATATCATATCCTTAGCTTAGACTAATGGATCTATAAGGGGTCTTTAGGAATAGGATCATGTTGTGGGAAGGTAGGATGCTTTTATTTTTCATGGATTAGCCTTCATGGGATGATATTTTATTAAGTCACTAGTTAGTCCAAGATTTACGACTTCAAGGTGGGTTCCAATAGGCCATTGATGTTGAAAACTCATAGCCTTTCCAAATTGATTAGAATGTCTTGTTTATGGTAAATAATGTGATTTTTTAC
>JARHVA010009058.1:152500-160000 GCA_037957365.1 Torreya grandis | reverse complement strand
GACCCGTCTACAGACTACTGCCCTGATCGACACTGGTCATTACCCCAACCGACGTCGGCAGACTAACTGACGTCGGTAGACCTTGATAATTGACACCGATAGGACCACCGACGCCGGTGACTGTGATCAGTTTGACAGCATCATTAAGGTAAGCTTTTGCTTCCATTTCTTTTCAGTTTATTATCATTTTAGTCTTTTTAACATTCTGTCTTTTATCAAACTTTATCTTTATCAAAACAGTGGGTTGACCTCCCTTAAGGAAGTTTTCATACTTCTGGGAACAGGCTTTTGCTTGGCAACCCACCATCTATCCATCTAACGCCTTCTTTTGTCCAAGTCTCTTTTATTTATAGGTGTCATTCCTCCATAGCCAAAGAGGAGTCCTCACAGCGTCTGGATTATGGTACGCAGACTACATCCAGGTACACAAGCCTTGACCATCTCTTAGTTTCTTAATTCCTCTTTGAATGTAGAAAGCAAAATTTGAATAGAAACATTCTGGCACGCCCGGTGGGACCTTAGGGCCTTCCTTGGGTTCCTTTCCTTCTTTTTTCATATAGGTGCATTAGGTTCCTCCCTCTTCACCTCTTTCTTCTATCTTCCAAACGACATCATAAGCAGGAATAAAAAGAACTTTTCTTTTCCTTTCTTGCATTTCTAGACTAGTCCAAAATCATTTTCTTCAACCCTTTCTCAAACTTGTTTTCATTCCAACTTAACATTTCAATTTGGGGCTTTAAAATATACTGCATTCCATTTCCTACTTTCTTGCATTTCTTAGTCCACACTTAGTAATTAGTAAACCGCATATTGAATAAATCGTAGATCACTTGATGTTACACAACCGAACCACGTGCACAAATCAAACATCAAACTTACCTGAGACAAGGCCCAACTGGGATTTCATCCCACAGCGGATACCTTACCCCTACCTGGCAATCTTACTTGGATTTCATCACCAAAGGGAAAGCCCACTCCGTTCTCTGGTGGAGGATAATCTCTAGGGAAGGTATATTTTGGCTAAGCGAGACCAGCTCATCACTGGGCTCGTGAAGTGAGGGGAGCTTGCTCCTTAGCACCAGGCCATGTACCGAACCTAATACAAACTTCTTGAGCGCCTAAACATACCTGAAACCATCTTTAGACTACCTCTTTTAGGACCATTCTTCCAGCCAACCTCCCAAACATCACTTTAAGGCATAAGCCACATGATTCTAAAAAGTTGATTCTTAGAATTTAACGCTTAGGGCCTGTCTGTCTTTCTCTCTATTTTTATGTTCTTATCTAGTTTTTTGAGCTAGTGAGGACGTTCTCTTCCTTTTTTTCCAAGAATCTTCAAATTTTTTTGAGTTTCTGGAAACCACAGTCACCGGCATCGGCTTTTACACTGACGTCGGCCACCTTCCTCCACCGACATTGGTTATCTGACCGACGTTGGCCATTTTCCCTTACCAACATCAGTTTTTCAACTGACGTCGGTCACTGTCACAATCCTTTTTTCCAAAATAGAAACTTAAAACCCGACCCCTTTTTCTACCAAAACCCCGTTCTAAGTTTCTAAAATTGAGAACACATAGTTTTTGGAACTTGACCCTCTTCTTGACCACGCTCTCTCGTCCCTAACCAATCCTATCATGGAGTTCCACTCAGAGACTGAAATAACTCCTACAGGACCGACCCCGACTCAGACTCCCATCATCTCTGAAGGGGACCAAGATTTCGAAAGATTCTTGGACCTCAACATCACAGCCCTCCAAAATTATCTCGCAAGAGACCCAACACGAGACCTTTCGGGTGAAGCAGTGATGACATTAACACCGTCCGCTACCCAGCCTTTTGCCTCAACTATTTACCTGACCATAGCCAATATGCAAAGTTTGGCCTCCCCATCCATTTTTAGACTAACCTCCATCAGGGTTCCATTACCCCCTCAACCACACACAATTCAACCAAGTTCTACATCATACCAGAACTTGATTGTCTCGACCCCTCACACTCTTGTGCCCATGAATGCAGGAGTGCCAACCTATCCTTCTACCAGTGCCATCATGCAACCACCCTTGGCGGTATCTAGTCAACTTATACCCTCGACCTTCATAACTCAACCACTTTTGGCCTCCACTTATGTCCCTGCGACTAGTCATCCGTACGTTGCCCCCTTACTGGTAAAACCAACTACGTCGTATGCCTCCTCTAGCCTCTTTCAAGCACCCTACAACCTAGGGGGTGCTCCATCTGCCAATCCATCAGCAAACATCATTAAAATGCTGATGGATAAAATGTCCAGTCTCGAGACCTCTATCTCTGGTTCACGCAATGCTCTCTCGTATGAGCAAATTTGCAATGAGCCCATTCATCCTTCTGTCCCTATCTGACCATACCCCAACCATTGGGAGCTTCCTAAATTCACTCGATTCCAGAGTAAGGAGGACTCGCAACAACATCTACGGGCATTCAGACATGCCTGCTATCTTATTGCCCACGATGATGCGTTACTTTTATGCACGTTCCCTATGTCCCTTTCTGGCTCCGCCCTTGACTGGTATAGCTCTCTTGCCAGACATTCTATCTTTTCATTCATTCAACTTGCCCAATTATTTCTTGACCATTTTTCTATCAACATCACCAAACAAGTCTCAATCACAGACCTTTACTCCATTAGGCAATTCGACGACGAATCAATAGTCAATTTTGTCGCCCGTTGGAGAGGCTTGATTAACCAGCTCTCTTTCTCCTTACCTCAACCTGAGCTCATCGAGCTCTTTTCTCAAGCATGTGCCAGGCACATCTCTTCTAGTTTGTAGATTCAGACATTTTGCACTTTCGATGAAGCTTTCACCATGGCTCAAAAGCTTGAACTCCACACCATTTAGGAGGATAAGGTCAAATTGCGTAATACCAATGCAAAAACCAATGACCATTCTTCTTCCAGACCTTCTTCTTCTACCAACTCCAAACCCAAAGGAGTGGCCAACACTATGGTCATTAGATCACCATCCTCGATGACAACCAATTGCCCTCAACCTTCTACATCTCCAGCATCACCAAACAATTCCAATAATGGTACATCCAGCGTTCATACACTCCACTTGGAGAATCATACGCTTCCGTTTTGTAAAAAATACTCAACCAGGGGGTCCTCAATCTCCCTCCAATCCGACCACCTCAATTCGACCCTTCAAAAGCCCTCCCTACATGGTATAGGGAGGTCGACTTCTGTCACTTTCACCACGTCCATGACCATGACATTGACAATTGCCAAACCTTCAAGAACATCATCCAAGACATGATCGACAAGGGGGATCTTATTTTAGATAACCTGAATGCCCTACCAAATCAAAACATCGACATCTTCAAACAACCATTTCCAAACCATCCACCTACTCAAAACGACATCCAAACCATAATCAATGACTCTCATGACCATAATATTCACACAATCAACACTATTTTGCCTCTTATCCTTGACCAACCTCCTCCATCACAGGATGAAGAACTTTCTTCTCCTATTAGTCCTCCATCTACCTCTCTCATACTAGAGGACACCTCGACCATGCCTATGCCATTAGCCTTACCTTCATCCGAAGACCTTACCTTGCCTACTCCTCAAGCACAAGCAGAAGGTACGATCATCCCTGCCTTCTTCTCTCTTGAGGAGCCGCACTCGCCTATTTCTTCTCCACCTAGAGAAGACCTAGTCTCTCCACCCATTTTGATCGAAGAAGACCCAGTCATGGTTTCCTCTTGCCTTTTGCCTGAGATTGTTACATCTCACTCACCTCCGTTCACATCTAAGCCCAAACCCGCACAAGCGCCCACCTTACCAAAAGAGATTGAACCTCTTGGTGTTCGTCCCACATCTAACCTCGCCTCTCACAATAATGGCCCTCAAACCATATCAAAGAAGGCCACTAGACCACACTGGAGGACTCCGCCCCCACCTTCTTCATTACCTTCAATCTTGGGCCCGCATCCATCCACTTTAATAGGAGTTCTTCCTACTCCCATACTTCACAGAGGCAAGTTTCCTCCATTACTCCCTCAACCCCTCAAACATATATCTTCTCCAAACCATCGACCTATGCCTCTTATGCCTCTCAAACCAAAGTCATCAATCCCCACTGCGACAAAACATCTAGACCTGTTAGCTGGTTCTTATGCTTTGCTGTTACGGCAATTGTTGCAGTCCTCTCGCATCTATCTCCCGCCTCTTAAACCATATCAATCTCTCAGACCAAAACCACCCTAGTTCGATGACACTTGCATTTGTGCATATCATCGCACGCTTGGACATGACACTGAGCATTGTTGTGCCCTCAAGGTTGTTATTCGCTAATGTCTAAAAAATGACACCCTTCTTCTCGACCACATTATCATCAAACCTTCAACACCACCCCACTCATCAACTCTCAGATCAAGACCATCTTGGTTCGACAACTCTAAATTTTGTCATTATCATCACACTCCGGGACATGACACTGAGCATTGTTGTGCTCTTAAAGCTGTCATTCGTCAACAACGGAGAAAGGATTCCCTTCTCATCAAGGACCCCCTTGACCACCTCTTCGACAAATTATCAACACTGACCCATGCCTCTCAAACCTCATCGCCTAAATTGAGATCTCCACGCCAGACTATGATCCCTTTGCCACCTTTGACCCCATTATTCGACATCAACACAGTCCATTTAGCCACCAAGCCTCAACCGACCTTGACCAATTTATCCAACATTCTCCCTAAGCAACTGGGGAAATCCAACCTTATCATGACCTCGACCAAACAGTCAACCAAACATTCAACCAACTTTGACCAGACATTTGACCAAACTTCGACCAAGTCTCGACCAACCATCAATCAACCTTCTTATCATGACCCTAACAAGCATCAACCAAACCTCGACCAAACTTCAATTATCAAACATCGACCAACCAAACACCTATCATTTCTTCAAGCTGTCATCAATCACCTAACCAATTTGGAAAGAGGCAAATGGGGCAAATTTGCTCCTAATTGACTCAAACCTTATATCATCACGCACAAGTATGGGTCAGGGACTTATCATCTGTCTTCTCTTTAAGGCTGACCAGAACCTGAGCCCCTTAATGCTTTGCATCTGCAACCATTCTACTGTTAGTCGAGTACTCATCCACTTGAAATTTAACTTGAGCTCATCCCTTGAGCAATCCTTGTCCTTTAATCCTCAATCCATTCCACCCTTTTTCCCTTAACAAAATCCTCTACAACCCTTTTATGATGAATGGATGCTTCATCTTAATAAAAAGGAGCCCTTGACCTTCTATAAGTCTTGTCCATGACTCAATATTCTGTCAAAACTAAATCAAGATGTCAAAATATCCAAGGTCACACAACCAAATCAAAAAGCAGACTGCTCCCTCGAAAGACAACTGTAATATCATTGTTGTAGCTAATAGACTGCTCCCTTGAAGGACAGCTATTCAAAATCCCTTAAACATATAAAAGCAAAGTATAGACCACTCCCTTGAAGGATGGCTATGACTAAAATCTTGCTACAAATAGCACTTTCTTAGAAGCTTCCCGCATTGATCAGCTTCACAAATGACCACAAACAGATGACATCTCTATGTGGACTTCCCGCATCGATCAGTCTGCCTTCAAAAAAAAAAAAATGACGGACAAAACTTTAGAGTCATGGACTTGTCTATAGTCGTTCTCGGGGTCACCTTTAAAAGTAGCAAAGTTGTTCCTACCAAAAAGGGTTCCCCCTTCCATCTCACATCAATCCTATCACCCCTGCATACTCAAGGGATTTCAAGCTCACTTAACGTCAAGTGATTCGATTACCACTCTAACACAACCTCTGGTCAACGACGTCATGCATGAATGGGGCTCTTGGTTCTCATAACCCCTATCTATGCTGTCATTCTGGTCCTTGTCAATGAATGAGCAATTCGCCTTTCACTTTTGACACATTTTGGTCACACATCCAACAAAATCATTATCTATCCAACCAAACTCAAACTAAACCAATCCAACATTTTCAGACTATGACATGACCCAGACCATTCACATAGTTTCTATGGACACCAATACACATGGAAACTATCAACCCGACACAATTTATGTTAAGCATAAACCAATACTTGCTGAAGCATAAATAGACCTCCATTCATTGTTAGCATACATCCATAACGAATATAGAAACTTGTTAGGGATGAAAGACCCCTCACCCAATGTTGCAGAATACACCATTTGGAAAAGGCTGTAACATCTTTTTCTCCTCATCATTTCATCATGACCAAAACCAATCTATCGACCATTTTGACCACCTGTCTACCACTCGGACCCTTTGTCTGAACTACATTGGTCTGAGGCCCTATGACTGGGGCTATGTAGGCAGCACTCAGATGACATGACTGTCTTTTGGCTTTAGCTCGACCACCCTCATTTGTTCGTCTCTCTGATGGACAAACCTTCTTTCCTCCTTTTGACCCTGACCTTGCCCTCGACCAAGACCAATTCCATCCCTTTGACCCTTCCTCCCTTCTAGGGAGAACTACATTGGCCTGAGGCCCTTTACACAAAGGGCTATGTAGGCAGCACTCAGATCACATGACGTCTTCTGAGGTTAGCTCGGCCACATTCCTTCATCCTTCCATCCACCTTGACTAATGACCATTGGAGATCATGCCTATCTCCTCTGACTTCGACCACTTCTAGAGCAATGTTGCCTTGGTTGTTTTTGCATATATGCTACCTCATGGCTGGTTAGAAAAATTATGCACAGATTATTTTGGACCCTCACAAGTATCAGATCGCAAGCCGGTTGATCCACACTACTTGTGACTTTTTCATGTTTTTGGGAGCACTTCTTGAGCCCGAGATACCTAGAACACGACGACCATTTGGAGCTTCAGCTTAGATTGAATAACCCAATCAGCAGATGACTAAATGCTGGGGCCCAGTTATTTCAATTTTGGCACTCCTCGACCCTTGACCTGCGACACTTTGACCTGACCATCTCGTGAAGTGGTATGCGTGTAATCACGACTTTTGCCACGTTCAGCCTGATAACATTTTTTCATCCTCTCTTTGTCAAATCAGCACCCAATTCCCGGTTCCCTTCCTTTGACTCCTGCTTTGAGGGGGAATACCTCATCCATAATCGGGGCAATCCACCTCCTATTTTTGTCTTACAGTTCATTCGAACAACCAACAAGACAGAATCAACTTTATCCCTCACCTGGGGCAATCACTCCTGTTTTTGTCTTGCAGTTCATCCAGAACAACCAACAAGACAAAAAGGGGCAAATGTAGACACCTAAATCGTGTCTACCCCTTGGTCCTTTCTCCCCCCCTTGGTCCCCTTCATCCACTTAACCACTCCTCACCCATATTTTATTAATTTGAAATAAATATCCTATTTTAAATTAATAAAATCCCTTTTCCCTCTCTCCCTTGCCACCTCACCACCCTAGGATACCCTCCTTGGATTCCCTTCATTCCCCACATGGCCATATT
>JARHVA010009058.1:100000-147500 GCA_037957365.1 Torreya grandis | reverse complement strand
AACAGACTCCTCAAGTCATTAGGGCTCTACTCGGCTCACATCACCTTCAATAGATCACCTCAACCAACTAGGTCTGCATACAACTTTACGAGCATTTTTCGTATAGTAAAAATATGATTTATCCATTTTATCATAATATTCACTAGGTATATTTCATCATGATATCTTATTTATGGTTAAAATTTTATCATAGCTTGGATAAGATGATAACACCCTTTTTGGTGCACTTTGCCTACTGAGTCAACAACTCACTATTAAAGACTAATGTGATCTTCTTCCTAACAAAATTAAAATGTTAGTTTTTTCATGATGAACCTAAGATTATCTTCATACAAATGAGACATTATATGCCATTTCTAGATTCACTAAACAACTCTAAGATCAGCTTCACTAGTTTCCTTTGTTCACTATATCCTACATATAGTCTTCTTTGTTCAATAAACATATTTAGACCTGTATTGTCTTTACTCATGAACGTCACTCCATATTAATGACATTTAATTCAATAAAAAAATTATATCATACAACCTTCATGACCATATTGGTCTTGTATACCAATTATCTTACTCTTATGTTGTTCTTATTTTTATCTCAGACTTTTAGACCTAGTCTTGTGTTTAGACAAGCGTTCCATACCTTCAAAAAAATATAACTATTGAGTATTACCATCCACATAGACCAAATAATACTCACTAAATTTTGAAACCTCTCACAACTTCAACCACTTCATAAGGGATCCTTCCTAGGGTTTATTGTCTTGAAACCCTCATCAATTTTTCCAAGCTTGTCTTGAGCTTGCCTTTCTTCATAGGGCACATACAATGCATACAAAATGCACATATGAGAGATAAATGATCTTGAGAACATTATAAACCAATATGAGTAATCATTTTTATGACACAAAGAAGCAAAAATCCTCTATAATTTACCTTATTTATAAAGGATAAGAACCTTAAGGACACAATCATATCCTAAGATGACTCTCTTACAAAACAACCTTAAGATCCTTAACAAAATGCACATACATTTATTCAAGGAGTTGATGATGCCATATAATAGTTATAACACCATTTTAGGTTAATTAGAAAGGATCTAAACCCTCTTAGATCAATACAGGTTCACAAGACAAAACAAAGTCAATAGAAAACAACTTTGTCATGCATTAAATACACTTGTATGGATTTTCAAAGAATATTACCACATAGAGGATAATTGTCATGGAGTCTACTAAAACATTGAATTTTACACCAACTTGATTTGACCAATATCATACCTTATATAAGAACTTATTTGATCTCAGATCCAATGGACACAAATGGTCAATTTGAACTCCAACGTTCATATTTTTTAATTTCAACGGCTATTTCCTATAACCTAAAATCGACATCCTTTTACACTTAACAAATTAATAAATGATCTTTAAAAGCTTATATCTTTAAAAGGAAAACTCCTCATGACAAAAATTTTTTAGGATAGCTTC
The DNA here is from genome assembly GCA_037957365.1 of Torreya grandis. NCBI lineage: Eukaryota > Viridiplantae > Streptophyta > Pinopsida > Cupressales > Taxaceae > Torreya > Torreya grandis. Next base: position 146,020 of record JARHVA010009058.1, on the reverse strand, counting down.
AGGTCACTAAGTACATCATCTCCATTCATTAATTTGACTAGGATTGATTTTTTGAGTACCTACAATAAATGCATGAACTTCTTAGTATATTCATACTTCTGTGACGGTCTAGTCCTTCTTAGGCTAGAAAATGCATGTTTCTCTTTCTAAATGATCAAATGACACAATATAATTTCACCAAGACATATATAGATGCCTCACAACCTCTTCTTTGTCCTCACTAACTCGCACACATGCTTTTACATTTCCCATCATGCTTCAGTAGACTTGGCAGAATCTATGACAAGGTCTAGGTGTAGACCTCAACCAAGCAACATCTTCCTTCTACGATGCTAGAGGACCGTGCATACCACCTTCAACAAGATATTTATTTCAATATGTTTCCAAATTCCTTAGGTTTTATTTTTGAATTGGATTCAATATAGTCCTTCTTCTTAGTTAATCTTTCTAGTACCATCATGGAGTCTTCAATCATGACCTTTACTAGCTTAGCCAGCTTGTGCTTCTAGGATCACCTTCAAGCTATAAAGCCTCATCTAAAGGACCTGATATGATACTAATTATTGGAATCATAACCTCTAGGTGGTGAATAAGCTTACAAACTGTACTTTCAATTCCATATATCATTCATTAGTCTTTCAAACCAGTCTAGTAAATAAGCACTGCATAGAGAAGCAATCACATAGACAAGAATCAAGATAACAACACAAGAGCACAAGAGATATATGGGAAACCCTAATTGGGTATAAAACTCACTAACACACTACTTGTAATATTTTACTATAATAAATGGATCAAACATTTATTGAGGCACCAACCTCACAAGGAGATCCAACCCTTACCTAGTCAAGCACCCACTTAACTAGTCTTTAACAAGCTCTATATTGAAATGAAGATATAAACCCATAAGTGACTTGGTACTAACCTAGACAATTAAAGGAAACTTATAAAATATAAAAAATATAAGGTATCTCAAACTCCCTCTTGACCAAGTACCAACCTAGCCAGGACAAGCTTAATCACCTTCACAATACCTTGTTGCTCAATCAATGGATGGTGACCTATTCTTCAGCTCTCTATCCTCCTTATCTAGATTAAAATATATATATATAATACACTTGTAAAACACCTTGACATAGTGGATTGCACCTAGGGGTAGGACGCCTAGCTCCTACCCTTCCACACGTAACAATAGAAACTCCCCTCTCACTTGTGGGACCAATGAAGCTGGAGGGGAGAGTCTATAGATAAGGGCTAGCTCCCTCTAATGTATCTTTTAGGCCCTGGTTTCTCCTAATACTAAAATGAAAAAGGGGGGGATGAAAAGGGAGAGAGAGAGATGTTGAAAACAAAACCTAAGCCTAAAAAATGAAAAGGTGATACACCAAAAAAGTTGACCCACCCAGCCTGAATATACACTTTTCACCGAAAAGAAGCACCCATACACTTCATCTGAATCAAGAAGCTCTTCTGCAATAGTCAGCTAGGGGTCCATGGAAATATAGGGAGGAAGACACTACTAGAGGCATCTTCAGACACACTTATGGCAGCCTATTCATAGGCACCTACATTCCCCTAGGAACACTTCTGGCAAACCTGCAGAAAAGAGACTTCACAATGCATTAGACATGTTGTAATTGATCTGTGAGAAGCATGAAAGACAATGACTTAACACAAAATAAGAACACAGACATATAATTTAAAGTGCAAGTCTAGATAGAGGTAAAAATGCTAAGTCTTGATTCAAGGTAAAAATTGGCAGAGCTCTGCCTTACAAGCCCAAGAGATTTTTGGGCAGAGTTTTGCCTTAAGGCTAAGAGAGTCCATCCTTTCTCAAATGAGAAGATTTACAATATATATATATATATATAAAGGAAGAGAACTTGGTGATTTTTTGGAAAGACTTTGGTGCTCTTTTTGCAAGCTGGCCCATGTGCACCTGAGCCTTGGGAAGAGGGAACCATTTGATTGTCAGTTCTTACTTTGACTTAGGCATTCCACATTAATGTGAAAAACATGGTTGCACCTCTTTTCTAAAAATAGACTGCTCTCTTCCTATAAATAGACTGCTCTTTGTGCAAGCTGGCCCATGTGCACCTGAGCCTTGGGAAGAGGGAGCCATTTGATTGTCAGTTCTTACTTTGACTTAGACATTCCACATTAATGTGAAAAACATGGTTGCACCTCTTTTCTACAAATAGACTGCTCTCTTCCTATAAATAGACTATAGTTTTTCCCCTCATAAATGCCAAATGGAGAAAGCAAGCCATGCCACTCACTATTTACACTATTTGATGACCATCTAGCAATAACTCACCTCTCCTCGCCACTTGGACTGCTTTGTCTTTTCCTACACTTCATCTTCCTCCTTGCCTTGTCTCTTCCTAGATCCTTTAGCCCTCGAGGGCTATCTTCTAGCAGGTCACTGCATTCCTTGGGCTCTCGCTGCTTGCCTTGGCCATTTTGTAATGATTCTAGTGAGTGACACTTGGTGTGTTCTACTGTAAAATAGGTAGGACATGTGGCAGCATCTGCTTGACTCATGGAATCTTTAGGCACCCTTTATTTTGGGTTTCTTGTTTACAGTTTTTTTGAATTCCTTTAGACTTTTTGTCTGAAGAAATTCCTTTAGACAAAAAGTCTGAAGGATTTCTTCCTTGCCTCTGTCGACTGCCTTAGAATTTTTTTTGAAAGAAAACGTCCTTTGTAGCCTTCTTGAAAATGACCCTTCTAAAGGGTGCCTTTGCACCTAACTAACTTCGAAAAGGGCACTCGTCCTTTGTTTTCGCGGATGCTCCTTTGAACCAACTAATTGAACTAAGCCATTGAACTGACTGATTGAACCAAAAATGGTTCAACGGTTCAACACTATGTGCCATTTGTTTGAACTGTGCCACTTTAAAACAAGCCTTTGAACTGAGCCAATGAACTTTGCAGTTAAACCGAAGCATTAAACTTTGATTGAATCAAAAAATGTTGAACCTTTTAAATTGAACCAAAGTGTTGAAACCCGCCGATGAACCAAAGTGATGAATTGACTGAGTGAACCAAGCATGAACCAAAGATGATAAACTTTGCCGATTGAACCAAAGCTTTGAACTTTGCCAATGAACCAAGGTGAATGAACCAAGAGCATCGAACCAATGTATTGAACCAAGGCTTTGAACCAAGCGATGAACTTTGGTGTTGAACCTCAAACATTAAACCAAATCATCAAACCAAAGCAATGAATTAACTGAGTGAACTGAGTGATTGAACCATCCAATTGAACCAAGGCTTTGAATTGAAGCGTTGAACCAAGGCATTGAACTAGTTCAATGGTTCAATGGTTCAAAGGTGCTAACTCTTGGAAAGATTATGCCGTTGAAACACTTTAAGCTCACTTTCCTTATGAATTTATTTAGACAAGAGTCTAAAGAAGCTTTGTAAAACCTTGCACTCTTTGACTAGTTCTTCATCTGTCAAAAGACTACACCTGTAGAGTCTGTAGAAATTTTGCAGAGTCTGTAGAAATTGTAAGACTCGTGCAAAATCAAAAGTACTAGCTCAGAACAGCATAAAAAAGAAAGGGGACCAATTTTTTGGCCTGTTAGACAAAAAATGGTCAATAACACCTATTATGTATCTTTATGGTATCTCAACAACATTCAACTCATTCATCTCTCATTGACATTCTACCCCTCTCAAACAACCTTCTAGTGTTACTCACTCAACATGTCTCTTCTAGGCTCATTAAGTCAATTGACCTTGTAATACAACTACACAATATATATTATATGTTCATCATGATTTATTTCCTCTTCTTGTGGTTTTAAATAAATTGCCTTTGATCCTCAAAGATCTCTTTTCTTCACTTCTATTCTCATCACACTCAACTAACTCAAATAGGCCAATTAGGCCTTGTACTTATACCAATCATTAGAACACTCACACTCTTAGTCGGAAAAGATAATAATCTATTAGGTTCAAACTCAAAATAAATTTTATAACATGTTACACATGTGAAATAACCATCTCCAAGGTCGGTCATAACCCATAATATCCCAAACCACCATTAGGCCTTAAGGAGACCTAATACAATTAGGCATATCTCAATCACATGTTACACTTGGAATCATTATGGATCAGATGGCCCTCACCAAAGACACCAAACATTTTAAACACTTAATTGGAAACATAAACTAACCTCATCCATTCTGAATAATTCATACTTCATTTTATCACCTCATGAGAGCTCCATTAGGCCTTAAAGACCTATTAGGCCTTATTACCCCAAAAATAAAGTATTCAAAGATCAAAATTAAAAAAATTATATATATACATTAAATTCATAATATAAATATGTATATAAAATTTATGACCTAATTTTAATCATTAAATCCACTTGAAATCTACTATTAACCTCCAAATACTCAGAAACACTCTTTCAAAAAGGTCACTTTGTTATGCCAAAACACAGTCAAGAACCTTTGATCACAAATATCTATAAAGGAACTTAGCAACAATATAAAAGATTTAATAAGGTATTATGAAGCCTATATAACATCATAAAAATATTTTATCACTTATAAATTAGGCAAAATAGTTTAGAAATGTCTTTCTCACCAACACACAGGAAAACTATAAGAGACCCTAAAAACATAGTCTTGAAGAATACTATTTTTAGATCATGTAAGGGTAATTTAAATAATTATAATTCATATTAATATATATATATATATATATATATATATATATATATATATATATATATATATATAGGTTATGATGTCAAGAATTGGTCTTACAGACTGATTTCTTAGCTTTCTCTTACACAACCCTTACACAACTAGATAAGCCATTTTGGATTTCATATCACAACTCATTAATATATCTCTCCATGTTATATAAAGAATTAATAGTTAATTTAGGTCTTAAAAAAATTAATTTAATTGGATACAATGACTCTTGTGATATATTCTCACACTCTTCACCTCATCTTGTATACCTAGAATATTCATTCTGATTTAAGAAACAGTCATGGTGAACATGACTTAGAGAACTTGTAGGGACACAACCAAGATTTTTCAAATAATTATCATGATACTATAATATCCATATAAAATATTAAAACACACATTTAGAGAGGTATAATGGCAAATATGAGATATATAGACCAATATCTGAACCATACATATTCACTATCTTAACTCACTCAGACATGTCATTTTGTGAACACCTTTTTTACTTGAGTATGAAAATCATCAAAACTTAAAAACCAAGTTAAAATAAGGTAGATGTATTAAAAAAATACCACAAATTATTTTATTTGTTCCTAATCATTTGAAACCAATCCCTAAATACTTTCGCACTCTTGCCTAGTTTTTCTCACTATCTTCATTATTTTCTCAATTTAGCAATAGCTCAAATTGAGTGAACAAATTGATTGAAATAGAGGTTATAAATTATACAAATAAAATAATATTAAATAATAATAATTATTAAACTTAAACTTCCATCCATTGTGCAAATCTTGACCTAGTCAACCCTACATGTAACATCAAATTCTTTAAAAACAAGGGTTTTTATGTAGCTTTCACTTACAGTCCTGAAAAAAAAATTCCACATGAAGATGCCTAGAGGAGTCCTATACATGATAAAAACATAATATTATCCTTAACAAATAATTATTTTCACTTTATAGTAATATATTTCCATTCAAGTCATTGTGAGGGTTTTGAGAGGGTTTTACACCCGTTTTTATTCTTAGAATTTGTTCATATAGCTCTATCCTTGAAACCACCTCCTAATTATTGGAAATAATTTATAGGAAATTTTTACATCTCTCCTAAATATATTAGGACACTATTAAAAGTTTAAACATGTCAATGAGCATCAATGATTCCTTCTCAAGTCCTCATCTCTTCAATCTGCATACATAAGAACCTTCAAATGTGTTTTCTTACTTTTCCTTTCACCTTAGGACATGAAACCTAATAAAAATTATTGAATAAACATATTACACCTATATAATATTTCACATGATTTATAGGCATAATGATAACTCAGTTTGACACCTTATTAGTTCTCACGAGGTCTCTTTACACACTAGGCCTAGGATTGTCATTTATACTTGGACCTTGATCATACTTTAAAACTTATTGAATTGTTCTCAAAACATCATAAACATTTAAAATTACATCATAAAAATATTACATGTTTCCAAACTTATCCATACAGGTCTCACACTACTATTCTCAATAAGCTACCAAGCTTGTGGCTTCTTACTAGGTCTCTTCATGTAAGGACTATGCCTCAAAACTAACCTTCCTACTACTGTAGATGCATTATAAGACACATTATTATGACAAAAAAACATAATTATATTATAATATAAATCTACACACCTTTTAATAAGATTTATATACTCACCTCACACTATTCATAAGCTTGGTCATTTGTGCGAAACTTAAGGACCTAGTAGATTATGCTTAATCCATCAAGATCTCTTACCAAGAAACTTGCCAACAGTAACTATGGGACATCAATGATATTTTATTACTTTTAAAATGAATTAAAAAATTAATTTATTCAACATACCAATAGGAAAAAACCTCAACAAATGTTGAATTGATTTTTTTAATGGTTTTTTTGGTTGAAACATTAGGCATGGCTAGCTAAGCCTTGTTTCGTAAGAGGTCTAGGCATGAAATAATTAAAGGATATATTTAATTACCAAAAGATAAGGTGATATTGATGAAATATTTAAATTTAAGGTAAAATATTAATTATATACCCCATAAAAGAGGGGAAGTAAGTCATTTTAATGTTGTGAAGACTTAAGGAGTGTAGGGAGGCAAAATGACTAGTTCAAATGCAGAAGATAGTTTTACTAGTATGGAAGTTTGTGTATGGAATATGATATCTATAATGGGAGAGTAAAAATTTGATGAATTTTTTTTCCACAAGGTAGTGTAAGTATTATGTGAAAGTCATGAAGATACTAAATATATTCTTCACCATATTCGATACCCCTATATGTTTTGCTTGTTTTGTGTGGAATTTTAAATACACCAACAACATTATGGATTATTGAGGAGATTTTTCATGGATCAATGTATTACATTCATTTAAGTGTGTGTAATTTGTGAGGATAAACACACCAATAAAATTGGATAGTGTGCAAGGTTTGATTGTTTAGTGGATTTTTTTATGAATGCAAAAACTTATGGTTAAGGGAGTACTATAAAAAAAGTTAGAGGACATGGACTAAATACATTGGATAATGGTGCATATAAATTTTGGTCAATCATGTAACTAGATATATTTTACAATATTTTGATGAAGCTACAATAATATCATGGGATAGAGGATTCCAAATACCATGTCCATAAGTTTGAAATCACTTGGCACATAAAAGGGGCAACATCGCTAGAGTTAAATTTAGGCCATTTTTCTTGATGGTTAATGCACATAATGGTAGGTACATGAATTTTTATCCAACTCAAATTATTATGGAATTGGGTAAGATCAATATTTCAATATTTAGGAATTTTTAGATGCTTGAGTTTGAGCATCATAGTATACATTCTATTAAATAGATATAAAAAAGAACTACTAAAATTATGTACGAGCATGGTATGCATTTTAAGATGACTATCTTGAAGTTTTATTATGAGAAACATTTATTAAAACATATGAAATAGATTTTTTAGGGTTACTAAAAATATTTGTAAGACAAATAGATTTGAAATCTTTTTACAATGTGCAATATGTATTGGATGATTTGTTACAAATGGAGGTAGTAGAATCAAAATTTATCTATGAATAGTGTGCAAGAGTGTTTGTGAGGAGTATGGTACATGGAATGTGAATTAGAGGGCCATACAAAAAAATATTCATTATTTAGAAGGTGCAAGCTATTTTTTTATATTGTGATGTTTTCCAAGAGGGATGAAAGATAAGGAAATATGTGCTAGTACAAAAGTTTAGGTGGGTCAAGGTGATGTGGTGTAAAATTTATGATACACATAGGCATAACATGATAAATTTTTGGGTTATTCCCAAGATATGTGGTGAAAAAATATGGGGTTTTTATCAAATATACAAGGTGCACAGAATAAAAACAAACTTAACAAGGGAGAGAATTTGGTGAAATATGATCTAGCAAATGTTGTGGAGGCAAAGGTGGAAATAGGTTCCAAGAAACTTGTTTCAAATGTGGAACATCATATCACTATTAGATGTAATATCCCAATATTATTTCATGTCATCAAAATTATCAAAGGCATAAGCTAGAGGATTACCAAAACGTTTTTCAAAATATTATGGCAAATAACATAGTGGTGAAAGTCACAATAAACATCCAAATTGAATTAGAAAAAAATGGATGGTGAAAGAGGCCACAAAAAATGTTAATATAGGCCCAATGGTAAACATAGTCAAAATATGCATAATGAAAACTCAGGAAAATAAGTTTTCATTCTCAAAAAAAGAAGTGACATGAAATAAAATAATAGAATTGATGGAATACTCTACTAGGAAAGGTGAACAAACATTCCAAATCAAGATTTAGAAGTGATAACACCAAAAACATCACATAATTAAGTTGTAAACAAATGATTTAAAAGCAAAGAAAATAAATTTTTATTCATAAATAAGATATGTTAGTACAAAGAAAATCCCTTGCATAAGTAGGCAAGCGAAAACATAGAACTAGTCTAACTAACTAATGTGAAATAAATCCTCACATAGGACAAACTCATAAAAGTATGAAATAATTAGCTAATTGTAGTCATTTAAAATGTCAAAATTGGTATCTTGAGTGTGGATTGTGACACCCAACCCATAGGTCTTTCTTGCATGCTCTCATGACCCTTTTAGACACCTTTTTGCTTATTTCTAGTCATCTTGAGATCTCCAAACAATCATTCTACCTATGACAATAAAAAATTCCTAGGACAATCATATCCCCCCAAGTCCCACATATATAGGATATGAGTGCCCAACTTGGACTATAACACTAGACCCTAGGGTATTTTGATGCTCATGTTCAATTACATTTTGAGCTCAAACGGTTATTTCTTTTTGGTTCCTATCATTCATATTGTCATCCTAGCATGAATATATTTGACCCTTGACCAATAAATATCTATAAAATCCCATTCAAAGTTCATTTATAAGGGGTTGGAAAATCTTACAAAGCAAGGAAGAATACAGGCAAAACCATTAAGGCAAATTTCCATGTTCTTTGTATACAACCATCCAATACAGATACAAGCACATATAAATCCTCACACCAATCCCTAGCCACCTTAAACACACCCAATTTAGCATTTTTTTCATCCATATAACACTATTTCACAATTCACATCAAGTGGGAGAACTATATATAGCTTGATCCCTCTTTGACGTATTGGTATGTAGGTAACATGCAAACACAAGGGGTATGGATACTTGTTTAGTGCATATTACACACTAACCCCCCTTATTTCTCAAATTTTATCAAAACATCATAAATTATATGGTTTTAAGACTAAATCAACTCTACAAGGAGTTTTGTATAGTTTTAGTAGTCAATATTTTACATGCAGGCTCACACAGGGATAATGAATAAAACCTAAAAAACTTAGGTCTCTCTGAGCAATTTCAATAACATCGGTAGAAGAGGACTATAACATAAAAATCTAGGGTGTCCTATTTTGACACTCCTATCCTTTCACAAAATGAAAGATAGATCCTAATTTTTGACATTATACCAATACTACATAGCCAATATTAGACCTTGCAACAGTTGTTTCAAATTTTTTTTAGATAAGTCTTATTTTCTCCATATTTACTAATTTAGTCAACTCAAACCTTTAACTAAACTAGGAATAAGACTCTAATATTATCAAAATAGTTAAATCATTTGGTATTCTTGAGCCTCTTACTTAGAGGGATTAGACACATAGTCCAAACATTGATTAACACACACATGATCACATAGCTTTACTTAGTACATGATGATAGATCCAAAGGGCCAACCTTTGCATTCTTGAGACACTCTCATGGAATTGAGAATTAAACTTCATTCATGATATTAATTTTGGTATAACACCATTCAAAACATACCTAACATCACTCAGCATCACAATAGGTTTTTTATTGGTTCATGTACTCAATGAGGTGTATTTATTCCTTTCTCTTCCTCTCTCTTTTACCCAATTTTTTTTACATTTTTACTTTAGACATAACATGTCTAGTAAGAATTGATCTACTCCTAATTTTATTTTTTATATTTAAAATTCATGACATGCTTTCTTTACACACACCTAGCATCACACAAGTTTATGAGCTTCACCCTTGTGAGTAAGTTCAGGAAAATTTTCTACTTTTCCTTTATATTAGTATTTCACTTTGCTACATCTGTAGAATAAAGGGGGGGGGAAATGTAATCATATAAAATTTTAAAATTGGTATCTCAATTGTGGCTTGTGATACCCAACCCATAGGTCTTTCTTGGATGCTCTCATGACCCTTATAGACACCTTTTTGCTTATTCTTAGTCATCATGAGCTCTCTAAATGGTCATTATACCTCTATCAAGTAGTATTTCCCAAGCCAATCCTATCCCCCCAAGTCCCTTATCTATAAGACAAGATTTACCAACTTGGACTATAACATCAAACCCTAGGGTGTCATATTTTAGTGCTCCTATCGAATTAAATTTTGAGATCCAATGGTTATTTTCTTCTAGTTCCTATCCTTCATCTTGTTATCCTAGTGTGAATAACTTCAACCCATGACCAATATATCTCTATAAAATCCCATTAAAAGTTCATTTAGAATAAGTTTGGAAATTATTACAAAGTAAGCAAGAATACAAGCAAAACCACTGAGGTAAATTTCCCTATTCTTTGCATATAACCATCCAATACAACTACAAGCATATCTAGTTTAGTATTTTTACATCTACATACATTATTACACAAATCACATAAAATAAGAGAACTAAATATGGCTTGATCCCTCTTCAGAGTATTAGTATGTAGGTAGCATGGCCATATAAGGGGTGTGGATACATGTTTAGTGCATCTTACACACACTAACCCCCCATTCTTTCTCAAATTTTATCAAAGCACAATGAAGTTTAGGATTTGAAGACTAAATTAGATCTACAAAGAGTTTCGTAGACTTTTAGCAGTCAAGATTTCATAGACAAGCTCACATAGGGATAGTGAACAAAACCCAAAAAACTCAGGTCTTTGTGAATAGTTGGACAATAGCCATAGAAGATGACTATAGTGTCAAACTCTAGGGTGTCTTATTTTGATGCTCCTATCCTTTCATAAAATAAAAACTAGATCCTAATTTGTGACACTATCCTAGTCTTGCATACTAATATTAGACCATACAATATTCATTTCAATTCATTTTTAGCTATCTTATTTTCTCCATATATATTGTTATTTATAGAAAGGTTAAAAATATAAATAAAATATATAAATTAGTAGTTAAATTATTTCAATATTATTTACTAATTTAGTCAACACAAACCTTTAACTAAAATAGGAATAAAACTCTAATATTCTTAAAATAGTTAAATCATGAGTATTCTTGAGCCTCCTACTTAGAGGGATTGGACACATATTCTAAAAATCGATTAAAAGACACATGATCACATAGCTTCACTTAGTGCATGATGATGAAGCTAAAAGGCTAGCCTTTACATTCTTGACCCACTTTTAGGGAATTGAGCACTCAACTTCATTCATGATATTAATTTTGGTACAACATCATTCAACACATACCCAACATCCCTCAGCATCACAATAGGTTTTTTATTGGTTCAAGTACCTGGTGAGGTGTATTCATTCCTTTTTTTTCCTCTTTCTTTTACCTAAATTTTTGTACATTTTTACTTTGGACATAACGTGTCCAGTAAGAACTCATCTACTCCTAATTTTATTTTAAATATTTATACTTCATGACATGTTCTTTTTACACATACCTAGCATCACACAACTTTATAATCTTCACCCTTACGGGTAAGTTTAGGTACATTTTCTACTTTTCCTCTATCCTAGCATTTCACTTTGTTGCATCACTAGAATAAAGGGGGGGCCAAATTTATTCATATAAAATATCAAAATTGGTAGCTTGAGTGTGGCTTATGATACCCAACCCATAGGTCTTTCTTGCATGCTCTCATGACCCTTATAAACACCTTTTTACTTATTCCCAGTCATCTTGAGATCTCCAAATGATCATTCCACCTCTACCAGGTAGCATTTCCCAAGCCAATCCAATCCCCCTGGGTCCCACACCTATAGGATAGGATTGCCTAACTTTGACTATAAAATTAGACCCTAGGGTGTCATATTTTGGTGCTCTTATCCAACTATATTTTGAGCTCTAATGGTTATTTCCTTCTAGTTCCTATCCTTCATCTTATTGGCCTAGTGTGAATACATTTGACCCATGAATAATAGATCTCTATAAAATCCCTTTCAAATTTCATTTAGAAGGAGGTTGGGAAATATGAAAAAGTAAGCAAGAATATAAGAAAAACCATTGAGGCAAATTTCCCTATTTTCTACATACAACCATCCAATACAGCTACAAGCACATCCAAATTTTCACACTAGTCCCTAACCACCTCAAGCACACCCAGTTTAGCAGTTTTGTAGTCGCATAACACTATTACACAAAGCACATCAAGTGGGAGAACTACATATGGCTTGATCCCTCTTTAAAGTATTGGTATATAGGTAGCATTCCCATATAAGGGGTTTGGATACATGTTCAATACATCTTACACACACTAACCCCCCTTCTTTCTCAAAGTTTATCAAAGCATAATGAATTCTAGGTTATGAATAATAAATCATATCTATAAGGAGTTTCATATACTTTAAGTAGTTGAGATTTCATAGGTAAGCTCAAACAGGGATAGTGAACAAAACCCAAAAAACTTAGATATCTACAAGTAGTTTGGATAATATCAGTAGAAGAGGACTATAACATCAAACTCTAGGGTGTCTTGTTTCGATGCCCCTATCCTTTCACAAAATAAAAACTAGATCCTGATTTGTCACACTATCCCAGTCCTACACAACCAATATCAGACCCTACAATAGTCATTTCAATTCATTTTTAGCCAATTCTTATTTTCTCCATATCTATTGCAATTTATAGAAAGGTTAAAAATACAAATAAATTATATAAATTAGTAGTTAAATTATTGAAATATTATTTAATGATTTAGTCAACTCAAACCTTTAAATAAATAAGAATAAGACTCCAATATTTCCAAAATATTTAAATCACTAATACACTAGAAAACATGAGAAATACATTAAATACATACTCTAACACCCTTATCAAGTGAAACTAGGGGTTAAAAATAGCTAAAAAAATAGTGGCATATCCATAGTATGAGTCCTAACAAATAGGTCTGATAGGGTACTCATGTACAATATGTATCCATGAAATGAAGAAGGAAGATGTCCTCATGAACACCCCCCTAAAAATAACTTTTGATACCCTAAGCATGTCACACAACTCAAAGAAATGAGGTGATGCAAAAGGCTTCATGAATATGTATATAACCTGATATTGAGTTAGAATATACTCTAAGCCAAGAATTCCATCCTAAATGTGCTAACAAATAAAATGCATATGTACCTCAATTTTCTTGGTTTCTTGATGCTCAACTAGGTTTCAAGATATGTGAATTGTACTCTAGTTATCACACCAAAGTAAAAATCTTGCATGAATCCAAACCTTTTCAATAACTAACAAATCCAAATAATCTTTTGACTTGCTATAAATGCTTCCCTATACATAGCCTCTATAGATAAAAGTGTAATAGCCTACTGCTTCTTATAGAACCAAGTAAAAGGTTGAAGAACCAAGATAAAAGATGTATCTATAAGTAGAATGCCTATCATCAAGAGAACCTACCCAATTTGAATCACTCTATCCAACCAACTAAGTGGAACCTTGGTATAGTGTAATCTAAAATAAGTAGTGCCTCAAAAATATAATAAAATCTTTTTGAGAACCTACTAATGATTGTCATGAGGGTCATGTGCAAACCTAAATACAAGCCTAACTACAAATGAAATGTTAGGGTGAGTATGGGTCAAATACAAAATACTCCCAAACATTTTCCAATATAATGTAGGATCACAAATTGTAGTATAAGTGGTAGTGAGAGTAATTCCAAACTATAAAAGAGAAATACTTGGCTTGTAATCAGCCATGCCAAAACACTGAAGAAAATTAAGGGTATAATTTTTCCAACTTAAATAAATCCCTATATCTAACTATGAAATTTATAAACCAAAGAAGAAATACAAAAGGCCATGATCTATCATGCCAAACTATGCTAAAAGTTCCTACTAAATAGTTTGAATTTGAGATTTCTATGAGAAGAAGATCATCAACATATTAGACCAGTATAATAATGTGCTCCCCAATACATTAAATATACACTATGGGATCAGAGTGGCAACACAAAAATACAATGGAAAGAAGAAATTAATCCATCTTCTCATACCAAGATCGAAGGGCCTATTTGAGACCATAAAGAGACCTCATAAGTCGACAAATAAGAAAATAATCATGAACAAATTGAACTTGATACTCCATATAGATTTCATCATGTCAGTATTTATGCAAGAAAGCACTCTTAACATCCATCTGGTATATGGGCCAACCCTATGATGCATCAAGAGAAGTACAAGTTGAAAAAAATCCATCTTAGTAATAGGTGAACAAGTCTTAGAGTAGTTAATACCTTTGACTTGTGAGAACCCATTTGTAATAAGATATGACTTATAATTATCAATGGACCCATCATCTAGATACTTAGTGTGGTAAATCCACTTGCACCTAACCAACTTTATTCCCTTACGAAAAGTGACCAAATCCCAAGTATAATTCTTCATTCATGAATAATACTCATCTGTCATTGCATCATCTCACTCCTGTATCCCATGAGACTATGGATTTTTTTTAGATACCTAGAGAATGACTTTCACAAAATTGAAATCCCCATATAATATGTACAAATATGTTGAGTAGGGAGACTATCCTAAATGAAAGGTGATACCTTAGAAAGTATAGTACAAGACCAGATAGGTGTAGTGGCAACATTAGAGTGAATAGAATCCTCATCCTCCATAAACTCCTCAGGAATATCTTGAAATGGTTCCTCGAAGAATGAATATTTGAGATGAGGTGAATCATTAAAAGAAGAAGGTATGGAAGAATATGAGAAGTCATGGGATTTAAAGCACTCGTAAAACTATACGTGTGTTCAAAAATTAAAATCAGGAGTATCAGGATATAAAAAATGATAAGTTTTTATGTCCTCATAATACCCTATAAAAATAAAAGGTTTTATATTATTATCCAATGATTTCCTTTTCTTTTTTTTGTATAAATTCCCAAGCAAGGCTCCCAAAGAATCAAAAAAATGAGACATCAATGTTGGTTCTAAACTATGCCTCTTCCAAAGTTATATGCTCAAGTGATCGATGTGGTGTGAGGTTATGAATATAGTTCACACAATTAATTACCTCTGCCCAATAGATAGGAGGTAAATCTTGTGAATGCATCATGCAGTTAGCCATCTCATTCAAATTTTAGTTCTTCCATTTTGTTAAGCCATTCTTCTGTGGAGTATGAGCAACAAAATATTGGTAAACAATACCTTGGTCTACTAAAAAATTAGAGAACTCTCAATTGAAGTACTCCCCCCCCCCATTTTTTTTACATATCTTCTTAATGCAACTCAAAGACTATTTCTTGACCAAAGCCTTAAATACTTTGAAATGATCAAATACATCAATCTTGTACTTTAGGAAATAAACCCAAGTATGCCTCAAGAAATTATCAATGAAAGTAAGTGCATACTTATCTCCATTGAAATAAGGAGTAGGAAAGACCATCAAATCACTGGGCACAAGCTCAAATGGTGAATAATCTCTCATGGACATAGCCTTAGGAAAAAAATCTTGGTGTTGTTACCTAATGCACAACTAGGGAAAAATCTTTCAAGAAATGAAACTAGAGGAATAACCTCTACCATACTATGAGTTATCATCTTCTTAAAATATCTATAGTTTAGGTGTCCAAATCTCTCATCCCAAAGCCAACTCTCAGAATATATATGAGAAACTAAACACATCCGTCTAGGAGTAGTATCATCAAAACACTCAAAATAATAGAGTTTAGAACTATGACCAACAACACCATGTGAAATAAGTTTATGTGGCTCTAAAAAATATCAAACTTTAGAACTTTGTGGTGTGAAAGTCACTGTCTTATCCTAACCAGAATGACAAATCTAATAAACTAAAAGTAGATTAATGGTGATCTCTAGAACATATAATGCATCATTGATGAAACCACTATATAGATGTATGTAACTCTTCCCCTTATCAAAAATGAAAGAATAATCTCCAACATTAATGTTGGAAGTAGAACTCAGACCAAGAGATATAAAGGAATCTTTGGAAGAAGTCATATGATGTGAAGCACCATAATCTATAACCTAGCCATCTAAAATAGTTAATTTATGATTTCTTGACTACATTAAGTGCTTTCCCATGCTCATGAGATGGAGATGGAGTGGAGATATAAATGTTGTGTTTCCTAATGACATCCTCTAAGGCTTTCATTCTCTTGAAACATCTAACTCTTCATGACCAGTCCCCCCACAAATAGGAGTAAGATAGGTTAAACTTATTCTTAGATTTAGAAGATGTTTTAGGTTTAGATATGTTAGTGTTGAGCTTAGGTGCATTTTGAGATGGAGGGAGAGTTTTCTTCTTCTTAACCTTATTTTTTCCAATGTTCTTAAGATGTGATGTGACTAATTATTTTTGATATGTGGAAGACTCAAAATGAGACAATTTGGATTCCTCCCTAGTAAGTCTCTCACAAAAAAAATCTAGATCTAACATTTTGAATGCAACACCTAAGGCATTCATATTGTATAAAAATGTAGAAGCAAAGATTTAGAATGGGGAACTCAACTTAGACACAATCAAGTACACACACTCTTAATCCTTCTTATCTCATCTACTTCCCTTCAATTGTGTCAAAAAATGCTTAAACTTAGTGAGTTAGTCTACAATAGAGGCAAAGTCATCTAGATTGAGTGGAGTTATCTCCACTTCAAGTTACATGGCTCTCAAGTGATCTACTTTATGAAGCAAACCCTTTAACTTAGCCCATATTTTGAATGAAGAATAACATCCATCCAAATGAAATAAAATACTATCACTCACATAACCCCCAATCAAATCCATACACTCTTCAAACTTACATTGGTGCTAAATGTTTTGAAACTCACATGTAAATTATGGTCAAATTTTGTTTATTTGGGACCATAATCCTTTGCACTTTATGATTGTTTCCATTTGAGGTCTCCATGTATGATAATTATGTTTTTTCAAAGGCTCATAATGGTAAATACTATAATTAGAGGCCATGCTAAAAAATCAACAAAGATCATAAAGAATGCAAAAGGGTATACAAAATTGGCACCAAGACAACCCCCTAAAAGATTGTATTAAGAACCCCCCAATTTGTCACTTTAGAAAAGTGGTGTGTTTGTATAAATTAATGACACCAATAAATAGATAATATAAAACCATGTACTTTTGGAAAAAATATAACTCAAATTTTAGTTATGATTCAAAAATTATAGGCATTATGATTTTCTGTAAAATAGGTTGAAACATTAAAAAAGACACTACAAATAGATTTTTGTGACCAAATTAAAAAATAATATAGTCATCCAACCACTTTTTAAAACAAAAATTGAACCATAAATTTATAAATTCCAACCAAAGTGAAAAAATATCCATCTGGTTACCTCACTACACATGCAAGTGAATGATACTCCCTCTTGAGGCAAAAATACAGCTTATAAAAGTAAAAAAATGAATTAATATGTTGTTTTGAGAGGATAAATGGTGGTTTACTAATGTATTTTGGCTGAGAAGTATTTTCTAGAAACCTTCTTTGTATATCCTTCTCTTTCCAATGCCTTTCCATAGCTTCCTTAGATCTGTAATGCCTTGGTAAAGAATTCTATGCAATGCTTAACGACACAAGTTTTAGTTGAGTTCAAGGTAGAAATAGATAGAGAAAAGAAGATCCACTCTTGATAGAAATAAATACAATAGATATGGAATGGATTTCATATTTTGAATGGTATAAAACCAAATCTTACTAGACAATGTCTTCTCTCTTCCTTCTCCTCTACCACACACCTCTCAACAGCTCTTGTTGGAAGATTTTCAACACTAGCTAGATTTGAAATAAAAGAGAAAAAAATAAAATGCACATCCATTATATTTAAATAAAGACATAGACATGTGAAAAGCTCTCCTAGCTCCTGTAATGCCTTCCAACACTAAACTAACCAAAGTGCATATCTAATGCAATGGTGAAAATAATAATGTAGATCATCTCAATAGGTTCTAATGCCTTATTTATAGAAAATGATGCCTTCTACCAAAGTCCCTATTAGTTGTATGCAAAAAAATCCAAGATATGCAACACCTTTTCACCTCAGACAAACACCACTCTCCAAAGTCCTTCAACACTCAAATTTGATACAAAAGAGAAAAAGTGCCTAGCTACAGTAGGTTCCAATGCCAAGCTAAGAGAGTGCATATCACAATAAGGATGCCACTCTCTCCTCTCTCCTCCAACACAAATGAAACTGATCCTTTGTGGAATGTTGGTAGGTATAAAATGATGCCAAATACAATAGATATTACTTAGGTCTCTCTCAATTTACAATAGAAATAAATAATATAAAAGCTTCAAAAGCTTCAAAAAGTCATGAAAAAGAGTGCCATAAGTAGATCTCCACACATGCCTCTCTCATAAAGGGAAATCAACACTCCACCTCATTTTTCCCACACCTCCTCTCTTCCTTCCCTTAAATAATAAAAACCACACACTTTATTTAAAGATTCAATACAAGTGTTAGATCTATAAGAAGAAGAAAAGGCTGAGGAAATATGATAAGGAAAGAAGAAACAGTGGCAAGGGAAAATTTTGAAACAAAATACAATGATGTGGATGGGAGCATCACCTAAAAGATCTAGTTCCATGTTAGGAATGATGACAAGAATTCCAACCCAAGATTTAGAAGTGATAACACCAAAAACATCACACAATGAAGTTGTAGACAAATTATTGCAAAGCAAAGCAAATCAAGTGTTATTCAAAAATAAGATATGCTAGTAAAAAGAAAAGCCCTTGCATATGTAGGCAAATCAAAACACAAAACTATCCTAAGTAACCAATGTGAGATAAATCCTCACATAGGAAAAACTCACAAAAGGATGAAATAGTTTTCTAATAAACTCGTAAACATGAGAAATACATGAAATGCATAATCTAACATACTCAAATGCACCTATTGATAAGAGGTTGTTAGTTGATACAAAATGTATTGCATAGAGCCTCTAAGAGGAGTTTAACATAGATAAATACCTAAACACAAAGACAAAATAAAATAGTTAACATGGTAAAATTAAAGAGAAAGAAAAAATAGAGATCATTGAGATTGTATCCATGCTAAAGTGACAAGCAATGTTGTTGATCTTGAAGGACTAGTTAAGAACTATCATAAAAGGAGCACAAGTACAAGACTTTAAGAAGATGAAGGAATTATATGTTGTGAATAATGTGTAGTATGAAATGGATTTGATTATAAATAAAACTATAAATAACATGGAGGTACACAACCTACTAATAGATATGACTTCAGAATTGATTATCTTGACACAAAATGTATGGAATAATATTAGGAGTCCTAGGCTTTCTTCTTTAACTAATGTATTTTTCATGGTGAACAACTCAAGTTTGAGACCATTGGGAGTCCTTAAGGGATCTAAAATTATGATCATGGGTGGGAAATTTAATATTTATTTTGGGTTAAGCTTGATGGAATAAGCTAAAAAGAATGTAACTTTATTGGGAAGGCCATTATCCTCTGAAAATAAGGCTAGTATGCACTGTAAATAACATTATATGATTTTCAAGAATGGGATAGAGTACATGGTGATTACTTTGGATGAAAATCATGGGACATAATAAGTATAAATAATTTATGTTGAGGATGAGATAAAAATAATATACAACTTTATTATACATGGAAAAGAGTACTTAGACCCAAGGGAAGATGGATTGCTATTTTGGTGGTGCATTAATTTCCATACGAATAGTAATGCATGCACAAGATGGGAGAAATAAAAGTATTAGGTGATTGGGTACATATGTTCACAAGTAAATTCATGGTAGTATGAGCCCCATAAGGAGTACCTTATTTAATATAGGACCTACAAAGGTGCAATAAGAAATTATCAAGAGCATGATAAATAAATGGGTTTTAAAGGTAACACAAACACCTAAGAGGGCATTAAGAGTTTTTGGAAATATTTAATGATGTTTTGCTTACTCAGAGTATTGTTGTGACTTTCCCAACTGGATGTAACATAAACCTTTAAACATTGGATAAACCATGAGTTTAAGCACAATTTTCATTTATGATTGAGATGGGTAGTTCCCTCATATGATGAGATTTTTAGTAATTTAAACTAGAAAGTATAAAGGAAATAAAAATGAAAGAAAATGGTAAAAATTTGAGTGGAGAGAGAATAAAAATAAATGAATAGGAAAATTGGAACTTAAAATAATGTAAAAACAAAAAAATGCTTAGATTACATAGATTAATGAAGTGATTTGGACAATTTAACAATTGAAACCTTTATCTTTAGAAAGGGTGAACAAGACATACTTCAAATAGGGGAATGTATACATCCCCAGAGAGGTTTCAAGGCACAAATTTCTATAGAATGCCTTTGTATTTCATTATATAAATGAATGCAATGTTTTTTTCCTCCTTTCAAATAGGGTTTCATTTAGAATCAAACAGTTTGAGTTGGAATATTTCTTTCAGTATTATGAATAAAAACATAGGATAAGTGGCATGAATGATTACCTAAAATCTCAAAGCATTTTTTCAAACCAAATTAGGTGTATATATCACAAATTATATTTTATAGCATTTCCAACACAAATTTTTAAAACCTAAGAGAGTTTACATGTGATTCAAAAACCACATATTTTAATAGATTTATTCATTCATAGAATGTAGAATAGATATTACAGAGAATAAATAATCAACACCTATGAAACAATCTACTCATCTTATAGTTTATGTTCTTTGAATTCACCACAATCTTTGAAAATGAATAACTTTTAAAAATATGTATCCATTTTTTCCTCCTAAGCTCTAAGCAGAAGAAGTTATGAACCCACTTACAATGGCAATCATCCTATTTATAGGCTATGAAGGTGTAAAAACATTGTAACCAACCAATAACCACTTACATAACCACCTTTTTGGTAAAATATTTATATTTTATAATTATTTATCTAAATTAATTTAAAAAATAAATATGAACTTTTTAAGTTATTACAAAAAGTGAAAAAGAGAAATAGACAGTTAGAGAGATAAAAAGTGATTTTGAGTGGTTATTAGAAATAAGAAGAATATTTTGGCTGAGAAGAGCCCTTAACAGCCACTGCAAATTGGTTTGACTCCTCCCACTTGTTTTATCAAGTTTTCTTTGTCCATTGGGCATTCGATCTTGACATACACTACAAGTCTTCTATTATTTATTCATAATATTTCCTCAGGTTGTGAATCCTATTTTACAATTCATGGTTTCTAAATACATATACACCTATTTTATGAAATATATGGATTTTTATTGGCATTTTCGGGTGAAAAATGCCCAATATATTTGTGTCCACCTCTAATAAACATGCCTTCCCTCATCAGAGGTCTTCTTATATGAACAATATCTCCAATTCAAGCACCATATTAAGCAAGCAAGTTTGAATTCTTCCCTAATCCATTTTCATCAACATACTATTCATGAGGTGTCAAATATCCTGATCTTGGTCCTCATTGAAATCATTTTGATCTTACATGAACATTAATAGAATTTCTTTTCTTTCTCAATGCTTTTAGAATAATATGTAACTGTTTCCTTTTTTTAATATGCCTTGGCAAATTATAATATATAATTGCCTTTTCATCATAAGAATAAAAAATTGGCTCATGTTTTTTTGCCTCCTCACTAGCTTCTAAAAAATAAATATGACTATTTTAAGAAGGATTATAAGTGTAATGCAGAACTAAGAAAAGGCACTCTACATTCTTCCTTTCACTCTGCACTTTTGCAAGAGATACCCAATGTCATGAGTCTTCATCAATATCACTTCCTCTTTTAAATAATTTTTTGAAAGACTCTAAGATTGGTGTATGCCATCAGTAGTCCCAATTTGAATAAGACTATTGAAATAAAAAAACACCTGGATATTATCTTCTTAAATATTATTATGCTTTGAAGTTAGATTAAATTAAATATTGTATATCATCAATTTTATTGTGATTTGGTAGTACCAAGTGATTTGGGATATTCAAGCGTATCAAATTTAACATTTACTACTATAACTAATTCTTGTGTACCTTTGAATTTTATATTTCCATAGTGTTCTTCCTCTTGCATCACAGATTGTTCTTGATATAGAAATAGCCATTTCCTCCACACCTCAAGGCATGGAATGAGTTTTTGTTCCTTCATAGAAATATTGATATAGAATCTAACTTCTCTTTTATTCCAATTTTTAGATCCACCAAATAATGGCACAAGGCTTGAGTCACATCCAAATGCTCTATCATTTATCACATTGGACAATTATTTTATTAAATTATTATTTTTAGTCTGTAGTGGAATCCTTATAGAATTTAGATGATCCAAGATAGGTATTGGACTGTGATGTACATGTTTTGAAAAAAATACAATATATCAATCAAAATGAATTCCCTACTATTTCTCTTGTATTGGTCATTGCCTAACAACAAATGCACAATTGATTTACAAAACAAAATAAGCTGATGCTAAGAATAACATCATGAAAAATCACAATATAGTTATACTCTCAAGGGAATATTTCACATGTAGGTTTGCATTAACTTCCCCGTCATCAACCAATAATGTTTATTATACACAAATCGTCAATGTGTGACATCTAGATATCCATTTTTCATTGTAAAACATATTAATAAATTTTGGTTTTGAAAATAATCCTTGAGAACTTCACCTTACACTTTAATTGATAAGTTTTGAAGTAAATTCAACCATCCTATGGGATTTTGAGTTATTTTTACGTTGTAAAAATCATTTTAGAAGATCTTAGATGTAAAACAAACTTGAGAAAACCACTTTTGGACAATAATTGATATGTTTTTGGTATTGAGGTTTGGCTTGCATAATTTTTAAATTGATTTTACCTTGTAAAGTGTGACTTTAAAGTCTAAAAATGTAAAATGGGAATTATAAGGTTGCATGATAGCTTAAATATTGAAACAACTTAGAAAATGATTAAAAACTTTATAAAATAACCTTTTGAAATCCACCATTTACCACTGTAGACTTGAGAAACTTAAGGTGGGCCTAGGGATAATTTTTTACATGTAAAATAACATTGTCAAATCCACAATATGAAACATGAATTTTAAAAAGTCCCCAATGATAACTTTGAAAACTAATTTTAGACTTATCATGTGAAAATTTGAAGAAGTTGTTTGGAAGATTATAAAGGTGGCATATTTCAATATTTTTTATTTCATGCAAAACATACTTTGAGAACTTTCAAGGTGAAAATTAAAATTGAGAAGGTCACATGGCTTATCAAGAGAACATCATGTGGAAATTTTACAAGATGGCAAGCTAGGAGTATGAATATTGTATGTAAAACAAAGCTTTTGACAGGTCTTGTATTTCATTTATCTAACATTTCCCTGACCCTTGCATGCATGACATGCCTCCCTCACAATAAAACCAACTCATTTACATGTTATGTGAATTGATGTAAATGGAGGAATAGTAATTTTGCAAATGCCTTTTCAAGTTGGATAAATATGTACACTAAACTCTAGAGACTAGTCGCTACCCTTGCATGTATCTCATTATGAAAAAGTAATAAATAATAAATGTTTGATGGAACCCTTGATAGATTCAATAAATGTCATTCAAAGATATACCTATTTGTCAATTTAATGAATATTTTCTTCACTTTCAAATAATATTTTCAATATTCCATGAAATCATCTGCAAAGGGATCTTAGTAACCATTGAAAAACATAACATCTGTATCAGTTTCTTGGCCATCTTACAAAGATTCTTAATGAAAACCCTTGGTATTGAACTTATCATATTGTGTCCACATCTTGGGATCTTTTTAAATATCACAAGCATCATGTATTTATTGAAACATATGTTTTGCATTGGGGTCATCCTTGAGATCAAATTAAAAAACTATCTTATTGAGATGCACCTTGATCATGCTTATTTCTTCCAAGTTACCTATAATTTATCTCACCAATGCACAAGTTAAGATATAAATAATGATGGTCAAAATGTCACACATATATTAATCCTTTTACATTGGGATACAAAGTCAGTGTCTCATTTTGGAAAAAAAATTGTCTCTATCTGTGAAACACCCCCAATTTCTTTCAAGAGCATAATTGGAGATGTTGTCATCAAATGTAAAATTTGGAGGCATTATAGATCAACTTGTGTAGATATGTATATAAAATATTTGGAGGAATGTTTACCCAAGGATGGTATAGGGTCAATTCATTGGTCTATACATTATGAAATTTCCTTGTGTGATGGTGGGCCAATACAATACCTTATTTACCAAATCAGAATACATGTAAGAGAAAATTTTTATATGTTTTGGGCACTTAAAATAGAATATATTTTTACCAATTTTATTAAGATAATCTAGCCTAGGAAAATATTTGGACTATTTTAAAATGAATGGATGAGTTGTGTGGTCATCATCCATGTATGGTTATGGCACATTGTCTACTATAGAGAATTATTAAGCACATGCAAGGTAAGTTATGAGTGATTCAAAATGAGAAAATGTGGATTTGTAAAAGGTTAATGAATATTTCATGGAAAATTTTAGATTCACATCCATGGATGAGAAGTTGAATGTGCATTTTAAATTCATGTTAGCAACCGCCTTTTTTAATAATGCACAGATGAATGATTGATTCCAAGAGATCAAAAAGAGTAAATTTATGGGAGTATAGGTTTTTTATGTTGGAACAAATAATGGTTAAGTGGGATTTTAACCTTAAACTATATGGATAATAAATAAATATATTTGATTTATTAATACAAGGCAATCTCATGTAAATAAATTAAATATATTTTACCATTGGTTCCTCAGGGGGAGGTTGGGCCCATTGGTTATAATGGTCCACCTCCACACCCCATTATTTAAAGACATTTTTCCTTTGGTAAATGTCATTAGAACACATTAACTATTATGATCATTTATGAAGAATATTATTGTATTTGCATGTGGCAAATACTTGTTTGAGAATAAGATTTGTGAAGAAGCTATTTAAGAAGGAGTGAGAAGAAGAGGATTTGATATATTGGGGTGTTTCAATATTGAATAATCACCGTGGGTTTTTTACCTCCTTTGGAGGTTTTCCCAGCTAAATGTCTATGTTTTATTTAATTGATCTTTGTGTGATTTACTAATTAACTCATCACTATATCTTTTTGTATTGCATATATTTCTACATGGTATTTTTATCATGGTTTCAGAGCATGTGGTGTATATTTTTTTAGCAAGAAGTTTTGATCTCTCAGAGAAGTCAAAGATCAAGTGAATTAATTATTTTATTTGAAGACTTTGCTTCTTTAAACTACCATTATTTATTGTTATATAGCTCTTTATGGTGCAGATTTCAGTGGATAATCTCCATTGACATTTTATTCTATCAAATATTCATTTCAGTCACCTTTAAGCACCTTGAAGATCATTCTGAGTAACTAGTAGATAAAATAAGTGATAAAATCTACTTAAAACTACCTTCAATGTCCCTATGCCATAGTTGTATGGTGCTCTGCTTGAAGAAAAAGTTTGAAAATTATTTGGAAAGCTTTTGGTGATAGTTCTGGGTGTTTAAGAGTTGCATTGGTGGATATTTAATTCAAAAACTCCATGTAGATCATCTAAATCATGTCTCAACCATTTCTAAATTTTCTTCAGCCACCTAGGTGTAGGCTTATGACTTGGTTGGCTGAAATATCTTTTTTAACTCAAAAAAATAATTTTGGAATTGCTATTCTATTTATATTGACATTTCAAGAGGATTCTCATATTTTTAGATCCTCTTGTGGCCTCAAGCATTTACTATCTATTGCTACCTCTCCTCCCTTATGCCATGAACATCCATTAAAAGCTTTAGGTAAGTAAATAGTTTTTTGGAATATATTTTAAAAATAATTGAATTTTTTATTTTCTCAAATTCTATGGCCCCCACTCTTTTTAAGCCTTTTTCTTACCAAAAGTTAAAAACCATAATTTTATTTACCATTCAAAAATTACACACACACACACACACACACACACAATTTTAAATATCGGTGTTTAAAAGAAATAAATATAATATTGTTCATGTAAATCTTTGCATAGTGTCATAGATGAGTTGGTGGACCTTATTTTACTCAAACTTACAACTAATAAGATCTCAAGTTCAAAACCCTTTAAAAACATTTTTTCATCTTATTCTCATAGTAAAATTAATTTATAATTAAATTGATTTTTTTTCATTTTTTGGTTTGTGTGCCAAGTTTCATGCATTCAAAACTCTACTTAACAAGTCGACCTTGTTTCAACATTTATCCTAGTCAAAACCTAAAAATGCATAGTCATGTAACTAGTTGATACCTAGGTTTTGGAACATTATTGATGCATATAAGGTAATTTTATGGAGTTGGGAGACAATTTCATGGATATTTTACATAACGTGACTACCTTATAAAATAATGCAATCATGTTATTAACATAACATGTCATGATATGTAAATTATGTCTCGATAATTATGATCCATAACATAATAACATTAATGTATAATATGATCTCATTAATATATAACATGATCATGTTATTGTAAAAAAAATAACATCATCATGTTAGTATTATTTTATAAATTGAAGCAGAATACATGTAGATCGAGTGAATGTTGGTTAATAGATAACATGATCACATTACTATTAATTTAACACAAAAAGGCATGTGGAGTTGCACATGAATCCAAATCTAGATAGAAGCTTATATTTACTACTCTAAATTTTAACAATAAGTTTACATTTATATTGTTACATTTATTTTCTCATAATTTAAATTTATTTTAGTAAATATAAGAAATTAAGGTCAATCTACATCTGATAGAGTTGGTGTCATAGTTTCATGCCTTATGATATGGAAATAGTTTTAAAAAATCCAATTTAGTCAGAACTAAGGCATTTTAAAGGTTTAAGTATTAAACGTAAGGATTTTAGAAAATAATTTTTACAATTGATGTCCATTTTTGGTAAACATATAGTTATTTTTTAGGTTTTTGTGCCTTCTAAATTGATTCTTGGAATTTATAAGACTCTTAGGTTTGTCAAAATTGAATTTTACAAACCACTCACTTTTAAATTGATGCAAATAGGTGTGATTGGGGTATTATAGGTCACATTGATGACCTACACACATAAAATGACCACTTTGTGTTAATTTCACTTGTTCCTCATCCCTCCCTCATCCTTCATCACTTCATACTCATGCATCATCACCCCTAATCACTTTTTCATCATTACTCATAATCCTTATTCACTCTCTCATTGACCCTCACTATCTATAGTCATATCTAATCACTTCATTATCATCCTTGATTACTCTCTCATTGACCCTCACTATCCTTCATCATCCCTAATCACTCACTCCTCATCCCTCATCACTCCCTCATTGACCCTCACCATCCCTCATCATATTAAATCACTCCCTCATTGACTCTCACCATCCCTCATCATCCATAATCACTCTCTTATCATCCCTAATCACTAATTCATCATCCTTAATCACTCCCTCCCCATCCCTCATTATCCCTAATCACTCTCTTATTGACCCTCACCATTCCTCATCATTTATAATTTTTCCCTCATCATCCATAATCACTCCCTGATTGACCCTCACCATCCCTCATCATCCATAACCACTACTTCATCATACCTCATCATCTCTAATCACTCATTCCTCATCCCTCATTAACCCTCACCATCCCTCATCATCCTTAACCACTCCCTCATATTCCCTAATCACTCCCTCATTGACCCTCACCATCCCTATTGACTCCCTCATCATCTATACTCAATTCCTCCTCATCCTTAATCACTCCATAAAATACCTTGATCATGTTATTTTGTTGGGGTTTTAAAATGTTAGGATCTAAAAGTGGAGAGTTGATTGCTATCATAAAATATAAGACATAGTGATCAAAATGATGTGTCAGCAAATTTGAAACATAAATATTTAACTCATATGAAAAAATAGGGGCCTATTAGAAATGTTGTAATTCATAATTTAAAATCTACCAGAAAAGATAAGCAATTAAAACCACCATAATACTAAAAATGGGTAGTAAATACATGAGGATCATGAAGCTATGTGATATACTAAAACCAATCAATTGCTTTTCATATGAGGACATTTTATGATCTGAATAACTACATTGAAGGCCTTCTATTTGTATGTTTATTGATTTATTCATCATACCATAGTGGATTTTTTTTCAAATGATTATAAAAAGTAGTCCAAGATTGGAAAGTGGTGCTAAATTCATAACTTCACTATTAAATCAAATAAAGAGTGTCACACTATGAAATATCTACTTACACATCTCAAGAAGTGGCTACAAGGTATCTAGCTTTATAAAAAAGTAAATAGATAATAGATTATGAACCTAATGATATGTTCAGTACTCAAATTATCTCTACTTTCCCCAATAATAAATTATTTGAATTAAACATATTGTTTCATTAACAAATGTATATCAATAGTATCGATGATATGTGGGTGAGTTGGTTAAGTGACTTGGTTGTTTGATGCAACACCTAGGTTCAAATATTAGTTTAGTATTAGAGGCCAGATGTGACCAATCATTAAGTATTCATGGGCTAGTTGTGGTTGATCATTAAGTATTCATGGGCTAGTTGTGGTTGATCATTGGTATTCTTGGGTCAGTAGTGGATGAACATTGGTATTCTTGGGCTAGTTGTGTCTGTTGATGGTATTCTTGGGATAGTTATGGTTGTTAATTATTATTCTCTTTGGAATTTGGGCTCTTGATTATGTTCTAGATTGATTGGAGATATGATCAAAATCTCATGGGATAGGGACCCCTCAACCTTGAGTATCGATAAAATATATATATCAATGGCGAGCCAATACACTTCATCATTTCCAGTGGAAGTTAAAATAATTTAATTTATCCTAACCATAATTTTAAAAATTTAACTTGAAATTTATACATCATCCATAACCATACGCTAGTGTATGGTCTAGTGTAGGCCTTGAGAAATGGATCACCTAGTAGTGTCACTTGGTATACAAAATCAAACTTTTTAAATATGCAATCCTTTGTGACATCTCACCATTAGAGACGTGTAATTTTTTACATATGTTAAACCATATATTTACCATTTACATGTAGTTTATGAATTAAATCCTTAATATGTGGTGATAGATTGTCAAGATATAACATACCATATATCGTAGTTAGTTCATAAGCTTTTAGTCATTAGTGCTAAGAAGTGCAAGAATCTTGTCAGTTCTAGTAAGAAGTATACTCTTTATGGTAAGAATTAAATGTAATAAAATCCTTATGTTACCATATCATAGTGTGTTTTATCCAAAAATAATAAAGACAAAAAATAATTGAAGCATAAACTAGATGAATACAAGGATATATTTTAGTCACCTAAATAAGTTCATACATATTTTACACTAAATAATATTATTGATTTGATCCCTTAACTACCTCTACCTCAAACCTCTTTATACAACATATAATTTTTAGAGAATGAATATATCAAGTGGTAGATCCATGAAATCAATGGATGATGGACACATCATGCCCAAATCATTGCCTTTTAGAAGCCCAATTATGTTTGTGCCAAAGTTATGAATCAATTAAAATATCTTAAAAATATTAAAGTAAAGAATTATTATCCTCATATAAATATTAAGGAATTTTTCTACCATATCCATGGTGTAGAAGTCTTTTCCAAAATTGATCTTAAGTTTAGGTATCATCGTATTCATGTTGAACCTCTAGAGATTTGGAATATAGTCTTAAAAATAAAGGAAGGATTGATTGACTAGTTAGTTATAACTTTTAGGTTAACTCATGTAGCAAATTCATTCATTGAGATGTTGAAAAACATCCTTAGGCCCTTTACCTATGTCATTTTTTTAATCTACCTTGATGATATATTAATCTTTAGAAAACATGGGATGAACATCTACACCATGTTGAACTAGTGTTTCACATTTTCTATAAACATATTTTTATGATAACATGAATAAATGTTCATTTTTCATACAAGAGATAAAATATTTGGAATACATTACACACAAAATGAGTGCATGTGTGAGCCTAGCCAAGATTCAAGTCATACAATAATGGGATACACTAAATAAATTTGCATCTAATTCAAATCTTCTCAGAGTTAGAAAATTAACAAAGAGATTTGTGTTTAATTTTTATCTTTCCAACCAAACTACCAAAGTTGGAACTGAATAAGGTTTCATCTAGTTAGCTACATAATAAAGATAATTCGATTAATGAAAATTCAAACTCTATTTTATATTAGTACTTATGTTACTTGACTATAAATTTAGAATATCATCGAATTCATTTAGTAATAAAATTGGCTATCAAAAATAGGTATTAACAACACAACAAGTCCTAGAAAGAGTTAATTTCTATTACAATGTATTAAACAACATATTATTGGAATCAAGGATATCTATAGAGTATATAATTACATCAGATGATGAAGGATCAATTATGGATGGTGAGGGATGGTGAATTTCAATGATGGTGTGATGAGGGATGGTGAGGGTCAATGAGGGAGTGATTAGCAATGATGAGGGATGATGAAATATTTATTAGGTATTATGAGGTATGAGGAGGGAGTGATTAGGGATGATGAAGGATGGTGATAGTCAATAAAGGAGTGGTTAGGGATGATAATCCTAAGTGATTAGAGACGATGAGAGATAATGAAGGTCAATAAGGGAGTGATTAGGGATGAAAAGAGATGAGGAGAGAGTGAATAAGGATGAGGAAGTGATTAGGGATGATGAAAGATGAGGAGGGAGTGATTAGGGATAATGAGGGATAGTGAGGGTCAATAGAGGATTGATTATGGATGACAAGGGAGTGATTAGAGATCACTAGGGATAATGAGGGTCAATGAGAGAGTGATTATGGATAGTGAATAATGATGAGAGAGTGATTAGGGGTAATGAGGGATCAGTAGGAAGTGATCAAGGATGAGGAAGAGATTATCAACAAGTTAAATTAACAAAAAGTGGTCATTTGATGTGTGTAGGTCATCAATATGACTTACACTTCCCCAATCACACCACTTTGGATCAAGTTTAAAGTAAATAGTTTTAAAAATTCAATTTTGAAAAACCTAGGACTCCTATAAATGTTAATAATTAATATGAAATGTAAAAAACCTAAAAAATGACTATATGTTTACCAAAAATAGATATAATTTGTAATAGTTATGTACTAAAATCCCTATGTTTAATGCCTAGACCTTGAAAATGCCTAAGTACTAACTAGATTGGATTTTCAAAAATAATTTTTTTATATTGTAAGGCATGCAACTATGAGACCAAATCTATCAGATGTAGAGTGACCCTAATTTAATATATTTAATAAAAAAATATATAGTATAATAAAATAAATGTAACAATATAAATTTAAACTTATCCTTTGTATTTAGAGTAGTAAATATAATCTTCTAGCCAAAGCTAGCTTCATGTACAAATTTTCATGATTTTTTAATGTAAAGTAACAGTAACATGATTACGCTATAAATAAAATTATCACATTATCAATAACATGATCACGTTATCAATAATATGATCACATTATCAATAACGTGATAGTGTTATCAATAACATGATCACATTATCTATAACCAACATTCCCTTCATCTACATGTTTATTGATTTAATTTATAAAATAATAGTAATGTGATCATGTTATCTATTAACATGGTCATGTTGTATATTAACGCCATTACACTATTTGAATTTGCATTTAAATCCCACACCTTTTGGATTTGGAATAGCTTGGATTGACGAGCCTAAGGCTTGGACCTGTTAATCAATAGATAAGTTTGAGAGTTATGATAAAAAAACAACAAAATTCAACTTTGATCACAAAATATATTATGAATTTCAATATAATTTTTTTAAAACTTAATACCATTATGACGAGCATGCTCTCCTCTTTCCAAAAATATGATTTTTATAATTTTTAGACTAATTTAAGGTTTCAAACTATGTTGATTTATAACTATACCTTTTTTAGGCCACTACATGCTACAAGCATACATGCCTATACATGTTCATGTAATTTGTATTTCATTGATCCAAGTGAAAAACAAGTTATATGGTCACAAACTATGACTAATTCTACACACATTCAAAAAAAAAATCATTTTATTTTGAGGTAGTTAGGTGTGTCACATGGATGACTATCCATTTTTTTGTCATTTTTCAAGATCTATTTACTTTAAAAATTCATAAAAAAAAGTATTCATTGAAAAAATATAAAAAAATATAGGTCACAAACTAGAAAATATTATCTAAATTTTCACCAAAGTGTTTCAAAAAATATTAAATGCTACTAAAAAAATGGTGCGCCACATGGCTGTCTATATACTCTATTTTCTTAAAAAAAATAAAAGTTCTTTAAATTTTATATGTTTGACCTATTTATACTTATCCATTTTTAAAACAAATCAGTGTTTTTGAAACTAGAGTCAAAATTCTACATTTCATGTCCTTACACCATCTTCAAATTTGAAGTGTAGATATCTCAAATTATCTATAGAAGTTTAGATTTATAAAATATTAAGAAAATTATGTCCATGAGTAGGCCAATTTTTTCCCCCCAACTTTGTTCACTTACCCTATACATGGTCCATTTTGTTTTTTGAAGCATCCTATTATTAATTTTACAACTTTTTTAAATTATAGTGTCTAGATGGTTGTTCTGAGTGCGACTCTTTCGACACCTAGATTAGTGCATTTCTAATTCAGTTTTTTGAATTATTTTTCATATAAATTGTGTATAAAAGTATATTTGAATATGTGATTCACTTTATTTTTGAAAATAGTACAAAAAACTATTTAAAAAAAGGTTAATTTGTTAAATTATTCTTACATTAGTGTTTTTTATGACACATGCAACACCTTATTTTGTCATAATATTTCACAGTTTTATTGATTTTTATAGCATTAAATTAAATAATTATTATGTTTTTGTAATTTAATTTTTTTTTAATATCAAATATAGTTAAAATTCACACTAAAATGATTCTTTTTAAACATTTGATGAATATCCTTTTTAAAGGGAAGTTATGGCTTCGCCTCATTTTTATTTAGATAAATCCCAAATATTTAATATAAATAACTATAATATATGAAAAATTAATATTAAATATAAATTTATGGCCTAAAAATTATGAAATATTATCATTGGGATTGAAAAATCCCCATCTAGATGACATGTTATCCATGATCTTACCAACACATTTCAATAGATATCATAGGAATCTATGTCTATTATCTTGTAGAGTGTTAAGGATGAATTAATTATGCACATTGGTAATCAATATTATCTTAAAATTTATTGAAAACTCCTTAAGTCCATACACAAAGTCACTCATCTCTTAAATTATTAAGTTAATCCTTGCATTGCTAACTACACCTATGAAAGGTGATGAAAATGTTATTAATTTTATTACTAAAATTAAGAACATTAAATATCAATTAGATAAAGGGAAGGAATCAAATCAAAACAAGTAAAAGAATCAAAACTCTAATCAAAATAAAAATCAAGATCAGAATGTTATTGCTTTATATGCTACTTTATTTTCTTCAAATGAAAATGAGTGGAATTTAAATAGCGATGCATCATAACATATGAATTTATTATCTAATATATTATGTTATTATAGATATATCTATGAAAATATTTACTTGAGAGATAATTATTTTTTAGAATCAACCAAATAGAGAAAAGCTAAATTTTCAAATGTTATTATAAATGATGTTTTCTATGCACCTAAGCTTAAAAATAACTTATTATATTGTTCACAACTTACTACTGATAATTTAATTGTAAAGTTGATTAAATATAGATGGTCCATTAGAAATTAATTTAGTTTCTTAATTGTTGAAGGTGTTCAAAAGAAAGGTTTATATATCTTCTCTCCTTTTTCATGTTTTATTTTATCACATAGTAAGAATAAATCTCAATTATGGCATGAAAGATTAGGACATGTTAATTTTATAAGTTTACATGATATGTATATAGATAATATTATTTTTGGACTTATTTCTATCCTTTCTCATCATGAAACTTGTGAAGGTTGCTTATATGGTAAGAGACATACTAACCCCTTTCACAAGAATCATGATGAAAATTTCTCACATCCTTCAAAATTGATTTATAGTGATGTTGTAGGACCTATTAAAGTTTTATATCTTAATGTTTCCTTATATACTATTATTTTAATTAGTTATTACACCATAATGATCTGGTCAATTTTTATTAATAATAAATATGACATGTTGTCTAAATTCAAAGAATTTAAAGCTACTGTAGACACTATAAATATATACACTATGACTCTAGATGTCACATTAACTTTTAAACCACCCCTTATCCCCCTTGGATTAGAACACACCCTTTCACCCCCTTTACCCCTTTAGTTAATTTAATTATTTAATTCTATTTACCATCTCACCTACCCAAACCCATGGCTAATTGGTTGACACCTAGCCTAAAGACCATTTCTACCTTAGAATTTAATGTCTTACCTCCCTAGACTTCTTCTTCATGCATCCCCATGTCCCATTTATTACCCTCAGACCATTTACCAATTCCTTAACTACTAATCATTAGTGCAAATGGCTAATTTTAGCCATTTCAACCCCTTCTCCCTAACAATCAATGATCGACCCTCAATCGATTATGATTGACCTGAACTATCGGTGGTTACTTAAAACTCTACATTAGCAGTGCATGATTAAAAGAGTCAAATTCAACTTGAATATAACTCACTCATTGATTTCTAGATATTTAATTTTAGTCTAATATTTACATGATCAACACATGTTATATTGTTTGTTAAACTCTTTAATTTCGATGCTTCGTTGCTCTATATTAAGAGAGGTAGAGGAAGTTGAAAAGGAGAATTATGGTGTGAGAGATTTTTACTCTTGGGAAAATCCAAAATCTTCCCAAAGCTGAAATAGAACCAAACAGAGATCAAGGAGGCACTTTCACATTCTCAACACCAAGGATTCAAGTACCATTACTCTTTCCAAGTTAATATAGATTCCCAAGTGACTCCTTTTTAGCTTTAGGACTTCTCTAGGCCATCAAACACCAAAGCTAAGTATTCTACACTAGTTTTTAATTAAGTTATTTGGTTTCAATAGCTTAGATATTGCACCTATTTTTAACCTCTCCCCAAAACCTCTCTGGTGTTGGAGTTCTACAACTCTGAACACCCTTCTCTCCACCAAGCACCCTATGACCACTATCAACCAATTTGAATATCAAACACCTAACCTTGAGACCTATGAGACCTTACCTCTACTCTCATGACCCTTAATGAAACCTAAAACAACCTAAATAACCCCTCTTCAACTTACCCATAATCCCTTTCTTGTCCAAATCTAAGACTGTCAAATCCACAGTGACTATTGATGATCACCTTCGATCACTAGCGGCCATATGTCAATTGATGATAGTCATACCCTAACCACCAATAGTTATCAGTGATTATTAATGATCACTATATAAATAATTTTGACCAAAATATCAACCATTTATCAACCAACCCCAACTAAAACCCATATTTTCTTGACCTCTGTCACTACACAGAATCAACAACCACCGAATCACACCTAAACTACAAATTGACAATTTAGCATTTCTTTTAGTGTTATTTTGTTAAAATTCATCATTTCTTGAAAAGTATGTATTTCATTTTGATTAAGTAATTTCATTATGTTATGTAATATTTATTATAATCAACTTTCTTAACATTAACTTGTCTAAAAGGTGGATTGATACCTCCAAAGAAGTCATATACTTCTTGGATCTAGCTCATGCTAGGTAATCCACCAACCTACCTAACTAATCAACTATTTTATAGTGTCTTTCTTATCTATAGGTCATCTTCCCCAAACAAAGAGGATTATCTATAACCATCTAGATCATGGAATGCAAACCAAATCTAGGTTCTACTAACCTCACCCTTATTTCAAGTTTTACATCTTTCTAAATAAAAAATAAAGAAATTTTTTAGTGAAACATTTTGGCATGCCTGGTGGAACCCATGAGTCTTTTCTTGGGTTCATAGTTTTCATTTAGGTGATTTTCATCTTATTTTATGCTCATTTAAACAAAATCAAAATTTACTTTGGGTATAAAACTAACCTTTCATCCATTTTTTGCTTTCATATTTAGCTCACATAGATTAAAGTAATCAATTAAATCAACCATAGCCTCACTTCTTTGCACACACAATACCAAACCACTTACACCAAATCAAACATCAACCACTTGACATAAGGCCTAACTAGGGTTTCATCTCATAGTGGTAAACCTTTCCCTTTAGCTATCCCACTTGAACTTCACTACCAATGGGAGAAGCCAAAATGTAGTGTTCTAATTGAGTATAATATCTGGAATTTGATATATATTGGCTAAGCACTTGACACCCTTATCACTATAGTGTGTGAAGTGAGAAGGTAGGCCCCAATATCAAGCCATGTATCGATGCCAATATATATAGTTTTGAGTACATAAACTACCCCAAACCATCCTTAAATTTCTTATCTAGTAACTATTCTACAAACCAAAGTTGAGTCATATAATTATAACTTAAGGCATAAGCCACAAGCAATACAGAAAGAACCTTAGGATTTAATGTGATTTAGTGTGTGTTTTACCTTATTTGACTTTTTCTTATCTTCTCTTTTCTTGAGTTATGAAGAATCTAACTCCCCTTGGGAGCCTTATACCATTTTGCCTTTGTCCACCTCATCTCCATTGCCTTGTTCAATGGGGAGCCCTCTTATATTTTCTCTTAGAGATCCTAACTTTATTAGACTCCTATAAGATAACCCTCTTGCCTTAGAGCATCACCTTGCATCAAGACCCATTTCTGCTCCAAACATCAGCTATAATCAACCTAAACTTACCTATAATCATCCTAACCTTACCTAATATCAATGTAACCTCACCTACAATCAACCCAACCTCACCTACAATCAACCCAACCTTAACTACAACCAACCCAACCTCACCTATAGCCAACCCAACCTTACTTAAAATCAATCAAATATCAACTACAATCAACCAAAAACCTCTCAACAACCATTTTATCATCACCATAACCAACCAACAACTTTTCAACACCTATTTGACCATTGTCATAACCCACCTCAACTACAACTATCTCAACCTCACCAATCTTTGGACTATCTATCCCAGCCATCATATCAACTACCTCAACTTTATCAATATTTATATTACCTACCCCAAACATCATATCAATTACCTAAACCCACTTTGTGGAAACCCTCTTTATCTCAAAACCTAGACTTGGTTTATCCCTTTAATCAAACTAACAACTATTAGCCAAACTATTTAAACCAACCTATCTTACCAAAATTTTCAAATCAACCTTTGTTAACAACCTTACCTACCTTATCAACCTCATCAAATCAAACCAAAAACTACCAACCAAACTTTTCAAACCCATAAATTCTATCAAACCTACCCAACCTATCAAACCAACCCACTTTATCAACCTTACGTAACCTATCAAACCAACCCGCCTTATCAACCTTACTTAACCTATCAAACCAACCAATCTTATCAAACTTACTCAACCTATCAAATCAATCAAATTTATTTAACCAAACAAATTCATCAAACCAACCAATTAGCTCATAACCTCAAGAGCCATTGGTACACCCTCTTCCTAGGTAGTACACCCTACTGGGGGAATCATATGCCTCAATCCTTGACAAACACTGAGAGGCTTCTATCATTAAACTTATTCAAATCAAACCCATCAATCATTCTCTTCCAAATCCCATTTGGTTTATAGAGAATGATTTTTTTGCTTATCATCACACAAATAGACATGTGGTAGATAGATGTGAGTCTTTTAAGTTGTTTATCCAAAACCTTAGTGATCAAAAGGAACTTCCAAAGGATATTCTCCATGTTTCCCCCAACCTAACCTTAAATGTCTTCAATTAATGAATCATTAAACCTCTTCCTACACCCATTGTTATTGAAACCATAATCAAAACCCCAACTAGTCTACTTGTTGACCAAGTGTAACCTTCCCATCTTCCATTTGCCATCATCATTAATGAAGGATCAACCTTAACCCAACCAATTTTTGACCAAGTAGAACCTTCTTGACTTTCCTTTGAAACCAAAAATTAAGGAAACCAATATACCTCTTCCATTTCCCCTTTTATTGTATCAACCTCTAACCAACCTACCTCTTCCACTTCACCTTTTAGTGGATCAACCTCCAACCAACCTACCTCTTCCACTTCCCCTTTTAGTGGATCAAACCCCAACCAACCTACCTCATCCACTTTCCTTTTTAATGGATCAACCTCTAACCAACTACCTCTTCCACCTCCCCTTTTAGTGGAGCCAACCCAAACTCAAAACACCTCACCTCAAACCAACCTAACCTCAAACATAACTAAATCAATCTAATTCCTCTATAGCCTACTCATTTTAATCTACCTAATGCCATTGTATTTGATTTGAACCCCTTTACAACAGCCTCAAATCCTCATCATCTTACCTCACCAATCAAACTAAATAAATAAGCAATCCAAACTGACAAATCAAATCAACCATCCTGACTACCTCCCTCAACCAATCAAACCAACATCCAAACCAAATCAGTAAACTATGATCAACCCAAGTTTTTACCCAATGATAAATATCTTACCTATCAACCCAAACCAAAATCAACCTTTCATTTGAGGTTTATTAAATCTCAACCACCCTTTTATCCAACCTACCCATACTTCACCTAAGCTCCCTCATTGGGACAATCTGACACTCTTTTCTAACCCACATTTATTCTATAATTATGTTTCCAACATCATTTCTACACCCCAAACCTAACAAAATCCAACCCAATAATGTTTCCCTCACTTTAGTGTCATAGGGGAAATCCTTCCTAAAATACCACCTACAACTTGACTTCCTTACCGTCTAATAACTAACAACTAACAACCCTTTAGAGGTGGGTGAAGTTATATTCACCCATCCTAAACCCTTATAACTAACCAAACACTTTCACCTTACAATCATTTCCAACCTCAACCATCCATGGAAGGAGAAAACTAGGGGAGTTCACCCTCTAAGAGGCTTTTAATATTTATCAACCCAAAACCTTGCCTTAAGTAAATGACCAAACTAACCCTTAGTATTTTTACCTCAACCTACACCTATCATATCCTAGCCTAATACCTAACTAACCTACCTAACCAATGTTATCAAACCTATCAACCCAACCTTGACCTTAACCCAACCTTTAACTTCAAACATAAGCAAACCTTCAATGTCATCCATACCTCTTAGGCCTCTTTTGTTAAAAAACTCAACTAGCGATGGTCACTATTGAACTATCATCGATCTGACCTTAGACCTTTTTTACCTTTTAAATTTCAACCATCACTAATCTTTGATGAAATTTCATTGGTCAAATACTAACCGTTGGTGGTCATTGTCATAACCAAAACCTTACCTAAAACCTTGTGTTTTCACTACCTAAATAATGCCTACCAAACCACAACCAAACAACATTACCATTAACCAAAGTCTAAACAACTATCACCTAACCAACCTTGCCTTTTGTCTCTATCAATACAACATCCTTTCCATGTCTAATCAAGTGTTGAAAAGTAATTGGGGGACATCTTATCTCCTAATTATCTTAAACCATTTATGTAAGTATGGATTTGGGGTATATCTGAGCCCAAACCCCTTAAATGCTTTGGATTTACATATGTTCTTTTTTTAAAACAAGTTCCTAGTCATCTTGTGTCTAACTTAAGCTCATCCCTTATTTTTAACCACCTTTATCTCCTTATTTTAAGGACAACTAATTAATACAAGATCATCTGATTATCCATCATAGACTTAGCTAAATCCTAAGCATGGGTACCCTGACTCTAACCATGGCATGATTCTCATGGTAAATTTTGCCCCTTTATAAGATGGATTCCCATGGTCATTATAACTTAAACCTCTTTTAACCATCATTAACCTTATTGTGCTATGGTTTTACCTCTATAAAGGAAATCCTTAGGCCTATATAGACTAGTCTATGTCTAAACTAGCATAAAAACACTTTGGAATATAAAAATATCACTTGGGTCAAACATATAAAGCATACATACTACTCCCTTAAAGAATAGCTACTCAAAACCATAAAAAATGCTAAAAAGGTAGACTGATTCCTCAAAAGATAGCTATCAAAATATAAACAAATCCAAACATAGACCACTCCCTTGAAGGATGTCTAATTTAACTTTGTCAAAATCAATCATTTGAAGCTTCCCACATTGATCATGTTCCCAAACCTATCAAACAAAGCAATAAAGAGACCAAAGTCAAAAGTCAAAAATAGTGTAATCCCAAGAAAGCTACAATTAATTTTCACACAACATCAGTAGACTTCCCACATCGATCAGTCTACACCTAGAATAAAGGCATGGATGTGTATATAATGGTTCCTAAGTCACCTAAAGAAGGGGCACACCATCCCCACATGAAGGTTACACCATTTTCTATTTACCTTTCATCCATTTCCCTTTTTGTCCTCCATAAATCAAGGGATTTTTAGCTTACTTGAAATTTCGTAATCAAGTCACTTATTTTAGCCAATGAACTAATAATAATACAAAATATAACATGATTTTATGTTCATAAACCCACCCATCTTGCCATTATGGTCTTTATCAATTGGAGCATTTATCCTCCTCCTTTTACTTTTGTGACCACTTGTTAAGACACATGTCTTCTATTTTTGAGTCATTACAACCCCAACCACCAAATTTGCACCTTTTTAACCAAGAAATGGATCCACCTTTTACCAAACTAATTGGTACATAAAATTGGGCAACTAATTTACGCACCACCCAACTAGAATTTTGTAAACCAGCCACCTTATCTCAAATTTAACCTATTGGAGAACACCTTATTCTCCACCAACCTGACCACTTATTGGAGAGCACATTATTCTTCACCAACCATACCATATATTAGAAAGCACCTTATTCTCCACTGACCAACCAACCAAAATACCTTGACTTGGTCATTTTAACCAATTTTTTTCACTTTTCAAGGTAACCTTGTTTTGGTCATTTTGACCATGCCGACTACCTCTCCATAATTGATCAACTTGTGCTACTTTTGTAAATCAAAAATTTAGGTGCCTTAAAGCATGGCCCTTTGTAGTCCCAACACCTATAACCATTTGTGTATTCTTAGAATCACATCCTACTTTTGGATACTTGTGAACACATCGGCCTTGCCTAGGAGACTTGAGTTTATAGATGTAGCCCATTTCAATTATGCCTAATGTTTTGGCCTAGTTACCCTATCACTTGTCCTTTTAGTCTAACCTTTTTTACCACCTAAATAAATTATGGCAACCAATTATATGTGAAATTTTTTATATCATACTTAGTCACATTCTTGTACACCATTCATGCTTAAATGTCTAACCAAACTTATCACCCACCTTGTCACTCACTTACCTGCTTATCAAAATTGAATCTGACTCATTTTCACCTCGTTGATTCCTAATTTTAGGGGGAATTCCTTCTCTCATAATTGGAG
Source organism: Torreya grandis (assembly GCA_037957365.1). Classification (NCBI taxonomy): domain Eukaryota; kingdom Viridiplantae; phylum Streptophyta; class Pinopsida; order Cupressales; family Taxaceae; genus Torreya; species Torreya grandis. The sequence goes on along the minus strand of JARHVA010009058.1, from coordinate 103,862 downwards.
CATCTAACCTCCCACCAACCATACATTTTTATTTATTAATTTTGAGGCTTACTTATACAAACTGCACAATAAAAAGGGGTAAAATGTAAACACTAAAAATCTGTACACTACAGCTCTAGATGTTACATTAACCTTTAAACCACCCCTTATCCCCCCTTTGGTTAAAACACACCTTTTCACCCCATTTACCCCTTTAGATAATTTGATTATTTAATTAAATTAGTTAATTCTATTTTCCACCTCACCTGCCCAAACCCATGACTAGTTGGTTGACACCTAGCCTAGAGACCATTTATACCCCAAAATTTAATGTATTACCTCTTTAGACTTATTCCTCATGCATCCCCATGCCACCTTTATTACTATAAAAATATTTACCAATGACTTAACCACCAATCATTTGTGAAAATGGATAATTTTATCCATTTTAACCTCTTCTCCCTAACCATCAGTGGTTGACCCTTAACCAATGATGATTGACCTAAACCTTCGATGGTTACTTAAAACTCTACATCAGTAGTGCATGATCAAAGGAGTCAAATGTAACTCACTTATTGATTACTATATGTTTAATTTTAGTCTATTGTTTGCATGATCAATACATGTTAGACTATTTGTTAAACTCTTTCATTTTAATGTTCCTTTACTCTATATTAAGAGAGGAAGAAGAGGTTGAAAAGGGAGAATTCTGATGTGAGAGATTTTTACTCTCAAGCAAATCCAAAATCTTCCCAGAGCTAAAATAGAACCAAATAAAGAACAAGGAGGTACTTTCACATTATTAACACCAAGGATTTGATTACCGTTACTTTGTCCAAGTTACTCCAGATTCCCAAGTGACTCCTTTCTAGCTTCAAGACTTCTCCAAGCCATCAAGAACCAAACTTAAGTATTATACACTAGTTTTCAATTAAGTTATTTAGTTTCAATAGCTTAGATCATGCACTTACTTTTAACCTCTCCCCACAATCTCTCTAGTGCTAGAGTTCTACAACTCTAAACACCCTTATCTCCACCAAGCACCCTCTGACCACTCTCAACCATTTTGAATATCAAACCCTTAACCTTAAGACCTTGAAGACATTACCTATGCTCTCACAACCCTCAATCAACCTAGAGAACCCTTATGTAGCTTAAAAATAGTCCCTTTCTCACCCAAATCCAAGACTATCAAATCCATGTTGACTATCAATGATCACCTTCGATCACGAGTGACCATCTATCAATCGGTGATGGTCATACCCTAATCGTCAGTGGTTACTAGTGACCACTAATGGTTACTATATAAATCATTTTAACCAAAATAGAAATCACTTATCAACCACCCACCAAACCTAACCAAAACCTATATTTTCTTGACATCTATCACTACACAGAATCAACAACAACTCAACCACACCTGAACCACATCTTGAAAATTTAGCATTTCTTTTAATGTTATTGTGTTGAAATGCATTATTTATTGAAAAGTATTTATTTCATTTTTATTAAATAATTTTGTTATGTTATGTAATATTTCTTATCATCAAATTTATTAACATTAACTTGTCTAAAAGGTGGATTGATAGCCTCGAACAAAGTTGTGTACTCATTGGATCTAGATCACACTAGGCAATCCACCCACCTACCTAACTAATCAACCATTTTATAGTGTTTTTCTTATCTACAGGTCATCCTCCCTAGACAAAGAGGAATATCTACAACCATCTAGATCATGAGGTGAAAACCAAATATAGGTTCTACTAACCTCACCCTTATTTTAAGTTTTACATCTTTCTAAATAGAAAATAAAGCAAAATTTTAGTGAAACAGATAGTGTTGAAAATGCATCTAATTTTTCTATTAAGAGATTAAGAACTGATAATGGTGGTGAATTTATTAGTAAATAGTTTTATTATTTTTTAATTATTTAAAGGGAAATAAAAAATACTTATTCTCATTAGAAAAGTGGTCTTATTGATAGAAAAAATTCCATCATCATAGAAATGTCTAGAACAATGTTACAATATGCAAATGTTCCTAAATTTTTATGGGCTAAAGCCATGAATACTACAATGAATTTTCTGAATAGAGTCCCTACCAAAAAATTTCATCTTTATACCTCTTTATAAATGTGGATTAAAAATAAACCTATTGTGGATCACGTTAGGATCTTTGGTAGTCCTGCTTCTATCTTTGTTCCTAAAGTTAAAAGAAAGAAACTTAACCGCACTTCTTATTCTTGCATTATTATAGGTTATGGAGGTAATACAAAAGGTTAAGAGTGTATTATCCTTTCATACATTAGATCTTTGAATTTAGGAATGCTCTTATTCTCAAAAAATCCTTTTGTGATCCTTCTGTGGAACCTCCTCAATGTTTTGTTGATAAACATGACTCCCATATTTCTCTTTGTGATGAAATGGATTCCCTTGAAGAAGTTGATATAGTTTTGGATAACTTAGAGTCTGGGGAACCCCCTAATTTTCATGTTAAATATAAAATACCTAAATAGGAAGAATCCCTAATACAATTTTCTAATGTTGATAATCTTAATAAATTAACTAGAATTCAACATTATTATCATGCATAAATGACTATACAAGTATGAATGTGAACATAAATATTTTGAGGAAGCCACTCAAGATGACAGTTGGAATATTTATATGCAAGTAGAATATAATTCATTAATTAAAAATTAGACTTGGGATCTTTTCTCTCCTCTGCCAAAAAGGCATATTATCAGCTGTACGTGGATTTATAAGATTAAATATAATTCAATTGGTAAAATTGATAAGTTTAAAGCTATATTAGTTACTTTTACATTTACTTAAAAATCTAGGATTGAGTATATTTAAACCTTTTATCTTGTAGTAAAAATGAGTAATGCTAGACTTCTTATTTCTCTTGAATCTCAAAATGGTTGGGTTATCCATCAAATTAATGTCAAGAATGTAGTTCTAAATGGTGATTTAGCAGAGAAAATCTACATGACTCAACCTAAAGGTTTCATTGACCCTAATAGAGATTATTATGTATGAAATATGAAGAAATATTTTTATGGTTTAAAATAAGCTCCTCAAGTTTGGTATTCTAAAATTACTTCTTTTTTTAAAGAATTAGATTTTCCTAACTTTTATTCAAATAAATATCTCTTTATTAAAATTGAAAATGGTCATTTAATATTAATTATTTTATATGTTGATGATATTTTAATTAATGATGATCTAACTAGTTTAATTTATAAATATAAGGATACACTAAGTCAAATGTTTGAAATGACTGATTTAAGCATTCTACATCATTTTTTTAAGAATGGCTATATTTCAAGATAAACATTCTATTATTGTATCACAATCTCAGTATACACATAATATTCTTATCAAGTTTAACATGCTTGATTATAAATCTTCTTATACTCCTATTTAAGTTGAAATTAAACTTGATCCAAAACCTACATGTGAAAAATCTAACCCTACTTTATATAGACAGCTTGTTTTTAATTTGATTTATCTAACCATTACTAAGCTAGATATTTCATATGTTATTGGTGTTACTTCTAAATTTATGTAGGATCCATATTTGGATCATTATAAATTAGCTAAAAATATTATTTTTTATATCAAAGGAATAATTAATTTTGGTTTATTTTATTCTTCCATTAATAATGCTAAATTATATTGTTATTGTGACGTTGACCATGCTAGTGATACTATGGATCATAAATCTACTTTTGTATATGCATTTAAGTTTGGTATAAATGATATAGTTTGGATCATAAAGAAGTAATCTACTATATATATCTCTTCTATATAAGTAGAGTATAAAAGTGTTATATAAGTTGCTAAAGAAGCCATGTGGATGTGAAGGTTATTGGGATAAC
>JARHVA010009058.1:7500-95000 GCA_037957365.1 Torreya grandis | reverse complement strand
GACAATTTTGGTCTTGCAGGGCCCAAAATAGTTCATATGTTATCCCAAAAATAAGTGATGTTTTTTGGGGACAACAGTTGGCTCCAGTTGGGGAACTTCCCTTAGTTAAAATTTTGAAACAATTGAGGGGAGTAGAAACCAAAATCTCTGATGCCTTGAAGTATGCCATTGGGCTATGGATTCATGCTACCCAAAAATAAAGGCTCCAAAAAATGAAAACAAAAATGAAAAGCATAAAACAAAACCAAAAACTATACAAATGTACATATGTATAGGCAAACTTATTTGATACTTCAAGAATTGAAGTGATTCAGACACTTCCCATTGTGAGACAATGAAAATGATGTTCTGTCCTGATAAACTAGTAGGAAACCATTTTGTCCCCAGAAATGGTGACAAGTGAATGGAACTCTCCACTAGGAAACCAATTTTTTGTGTCTTCCTCTTGGCTCTTTCTTCTTCTTGCCCCATGGTAGAATGTGGTCTTTAAACTGAAAACCATAACTCCTTGCTCTCTTGGCAAAGATTTCCTTTTGCTGACTTTGGAGTACAACAGTATGGTCCACCACCATAGCTTGCTATTCTATTGGTCTAGTCCAGCACATGCTTTGATTGTCAGCATGAAACTCCTGACAAACCATCAACTCAGCATCTCCTTTGGTGTGAAGGAGTTTGATATCTTCATCTTGATTAGTCTTCAATCTGAGCAATAGAGATTCACATCCAGCCATGTTGTTGGTGTTGTTGAACTACAACTTGCATGAAGGAAAAATATCTCATTGAGGAGATATCAACACAGTCCTAGCTCCAACATTAGTGGAAGAATTACTACCATCAGATTCCAAGATCCAAGCATCATTAGAAGTTGATCTTCTATCAGATTTCTATTCATTAGAGATGAAAGATCCTTCTTGATTTGTATTGCACCCTACCAATTCTTTTGATGTCTTATTTGGATCAAATACTAGATTGCTAGCTACAGGACTTTCATCAGCTAAGACATGAGCATCCTCTGTGGTCAAGAAGTAATAACATTTGCCTAATGGCTCAAATAAAATTTGAGCTATAAGGGTTGACATTTGGGTGACCACAAATTTTTCCTCAGACAGGTCCATACTTAGTTCACCAATGTCCAACTACTTAGGATTGGCTTGTAGGAATTCAAATTCAGTCATTTGAATTTTGGATTTCTTTACATGATCAATTATGTCAGATGACTAAAATGGACTAGGAAGAGAGGATGGGAGTTTATCCTTTTGGTTTTCAGGAGGGGGAGGATTGGCCTATGAATTTGAAGTTAAAGGTGTAGAAATGTTTGGGGTACTTACTTTTCTAGCAATCACTAGGTCCTTTGGCTAGAAAGGTAGAGCAGTTCCCCACTTAGCAATTGAAATTTCTGATTGAGGTCACTCCTCTACTTTCTCCTTATTAGTTGGTTGGGCTAACTGATTCTTGGACTGGGTGAATACTGTGTATGATCCTTCAACTACTTCACCTTCACTTCTGGGTTCATCTTGATAATTTAGGAAACCAATGTGGGAGTCATCAGTTGATTCTTCTTGATCCTTCATGAAGAGATTAACATCATTTTCTTGCTAAAACTCAATTTGGAAAGAGAAATCATGTTCTATTTCTAGATATCTAATTGCTGAGTTGGTTGGAGACGCTTCAAGGGCAAGGTTCCTCTATGGGAGAGGAAGACAATTTGGCTACCCTTGATTCTTGGTGGCATTGCCTTAATATGGTTGATTCTAAAATGCCCTCATTGGCATATCTCTGTATAGAGGAGCAAAAGACATACCTTGTGCCATTTGTCTTTTCAAGTCTAGCAATTCATTTTCCAACTTTTGTACCATTTGATCAGTGGTGGCTGAAGGTGGATACTCAAAAGATGAAGAGTATTTACCTCTATTATGATCTCTCCTTATCTTTCCTGCCAAGATAAGGTCATCTTCTAGCTCAGTAGCCAAGTCCTAAGCAACAACAAGGTCTATGTGTCTAGACCGTCTCAGCAAGAAACTCACTTCAAGCAGCTGTGGGTTGATGAAGAAACACTTGAGATTTTGAGGTGTCAGCTGGGTGATCATGGGAATCCTATGCCTCAGCTTGTCAAACCTGGAAATGAAGTCCCTCATAGGCTCATGGGGCTCCTTCTTCATCTGTGTGAGTTGGGATAGTAAGGCATGTGCATCTTCTACAAGCTTGAACCTTGCTTCGAACTTGGCTTTAAGTGTGTCCCAGTCAGTCACTGATCAAGCTTGTAGATGGTAGAACCAGTTTGTAATAGCACCTTGTAGTGTCTCCACAAAAAGCCTGACTGCCACGTCTTCAAATTCCACCCCTATCACACCATAGGCTATGCTAAAGGCTGTAATGTGTTCATCAAGGTGAACTCTCCCATCTCCAAATAATTTGGGGAAGTTCTTTCTTGAGCTACGTGGAAGTTCATGTAGAGGTGGAGTCAAGTTGAGTGGGCCAAAAAAGTTACCCCAGGGGCCTCGAACTTCCATGATTTAATTATGAAAAATAGGGATGACAAATTTGGGTGGAGTGGCTAGATTACAAAAAAAATGGAAAAGAACTAGCCCTACTTCAACTTGAGGCTTGAGGCTTCAAACTAAACACTCTTTTCCAGTAACTCTAGTTTCATAGACCATATTAAATAATGGAGATGGAGGAAAATGGTAAGGCTATAATGATAATGGGTAAGAAATGAAATGGAGTCGCTAGAGTCTATATAATGGATAAGGGAAGGAACTAATTCAATCTAAAACTTGAGGCTTTAGACTACACATTCATCCCCAACGGAGTTGCCAAAAATTGTTGGGTGAATATTTTGTTGACCAGCTAACTAGTGAGCAAAATAGTTCCTATCACCATAGTATAGGGAGATTGGTCATCCAGGTGTGCAGTTTACTACATCAATAGGGGAAAAATATCTCCTCTCATCAAGGGGAGGTTCCCTATTAAATATACGGAGGCTATATACTATATATATAAGCAGAAAGTAAGACATAGGGGTGGGATAAACCATCCATCTCTCTTTTTCAGAGATGATGCTAAAAAATAGAGGAGAAATCCTGGGTGATTGGTGAAGGTACTTCTCTTCTTTCAAAATTAACATTTAGCCAAGAGCCAGATCCCTTCCTAGATAGTATAAATCCTAGTGAAGTGACAGAAGGCACTTCTCTTCTTTTAGAAGTGCTTGTTCTTGCAAACAATAGGAATCTTTTTGGTAGGATAAGTAATAGGGTGCCAAGGGCATAGTAACCAACAATCTAAGATGTAGCACAAAGTCTCCACTTTGACTACCCAAGAGTGAGATACGAAGGAAAATGAGGGCAAAAAGTCATCCCAAGGTCCTTTACACAGAAATAGAAAATAAACACACACTAAAGACAACTATGGCAGCACAAAGTCTTCCCATAGTTGGCTTTAGGACACCTTCCTTATTACTTTCACTAATTTTTCTTGTTAAATTAAATAAACAAGAACAAATTCAGAAGATAGACATAAGAAAAATCTTCTAAAATGATACAAGTCAAAATAGCACAAAGTCTGCAAACAACTTGCTTTCTCATTTAGATAAAATGAAATGAAATACAATTTGAGCTCAAAGTCTCAGTATTCACCTTTCAATTGGGAAAAGTTTTGATTCTATATTGGGAAGATCTCCCTAAAACCATAAAACATATTACAATATATAGCATCCAATAAAGACTTGGTGCTTTGTTCCATAGAATGGCCCATGTTGTGCATTTAATGCCTTGAATGCATTTCCAAGTTTGTCAAAGGACTGCATTGAAAATAGGGTGGTTGTCTTAACTATGGCATGTCATTTCATCCCATATGTTTTCTCCTAAGTCTAGATCATCTAGTCTGTCCCCTCTAACATTTTCACAGATGTCCATTTTGTCTTTACTCCAAAGGAGACAAACAAGCTACGCCTTCAATGTTTGCAATCTCAAATATCTAATTTGCAGACTGTTCTACCTACTGGAATAACTTCTACATAGATATTTTGGGTTTTTCCCTCTTTTCACTTTTGTCTTTTCTAGCTTTGTCTCTTCCTAGAATTTAAGCTCCCAGGCTATCTTTTCAGTAAGTCGTTTGGTTCTTCCTTCAAGTTCCATGCTTTATTTGAATTTCAATGGATATTCCCTTACTTTAAATTTGACGTATGTGGGGCCATCGATGGTCACTAGCCGCTTGAACTATGTTGAACCTTAAACCTTTGAACCCACTGAAATTACATTGGTTCGTTGGTTCATCGGTTCATTCTGCCTCTTTTATTCCATCGCTTCCTGGTTCAATCATTTTCTTGTTCCTTGGTTGAACCATCTGTTGAACCACCTATTTATTGCTTCTTTCCTTGAGTGAGGCCACCTTTGAACCTTTGAACCCATGAAACATTGAACTTTGAACTCTTTCGGTTCAAGGTTCAATCGGTTCATTAGTTCATCCTTTGTCCATCATTTGTTCTTTCTAAGCTCTTTGATCTTCATCATGCTGGTTGAACCTTTGAACCTGTGAACTTGTTAAACCTTTTGGTTCAAGGTTCAATGATTCAATCAGTTCATTCTTTTTATTTGGCTATCTTTTTGATCCCTTGAAACAAATGCGTTGAACCACATGGCTGTTGAACCTATTGAACCATTAAACCCATTGAACCTTTGAACCAAAGTGGTTCAGTGGTTCAACGGTTCAATGGTTCAAGCCTTCTTCTCTTTGATAAGTGTTTTGAAGCTATTGAACCTTGAAGTGGTTAAAATTTTAACCTTGAAAAATGCGCTTAACTCTTGCTGATGATGTTGAACCTTTGAACCTGTTGAACCAAAATGGTTCAAGGTTCAATGGTTTAATCCTTGCTTAGAAGCTTGCCGATGAACTCTTTTGGTTGAACCAACTTTGAAATCACCTAAGTGTTGAGAGCTTGCTTCTTTCCTACAGATTTCATAGAAATCAAGTTGTGAAGCCCGTAGAACTTGCCTTGCAGAGTCTGTAGATTTTCTTCCTATAGAGTCCATAGATTCAAGCCTGCAGAGTCTGTAGATTTTTGAGAATCTTGAAAAATGAGGAATTTGAATGCTCAGAACAAATTTTGAAAAGGGAAGAGATAATTTTGGTCTTCTAGGGCCCAAAATAGTTCATATGTTGTCCCAAAAATGAGTGATATTTTTGGGGGACAACACACACACACACACACACACACACACACACACACACACACACACACACACATATAATAAGAGAATAGAAGACACAGATGAGGATTCAATATTAATAATCCCATAGTGAAGTGGATAATAATTGAATTAAGTGTTAGAATATGTCCTTTTGTTGTAGCTTACCTTTGAATACATGGGTTTTTTTAAAATAAAGTTCATTTTGCCATTTTACTCATATCTTCCCTTTTAAAATACATGGATTCTTTTTTTTAAATATTTAGGGAGCCAATTATTTAAAATTTAATATTTAAATTTAGCCCATTTATAAAAGAAAATATTTTGACTTGAAATAGATCATTTTCTACATAGAAATTAGTCTAATGAATAAATTGATCTTGGTGTGAGAAATTTTAACAAATATGTTTCTAATGATCTATCATGAGATGAAATGAGCTCTTAAATCTATGGGTAATATATGAATTAACTTATGTAATTTCATAAAACCTTTCCAAAAGAGGCAAAAAAGGATGTACTCAAACCTTAAAGCAAAGGTGAAAGAAGAAAATAGAAATAATTATTTAACCTAGTGTGATATATCCAATTGAAACATGTGATTGGTGTGTCCTAAGGTGATTTGTATAAATAATAATGGATGAATTAGAGTATGTATATATTATTTCATGTTAAATTATCCATGTATAATATCCATACTTAACACTATTCACAAAGGAGGTGTTGGAAAGATTAATTTAGTGTGAAATATAAACGTTCACAAATGGATTTTTGTGTTATCATCAAGTTTAGTAAATGGAAGAAGACAATTCAAGAAACATTTTTAATACAAAGTGGGGATCCTTCACATACATTGTGATGATTTATAGATTGATTAAGGAAACTATTATATTTTTGTGTAATATATAATATTACTTTGAGGACTTCTTATACAAATTACTTCAAGTATATCTAAATTACTTGAATATGTATGGTTTGGAAAATGATCACTATCCTAAATTGTCCTTAATGTTTGAAATGTGTCTACAACTTGAGATAACCTTGAATCTAAATAAACATGCATTTTTATTTTTTGGGTACATTGCTAGGATGTCATTTGCAAAAAGCCATGATGGTGGACTCTGTAAAGGTAGTGGTGATATTACAATCGAAAGTGTCTCAAACACAAAGGGATGTGTGCACATTTTTTGTATAGTTTGGATATTAGTTTAAGATTTATCTAAAATTATGTGCATGTTGTAAGGCCTCATGATTATTTTCTAAAAAGGATAGTCTATTCATATGAACAGATGCACAACAAGATGCATTTAAGTTACTAAAGGGGAATTTTTAAAGTGATTTTTTTTATATCTTCCAAATTTGAATATTCTATTTCATGTACATATAAACACATTAGGATCTATGTTATGTTAAATCTCACAAATTTAGTTAGGATAAGGTTAATTTGGACATCTTATTTATATTACAAGTAAGAAGTTGGCCAAGGTTACACAAAATTATATCAAATTGGAGAGGGAAGTGTTTGATAACATGTGTTAGATAATTTCATGGATAAAATTCTTTTCATTCCATTTATTTTGTCTACTTACCATAAAAATATATAGTAATTGGTGAACAAACTAGTATTACGTGGCCATATTTATCATTGGATAGTGTTATATCATGAATTATATTCTTTAATGATGGTGAAACTTGAAAGTTTAAATATTATTAGAAGTAAAATCACTAAGAGGGAAGGGAGGTGAATCAATGATCCCAGATAATCCAACTTTAATTTCAAACCTTTTAAAACTCTTAATCAATTACCATAGGCATTCATAAAGCATACACATCATTCATAGCAATGAACAAGAGAGATAATGCAAGATCAAGCACATAACACATGACATATTTGGGAAACCCTCTTGGGGGATAAAACACACTATAACCTATAATTGGACTACTATCCTATAAAATAATAACCAATTTAGACCAACTACAACTGATCAAGGAACTACCATCCCTTCTTTTAGTGAGATTGAAATCCCACAAGGAGCTATTACACCTGATTATCTGAGCTACCACAATAACAATACCTTTAGCAAGTTTCATCTTAAAAGGAGGCTATAACCCCCTATATGTTGATATTCCACAACAAAAACTATGAACACAATATCTCTGAAACACTAATTTCCTACCAATATGATGGAGAAATAAAGTATATCAATTTTCTTTAACTTTACAAATTCAAAGCATCCAAAACACCCTTTTGGATCACCCTAAACATCTTCACTCATCCTCAATATAAAAGAGTACTATTATGACATAAAAAACATGACCCAAAAATCATACACATAGTCCTCAATCTAACGTAATCATCAACTCATCTACCAATCACTCTTCATCTCCTTCACTCCACAACTCTCACATGCACTCCTCTTATAAGTCTTGCACTTATCTTTCTAAAAATATATAAACCATCACATTTAGTTTATAGAGAATTCATGAATTATAAATTCCAAAATACTTCTTTTCAGCCATAACACATGCCTTCACTCTTAAGGCATCTAACGTGTGTCACACTTAAGCACAACACACTTTCAAATAGGCCTAAGTCACCTTTTAGGTCCTATGATGACCTATTCACCTCTTTGACACTTCTTTGAGCAAATTAAGAACATAGGAACAATTTCCAACTTATGTAACCATGACACATGATCTATATGTCCTCCTTAAATTCTAAAAACCATCATAACACCCTTCTACTTAAGCACAATTTACTCAAACAACATTTGTACAAAAATCATTATGAGTGAACACATAATTAGTTTATAAACCTTTATTCATACTACAAATGACTGGTCAAAATTTAATAATGCACAAAGATGGTCCTCATGGATTCTAAAACACTCCCAATTATCTAAGTCATCATGAGACATTGAAACAACATTAACACAAGCTCAAACATCCCTCCCAAGTTCTTAATAGATGAATGTCAAACACACAGTCAACTTTGAACCTTAATAACTTTGACTGTACAGACTTTCAGTCCTTTAAATATAATTTATAGTGCACCTTAGAGTCCTCTAAATTTTTTATTTTTACACCATGAAATTTTTTTGCATATATCAAACGATATGGCCAAAAAACAAGACACATATTTTTCCTTTGTTAATTAGAATATTTAAATCCAAACGATCATAATTAAACCTCAATCATTTTGCTTGCATCTCATGTCCTTGCATCTTAGATTAAAAATGCACCATAAATATTATTTTAAATTTATCTCATAGTTTATCACTACCCAAGAATCAAACTTAGAACACTTGGCTTCATCTCATACAATCTTGTAATCTTGATCACATATGCTCCATTGATCTCTTCGATATTATCCTTGCTCTAAAAATGTTAGACAACTATCACTTTGAGATATTGATTTTAATACACACCATTTATATTGATTTTTATAGATACCCACTCATCATTTATCCTTTAAAAAATCTTGATTTTTATCTCTTCTCAACATTAAACATCAAATACTTGGCACCATCTTGTTGCATCCTAATATGTAGCTCAGTCTTTATCTATGTTAAACATTATACACCTTAAAATAATCTCTCTTAATACATAATATTAGATAAATATATATAATTTCCCATGAATAATTATATCTTTATCTGGTCCTGATCTTTAACATCATGTAAAATAGACTAAGTATGGGGACCATTGCTATCTATCTAGAAGGCCACATTTGTACCTCAATAACTTCTGCTACACTTAGACACATGATTTGAAATTTGGACCATATTATATCCTCACATAGGATAATATAACCATGTTTTAAAATGATCATGAAACCTTAAAACATGTGAGATATAACTCCATTAATCTTCTCACTTAGATTTCTTCTACCATAGAGCCAACTATGTTAATAACTTTCTTGGAAGGCCAACTTTGCCAATGTATATCTTTTGATGTAATTCATCACATGACCTCAAATTTAGAAAAAATAAACTAGGAATTAAATTAAAAAAACCCATATGATTTAATTCTCCTAAAATGTCCATATGTGTGAGATATGTCATCACCAAACTGCTTACTTGACTCTTTCTTTCCACATTTAAATTTGGCTATGGGAAAATACTGTCAAACTACTTGGGAGCCCAAATTTTCACTTACATATCTTATGTTGAAATTTTTCACATGAACTATAATTTATCATTAGAAAATATACATAAATTTTATCAAAACCATATGATAAACTCCCCCTGATTCATCCATACATGGAAATGGTGATGTTAGCAATCTGCTTACTCAGATTTTTTGCCACTAGACTTGAAATGTCTAGATGAAATACACTCATGCACACAAGTACTCAAAACATATAAAACCTCTTATAGGACCCTTTTCACATGTTTAATACTCCATACTCATCCCTGAACATCTCTAACCATGCCAAAACTGAAGATCAACCAAGCCTCCTTAAAGCATACTAGAACAAACGCATTGCACACTTTGTCATTATCACTTAGACTATTGAGGAACTTCATCCACTCATCTAGATACCTACATGACATCATTAAAAACTCTCCAACAAATATGATAAAATAATCTATCGCACATTGAGATAGGTGAGCATGCACAACCTATTGAATATTACATGCATAATGTGCATATATTTTTAGTTCAATAGGCTCCTAAAGAAATGATAAATACTACCACATTATTAACTATATGGTTTTATTTAAATTATTGGATGACTAATCAAAATAATAATCTTGTGGTGAGGTCCATACCATATCAATTAATAGGGAAAAAATATACAAGTTTGTAAAATATTAGGTATTTCATAGATGTGTTATGGAATGTGAACACAAATACATGATGTACCAATGCCATGAAGGCATCACTCATGGACACTATGTAGGAAAGGAAACAATATGGAAGATCTTAATGGTTGGGTAATAGTTTCTAAATATGTATAAAGATATACAATAATAATAATATAAATATGATGTTTTCTAGAGGGTAAGTAAGCCTAATAAAGAGGATCAAATGCCATTAATCTTTGTTTTCATGTAGGAACAATTTGGAAAGTGAGTTTTGGATTTTGTGGGTCCAATCAACCATGAAACAAGATATAATAATGAGCTTTATATCATAAAAACAACAAAATATTTGACAATATGGGTTAATGTTGCATCAACATGGGATTTCACAATAATAATTTAATCTAGGTTCTTAGGGGATAACATCATCACAATGTAAGGGTATACTTTAATCTTAATTATTAATTGAAGGAATCATTTCCTTGTAGTTATGATGAACATATTAATTTAAAAATTCATGGTTGTACATCACATGACATTAATTTATAATCTATATATAAATGGTAATATGTAGGCCTTTAAAAATATATTAAGAACTATGCTTGCCAAGATTTGTGTAGCTGTGTGTAAATATTTGGATGACCAAGTTTTAACCATGTTGTGCTAATATAGAAGAACATACAATTGGTTAAACAAATATACACCATTACAACTAGTCTATGAAGGAGAGGTTGTACTAGTAGTAGATTTTTTGATCCCTTTATTAAGGATTGTGTGTACAAGAGGATTAAAATATCATGTGTTTCTAGAAAAGAGATTGGTAGAACTAAAGAAGTTGGATTAAAAGAGGATATTTTAAAGATGGACACAAGAGGTTGAAAAATAACACTATGATTTTTGGCATGAAAAACACATCAAGATTAATAAATTGTGTGTCATCACTAAGGTGATTTTGTATGCTTGAAGATATTAAAATCAACGAGGGAAGTTCTACATAAGATATATGGGGCCATACATTATTCAACACATCCTATAAATTGGAGCATGCATAATTGGATAGGTTAGATGGTGAATTTATACTAGGTCATTTCAATGGAAGTAAGTTGAAACCCTACTTATATCAACCACACTCAAGGTAGATGGAAAGACCATTGGCATTGTGAAAATATTCCACAAAAATATGTATTGATTTATATTTTAATTTTATTAACTTGTTTGTATAGTATGTGAAATAATCACAAGATATCCTATAAATCTAGTCAAGTGAAAGGTCTTTTTAGATCCTTATACTATACATATATGTATCTATAGGATGGATAATCATGATTAGTTTATTATTATATATAATGGTGAACTTGACTCTATGAAAATAAAAAAATAAAAAAATAATTAAAAGAGTTAAGCAATAGATAAGTAAGATGATGTGAAATGTGTTTGGTGTATAATGTTTAGGGGAGATGGGTGTGTGTGTGTGTGTGTGTGTGTGTGTGCATGTGCGTGTAAAAAATTGTTACAACACAACTATTTTTAAAATTAGTGTAACAAGGCACAAAAGTGAGAACATGAATCATAGTGTGTAAGAGAAAAATTAGTGCATGAAGGAAAGGTACACAAGGGATAAATTAAAGCATAACACATGATGGTGCACACAAATCATGAGGGTGAGAATGAATATTCAAAAATATTGTGTGCATATAGGAATAGGAATATTCTAAAGATAATAAAATCACATGGTAAAAAGTGTGAAATAGTGATATTTTATAAATTAGATAGTTGGAGGAGTAATAAATAATTAGGTACATGGGTAGGTGGAATAATTAATGCACCTAAGGCTATAAATTGGGGAAGATAGTCTTTTGAGAATAATTTTGTTATTGTGAAAATTAAGAAATGATCACTAGTGTTCTATTGTGAAGAGTAAAAATAGTGCATACAAGCAAGTTTAATTCATAAATATTGGGTATTATTATAAATTAATTACCCTTACAATAATATGTGTGTGTAGACATGAAGTATTGATACATTTGGTATGATATGGTAAGAGTTTTTTTTAATAATTCTATGGATAATGAGGGTTTGGTAGTAATGGAGATGAATAAATCTACACCAGTTATGACACCTCTAGTAGTGTAAAATGAGAAGGAGAGGGAAAATTTAGTATCATAATCATATTCAAAATTTGAGGATGAAATGGAATATGAAATAAGAAAACAATAGACTAGGAAGTCAAGAAATTTTTCTAGTGGAAAAAGTGCACCAAGGGTTAATATTTTGGCCCTCTATTGATGAAGGTTTCATAAAGAGTAATTGAAGGATAGGTGTTTGGGTTAAAGATTGTTAAGTGTATGATTGAATACTATAATAATAAGAATGAGACACATGTTCATGAGGCCAAGAAGGAATTGGAGTTACCTCACATAAAGGGTGGTCAAATAACCATTAGGGAATACATCAAAAGGATTAATATCTTTAAATTGTTCAACCTACCACATTTGGGTAGGCTAAATGAATTGAGTAAATGGATATTAGATAGAATGCATGAGGTAAAACTCTAGTTTGAAGGAATAAGCATGAATATATTTCATACATGAATTAAATATATCAAAGGGATAGAAATAGAAAGAGAAGATATCCATTATGTGTTTCAATAGACTTTTCTTTCCAAAAGTTACAACAAGTTTACACTTTCAAATGTAGGGATACATAATGATTTTTAGTCACATAACAACACCCATAACCCAACTATCCATGCATCTAAATAACACAATTCTAATTTTAGACATACAATCAGATGATGCATCCACGCCAATATTTTATTTGGCACACCAAATTGTGAAGAATGGTGTGTTATACACCTTTAGAAAGTTCATCAAAGAAGAGGAAAACTAAGCTATAAATGAAGCACATTAAGAGGGAGGTGTATTGAGCTAGGGATTTTGGACATTTTTACACCATCCATAAAGATGAGCATGGTGTAAACATAATGAATTTATTAATTACTAAAGTGAAAAATGTGCACATATCACCACCTACAAGCTAAACACAAGGTGGGGCTATGACAACCAATGACGGGAACTCAAAGCCATTGTAGAACTCTATGTTTGTGTTGTACATCACACTCATCTTTATGGATGGCATAAAAACATCCATAACATTTGTAATTGATGTTGTTATAAGAACTAAAGATTATATGATTTATTAAGGATTTGAAGTTGAATGAAAAAAATATGTCATGCACCAGTTTTTTTTTTAAATGAATGACGCATACAAGTTAAAGATGAAAAGTTAGTCTAATAATGTGCTTGTGGCATTTATAAAAAATTAAAGGTTTCACAGGAGAGTGGTAGATGCATAAAATGATTATTCATAATTTTTCAAGATGAATCATTTCACACTTGTGAAGGTTAAGGATTATGATGAGACATGGAACTCCTATATGAATTTACACTATGTAATTTATGTGTGTGTGTGTGTGTGTGTGTGTGTGTGTGTGTGTGTGTGTGTGTGTGTGTGTGTGTGTGTGTGTGTGTGTGTGTGTGTTTGTTTGTTTGTTTGTTTTTTTTTTTGTGTATGTGTGTGTGAGCACTTTACAAAAAATTCAAGGTTTCACAGGAGAGTGGTAGATGCATAAAATTATTATTCATAATTTTTCAAGATGAATCATTTCACACTTGTAAAGGTTAAGGATTATGATGAGACGTGGAACTCCTATATGAATTTACGATATGTAATTTATATATGTGTCTGTTTGTTTGTTTATTTATTTTTTGGTGTGTGTGTGTGTGTGTGTGTGTGTGTGTGTGTGTGTGTGTGTGTGTGTGTGTGTGTGTGTGTGTGTGTGTGTGTGTGTGTGTGTGTTTATGTGTGTGTGTTCATTTTTTTGTGTGTGTGCATGCATGCATGTGCAGGGACATATGTGTATATATGTGTGTACATGTGCATGTGTATATACATGTGTGTGTGTTGGGGGGGGGGGGGGGGGGGGATGGACTAATATGAGTGAGACACATTCATCCATACTTAATTTTATTTAAAATAAAGAAGATAATCAAAGCATAATTTAGTTGTAGTGATCGATAATATATGATGCACAAAGGTGAAAAAACACACTTTTGAAAGATAAGTTCTAAGTTAAAAAGATTTTAAAAATTACAATCCAAATGAATAAATGATATTGTAGGTGTTAAACACCAAAGCAAATATATTATAGATTTTTTAGGATAAATCATGGGTAAAAGAATATTTTCCATCAATTGAAATATTAAGATCATATTATAGGAATATGCATGAAAAAATTGCACACCATCTTGTTGGAAATATAGTTAGAAAATAGATGGATTGGCAAGGGGTCTAAAGAACCATATAAATAGGGACCTTGGCCTCTCATTTTAGGCATTCAATATTTGTTGGATTACAAATTGTTTAGTATAATAATCATAGCAAAAAATCATAGTAGGGATTGGAAAAATGTAATGTGTCATGAAGGATTTTTAAGTATTTTTGTAGTTTTGAATTTTTACATAAGATATGTATATTATATGTAACAATTTCAATAAATATAATGAGTTTTGTCAAAAAAAATATGCATTATGTTTGATAGGTTCTAGGATTTGTATTTTACTTCCAGAATCTTTATTTATTTACCTATCTTTGAATAGAAATGGGGTTCTTGGTGTTCTCTTTTTATGCCTCAAGTGAGTGTTCAAGTGTTGGGGCTAGGGTAATATGCTAATGTAGTAAGTTTGAGTTTCCATATATTTGTTTTTATCCTGTTTACTTGCATAGGTTAAAGGAAATTTTGGACAAATAAAGCACGACAATATTTGTTGTTTTTTATATTAAACTAGCCCTTACCCTTGATTGTTGATCCCATTTAAAACACTTGAGTATACTTTTTGGTGATGAAAACATAAAGGTTGAGACATTACATCCAATAATATATTGATTTTTGAGGTAATTTATATTTTTTTAGAATCCTTCACTTATTTATTTTAGATACTCTTCTTTTGGATTGCGACAAATATTATCTGCCCTCCACACTGATTTTATATTTTCAATTTCCTTCGTAAGGATTCCTTATAGACTAAAGGTACTAAGCTCAAAAATAAATCATCATGAAAGTATTATCTCAAAATTATGCATATTAAATATGATTTAATAAAATATTTTAATGAAAACTCATTGCTTCAATGCCTATGCTAATTTTGAACATCCAATGATTATCTTCATCATTCTTTTAAAAAAATATTATCTACACGTAACTCACATGGTTGGATCATATTTGATCCAAAAATTATAGATATATTAAATAAATTTAACCAACAACATAATATTTGGCTAACTCATGTCATTTATCTACTAAGTTTTTCATGGGTTTTCCAATTTACCTATTAATTCAAAGCTAAAACCATAAATTTGCATGTAGAGTGACCCACTACGATATTTATAGGAAATAATGACATGTGATAATCATAGGCCATATTTGAACGGATAAAAAAAATTGTAAGAGGAATCTATTTCCATTCAATCAACACAAATATTGATGATTTTATTTACTATAAAATGTGTAATAAACAATAATAGACAATGGCCACCTCACTCCATTAAATCATGCACCTAGTGTTGATTCCTAATCCTTAGATCAATATATTAAGGAATGCAATGGAGAAGGGAATTAATGGGATATATGCATACATTATTATAGTTTCATTTATTAAATAGGGTATTATTATAGATATAACCAATCCCATATATATTTTAATGACTCAAATGTGATAGGACTAATATAATTTTAAAAGGACCATCAAGTTTTTTAAATCAGAGAGTGGGTTAAGTTAAAATACAAAACTTTTAAAGATTATGTAGGCTAAGATCATGGTAAAAATAAAATCACACAAATAGATGTAGATTCATAATGATTTCCATACAAAGTATTGATAAGGAAAATAAAATTACTTATACTTATAGCTTCAAGAGATACCTAAAAATTGGCATGTGCATAATCATATAAAAGAGTACACTTTGTCTCTTTAAGGGACTTAGGTACCAAGATTTTGAAACTATATCCCACTCATTTCTTCCTTATTATTCTATAAAGGTAATTTTTCCCTCATTATAAATTGGTTGTTTCTTCCTTAGATTTTATAGACCTATGAATTAGATAATACAAGTTTGAAATCCTCTATTATGATTATGGTATTCTTGCTCTCAGCATCTATTTGTAATAAAATGTATTATGTGTGTATTTACTACTTTTGATAAAATAAATTATGCCCCTTATTTATCTTCCTTAGTTTTATTTTCTTATTACCTTTAATCCCACACTCAGATTCATATTAGTGCTCACCCTTTGCATTTGTTCCTCTATTATGTGTCCATTTCTCTTTCTTACATAACTAATAGTTCTGCTAATCCACTTCCTTCCAATGCATCACCACTATTTCTTATCTCTTCATTTTCTCCTTCAAATTTTTATTTCAATCACTTATATCAGGTAGAGTAGTAGTATATTAGGAAACAAAACTAGATGGATTTGAAGGTTCTCTTGCAAGATAAGTCCCACACTTAAAAGAGATCCCATGTTATGTTTGAATTGTGGGCTGAATTAATTGAACATTTCAACCCATCAACATGTTTTAAAATTACCAATGGGACTTGAATTAAAAAAATTATTTATTAAACACTTAATAAGATTCAAAAAATCAATCTAAGATTTTGGTGACAATTTCATATTTATATTCATTTTGAAGTAAGCAGGACCACTTAGTGACTCCACTAGTAAAATATCCAATATTCAATCATGATAACTATTCCAATTTGATAATTATTTTTCTAGTGTAATGAAATTTAAATATTATGAACAATATGGCAACCTTTCCTTGTGATTTTTATAAATATACAATCCCACTCCAACTACAATAATGAATTCATATTCTTAAATCAACACCTAGAACACTCCCTAGATTCTATGGAGGTTGTACTATCAACCCTATTAATCACATCAAGGATGTTTTAATTTTTTGTTTAATCAAAAAAAACTATCAATGATTATGTTTTTGAATTACTTGGCCACTTCATTCAAAGGAAAAGATTTATATTGGCATAGAATTTTGTTGTAAACATAGTTTTAAATGGGATGATCTCGGTGAAAAGTTTTGCTATCAATTATAAGAAAGGGTGAGTGGTCTAGGTCTAACTAATTATTTATCTATAATTATAAGTGTAACCTCAAATAATATTTTCTATTTTGACCCTTGATTCATAATGAGATGGGAAAGAATACTCCTAAAGGTTCATTAATTTTTAGGTATGGTAGTTTTATTATTTTTGAAAGCTTTGGGCCCTGACCTTGCTTTCATGTTACAATCATTAGGAGGAGACAAAATTACAAAATCTTGTAATTTTTATATAGAAAATATAAATTCTCTCATATAATATATTTCTCGAATCCACCCATATGTAAATCACAATCCCACCTGATGTACCACCTAGTGCATCCTTTGATCATAATGAAATTGATGACATAAAAGGAATTATAGGAAAGTTTGGACATAAGTTTATTTTACTCATAATATTATTATTGTCTCAATTTATTCCTACATATAATATGTTTCCATAGGCATATCAATACCTAATCAAATAGTTGTTGCACTCCCAACCTAAACAAATACAATATACTCCTCAAAATTATAAAGCAAAGGTGAGGTAAACTTGTGTTTTCAACAATGACTCACTTCCCCTCCATTATGATATGAATTATAAGGATATATATCAATAAATTTTTGAAAATAAAACCTCTATTAGAGTAAATGATGTGGAAAATGATGGTGTTTTCTTCTAGAATGATTCAAGGAAAGATATTAAATAAGAAGTTGATGTCCACTCAGTGGAAATGATAAAATAACTCACTCACACTCATAAAGAGTTAATGGAATCATGTATCAATTTTTATCCTCTTAGTTTTTATTCATTTGAAATATTTTCTCAATTTGTCATTAAAATTAAAATTTAATTCTAGAACAATTCCCTTGTGACCATCCTTTATGCACACTTAACTTGTTTAATTACACAGTTCTAAATCGTTATTCCTCTAATTTTATGTGGGAGATCCACTATCCTTAAGAAATTATGATGTTGAGTATTCCTATTCTTCATTTGAAGCTAACTACAT
The DNA here is from genome assembly GCA_037957365.1 of Torreya grandis. NCBI lineage: Eukaryota > Viridiplantae > Streptophyta > Pinopsida > Cupressales > Taxaceae > Torreya > Torreya grandis. The sequence goes on along the minus strand of JARHVA010009058.1, from coordinate 76,842 downwards.
TCATGATTATACTAATTCAGACTTCTAGTTTATCTATCTTTACTCCTCAGACAAGGATACTCCTTTAGGAAAATCCCATTGGATGATTATGGTTGAAGTCACTAGTTTTGTCCTCCTACCAAAAATATCTAATTTCTCAAATTTAAATTCACCCAATGGGTCATCTCACACATTTATCAAGTTACATTGGAGGAATCCCTAAAATAAAACTATATAAACACATTTATATTCATTTTTTCACTTGTTGGCAAAAGGATTATATATTAAAACCATCATAATTATTATAACTACACTTTAAGAGGAAAAGCACTTGTTCTTCCCAATTATTTTTCCATATAGCCCAAGTATCCCTAAGCTAGGTATGAATCCAACACTAAGGTCATAATTCATTATCAAAGAACATAATTACACCAAGATTGCATCAACATATAACATTATACCACTATTTCACACACACCACTATAACATGGGAGAACTATAGGAGTTTGATCCCTCTTCAGAGTATTGGTATGTTGGAAGTGTTTAACATAGGGGATGTTGAGGTCAAGAAAAACTTCATCCCCAGACCGCTTTTCCCTATTGTACTAAATTTGGTCCTCTTTGTCATTGAGATATGTATTCAAGTGAAGAAGAAGGTAAATAATGGCTCCTACATCAAATTAAGTGATCCTAAATAAATACATAGTACCTATAGGTTAAGGTACACCAGTAAAAACTCACATAGAGGGAAAAAAACCCTAAAGGATGTTAGTGCCCCCTATAGATGAAAAAATAAGTCAACCTTATGAAAATAGTGTGACCTTATCTCATAGTCAAATAGAGACATATTCCTAATTCATAATGACCTCACATAGTCCCATAGTTGATCACATTATCTTTTAGGCATTCTATTAGATCCAAGTTCCATCTAAGTTATTTGTCTTTAATACTTCCCATTTTAGAATAATTTTAAAAATAGTAAGTTAAAAATTACTTTATTAATTTCCAATTTTTATAAAACATATTGGTGAACCTATCAAGATAAATGCTAGACTAAGTGGTACTCAAGTTGAACATAATCATATTTATCTTGATAAAGCACATAAGATGTATAAGAAAAAGGGTATATCTAGACTTTCATATAATAATGAACAAGTTGAATATGTGGAAGTGCATGCTAATATTTTAGAGTAGGAATAAAATAATCAGGACAACATTGAATATCAAGATTAGAATGAACATGTAATTCCACCTATTACTAATGAAATATCAGAGCGTAGTAAAGTGCAAGTTATTAAAATTTTGAAAAAAAAATCCTTAAAAACCTAGGTATTATCATAATACCTTGTAAAACTCTTTTGGAAATAAAAAATTCAAACATTGGTCAATCATCTAAGACATCTTTTCCTATGGGTTCTTTACCTTTCTATGCATCACTCAATAAAAAATTTATACCAATATATACTATGGGGTAACCCAATAGTTTTAATTGATTAATATGCCAATATATTCTTAATAAATTTTTAAATCATATTTAGTTATCACACATTTTATTCATGATGTACAAATCCTTATGTAGACCATTATAAATCTACATACTAATGTGTTACATTTGGAACAAGGTGCTTTGAAACCTAATCAAGCACTTGATTCATAGAGTTTACTACATACTCAGAAAGCTCAACATATTTCAGAATATCCTTTACCACCTAGATTTTTGGAATCTAAGCTTAAATTGTATGATGGGAAAGATGACCTTAAGAAACATTTGAAAGCATTTCATGCAACATGTTTGAACTATGCATCCAATGATAGTTTTTGACCAAGTTGTATCCTAATATTTTAAAATAGTATGATCTAAGATGGTTTTATGATTTACCATATCAATTAATTAGTGAATTTAATATTTTTAATATTTTTTCCTTTCATATTTATCAATTAATATAATTTAAAATATTACATATGTTTGGATTGTTCAGCTCAAACAATAATCCAATGAGTCGATCATAGATTATGTACTAATGTATAAGACTATGTTATCCAAATTGATAAATCATATGATACATAAGTAATTTCAATACATATTTAAATATATTTTGAATACATATCTCCAAAAAAAATTTATGTTTAATAATTTCATATCATTTTTATATTTATGTTGCACAGGCAGGGAAAGAGAAGTCAAGTTATTAGCAATGAATAAGCTAAAGTATGTAACCAAAATAGTTTCTACTTATCATGAAAATAATATAAGTAATCCCAAATATAAGGTGATACAAAGTGAATATAAGAGTGACCAAAACATAATAATTAATGTAATTTTAAATCTTACTCCATGTATTGTGAATTATTTGATCCTCCAATGAGATAGTTTGCCAACTTTTTGAAAGCTACCTATAATGTGTTACAAAAGTTGTTGAAATTTCACCTCATATTAGTACCTCTCATTAAATATTTTTATTTTAGTAAAATTATTCCAAAATTATTTTATTAAAAAAAATATATTCATAGAGAACCATTTCATACTACCTGTAGACACCATAAATCTACATACTATGATTCTAAAATTCATAATCCTCTTTACCATCTTAGGACCCCCCTTGGGAGCATACACCTTCAAAACCCTAACCAAACCCAAGACATATTTATTTTTACATAACTAACCTATCCTAACCACATTTTTACCTTTAACCATGATCGACAACAATCACCCTGATTGATGACAGTCAGGTTGCACTGCCTAGACTTTTAGCATACAAACCACTGTGTTGCTTTTCTAAATATAGCTTGTCTAAATCTTGTTGTGAGCCTTTAGATGGAAATTTTATATTTATATTTACACCTTTAATTCCACCTATTATTTTCACCTATAAGAGATAGAGGCTTTGGAGGCCAAATTCATCAGTAATTATTATCAAGAGCTTTGTGTACCCAAAATCTCTTTTTATAGGTCAATCATCTCAAGCACTTCAGTGATCCAATAGACACACTAGGGAGATATATTTATAATATATATCCATTTATTTCTCCAAATATCATTATTCTACAATAATCATTACCAACTTCTACAATGAGCAATCCGTCTCAACCATCCACATAATTGACTTTTGGTAAAACAAGTATTTTTTTCTAGTATTCACTTACTATATTTTCATTTTGAAATTAGTTTAGCCATTACTTCTTATAATTTACCTTTTTAATTCCATAAATCAACAACACCAACCCATTTATATTAATAGGCAACTAGTGATGGTTACTTAACTAGTAACGATTGGTCTCAACCAGTGACAGTGAGACAATTGGTGATGGTTCCCCAAACTAGCAACAATCACCTTGATAGTCAACAATTCACTATCAAGAAAATTTATAGAAAAATAATTTCACCTATTTATACCCAACCAAATATATTTTTTGTTTCCTTTCCTATTCACAGATCCCTACCTAATTTTCTAAATCATACCCCAACCCCTTATCAATAGTATTAATTAGTTTATCATTAATTTGATCATTTCTAGTCTATTTTATGATCAAGAATTCTTGTGTTTAATTTTAGTACATTTTTATTATTGATGCAAGTATCTTAGTTCTAGTTTTGTGAACTTAATTATTTAAAATTTATGGATTGACATCCTTGAAGGAAGCTCTCACTTTTGAGATCTAGCTATTTCTAGGAAATCTACCCAACTATCTATCTAACAAACAAGTTTGATTTAGTAATTTTTTATCTATAGGTCTTCCTTCTAAGATAAAGAGGATCTCCTCACAATATTTTGATTCAATGTGGGCACAAACAAATATGTTTTTCAACCATACCCATATGGAGTTTCTTTTCTCTCTTCCCTAGAACTTAAAGTGAAAATTTACATGAAACATTTTGGCACGTCCAATGGGACCTGGATTCTTTACTCATGTTTTCTTTGTATTTGTATGCTCTTCTCTATATCTATGCTCATAATTAAAACTAAAATTTCTTTTAGGATTAAAAGCAACTACATAAATTGCCTAATTTTAACATTAGTTTACTTTGAATTAAAGCACATTAATCTTATTGTAGCACCACTTTTGTTGCACACACTAGCCAAACCACTTTCAGCAATAAAATATCAAAATAATTTGAGACAAGACCTAACTAGGATTTCATCACCTAACAGTCACTTTACCTTGTCTTATCAATCCTACTTGGAGGTCATTACCAAGGGGATAACCAACTGAGCTCTCTGGCTGAGTATAAACTTTGGATATCAATATATATTGGCTAAACACCTAACACTCTTACCGCTATGGGACTGTGAAGTGAGGGGTTAGGCCCCAATACAAAGCCACATATTGATTCCAATGTATATTATTTTGAGCACCTAAACAACCCAATACCAACAATAGATTGCTTCTATAGTACTGATCAATAAGCCAACTTCTATCACATAATCTCATAAACTAAGGCATAAACTAAAAGCAAGATTAAAACTAACCTCTAGGCTTAACATAATTTATATAGTGTGTGTCTTTATTGCCTTGATCATTTTCTTATCTTCTTCCTATTTGAATGGTGAGTTTTATAGACACCTAAATCTGGCCACCAATGACCTCCAACTAGGTCTTTGGCTAATTTTCAATTAAAACACATAATTTGTCCTAAAAACACTAAAACATGCTAAATGGTGTGAAACTAACACATTAAGGTGCAAATTTTTTCTAGGGTATCCCTAAATGGGGTAATGCAATTTATGGACCAGCTAACTTTGATTAGATCATTTTGAGTTAAAATGCCAATTTTGCACATGGGTGCTCTAGACTGCTCTTTTCTATCAATTCTCTTACACAAGACACATACTTTTGTTATTTGATGTTGATAACATCCTAAATGGGAATATGGTTCCAACACATCTGACATTGGCTTCTAATTCTAATCTAGTTGATTTTTAGACCAATAACAAGGAATTTTGATCAATTTGAGTAATTTATGCATAAAATGCTTAAACATACTTAAGAGATAATTAAACCAAATTAGAGCCTAATTAAGAATTCCATGGAAAATTATTGAATACTTTGTTTCAAAAATGAATATTTAATATCTGCATCATTAGGTGACCTCATTTCTTGGAAAGACATCCCTAGGCCATAAATGCCATAAATATCAAGATTCATGCCCTCCATGCCTCATCAATGCCTTCCATGATGCGCTCTTTGCCTCTTAATTTCCCATTAATCCAATGTCATGATGAGGATAATTATAAAATTAATTCCAAAAATTAAATTAATCCTCAACCATACATCTCAATCTCAGGATGGATGGTTTAGGTTGATTCTAGACATTCTCAAAAATCTATAAATAGGAGGCCTTACCACATGAATTTTAAGTCTTGATAATGAAAATTTATAATGCAAAAATGATTTCAAAAGCCATTGCAATTAGTGTTATAATGCCAAATTGATTCCAATCCAAGCTAAGCCATAAACCACAAGGTGCCAAGGAGAAGAGGAGATAGCCAAACCTCCTTTGATGAAGACTTCATGAGCACAAGCCGAGCAAGCCACTACAAAAAGCATTTTGGTGCATCCAAGGAAGGTAAAAGAAGGTTTTTTTTTTTTGCATTTTAGTTGTGTTTTTTTATTAATGTTTATTACTAAGCTCTCCCTAGTGTCTAGGCCTAGAGATGTTATGCTAGTTAGTGTATTTCTTTCATTTTGTTTTAATTTTGAAACTAATACCATACTAACCATCCTCTCTTGAGTCAAATTTATAGTTCACATTATGGCATGCCCAATGGGATTATATGTATCCCACACATGAATAAGATCATTATGCAACTTTAAAATCTTCATTTGGATCATTAAAACTCTTGTAATTTGGTTTTCTAATTTTGTTTTGCCATTTTTCTTTGTCATGGGTTTACACAGTAACTGACATTGGTTAGTAAAACCATCATTAGTTAGCATAGCCATCATCAATCTCTATTGATATAACCAATTTTTTTTAGATAACCATCATCAGTTAGTAAGTGTAACCAACATCAGTTATATAACTAACCTTGGTCACTGTGTTTTTCTTAAAAACACAAACCCAAAAGCTAAATAGGCCATTTTAAAATGTTTGGTTTACGGTCATATAGACTCCGTTTTGGATGATTTTTTTAAACCACATGTTTTCTTCTAAATTTTTATAATTTGACATTAGGTTAGCTTAAAGTTTCATAATTTTTTACAAAATTTCAAAAATCTATTTAAAATGTTTCTAATTTAACATATTTGCTTTTGGGGTGATGCCTTAAGGGTAGATAGGTAACCAACAGACTTAGAACTTATTAAATCATGTTTTAGAACTTATTAAATCATGTCAAATGATTTTGCCTTTGAGTCTTTGAAACATAGCATTAACCACATCATTTGATCATGCTTACACCATTAGGCTACTCAATTTATTTCAAGACTAGTTTACCTTATATCAAATATCATTCATTTCAAACCATGTCATGTTATACCATTTGGATCTTTGTCTTGTGCTTTCATGCTATCCAATATTGTCTAGTTTGTTTGATCAAATCCTAGTCTTCAACATTGAGTTTTCAATTAGCCTCGTCAATTTTGGATTCAAACATTGATTGATTTCTGTTTAGGTCCTAATTCATGGGGCTAATACATAGATCTTTCTCTTTTGGGTTTCATAACTTTGATTAATCAGTTACCTAAATTTGAAAACTATTGATGGTTTGTTTGTTCAGTACCTATCCTTATCATTATTTTTGCCTTTATTTGGGATAACATAGTCTTTCTCAAAGAGCCTTTTTTCTTATGCCTTATGCCAATTGATCATGTTTATGTTTGATTCCATGTGCCAAGTTTATGTCAAAGTTGTTTCCAAACCTATTAGATTAAATCAAATCACATCAGTCTTTGTTTCAAGTCTAGATTTTGACATCATTTGGCCAAAATTCATAGCACATGCCTATTTGTTTGATCCTAGCTTTTGACTCCATGTTTGGACAAAAGACCTAGTAACTCAACTTTTCCCTTTCCTAGTTTAGACCTTGTTTGGAACACTTTGACCTAGACCTTTGACATTCTATTTTTATTCAGACACTTGACCTTTTGTGCATAGGACATTTGACATTAGACATTTGATGTTAGAATATTTTATGCCAAGCCTGATCACAAACCATTTTGGAGATATAGCTCCACTTTCAAACCATATTGGAGATACAGCTCCACCCCTTTGACCAAGTTAGACTAAGCTTGAACCGTTTGTCCTTTGGACATAGTTTTTCAAAGTTTCTTGAACTCTAAGCCTTTTTATTTCAAATATTTTATCATTTACATAGATATGTCTCACTACACTTATGGGGCAGTCACATACAATCCAACTGTTGATAGAATGGCCACACAAAATCCCACTAAGAACCCCTATAGAGAAAGATTTTTTAAAGAGTTTTATTACTCTCCCTGCAATACTCCATGTGGGGAACATAGTTAAAATCCACAAAATCCAACTCAAGACCTTGGTTGGTATGAAGAGTCTTGTGAGGATGACTTTGAAGACCCAACTATAGATAATGTTGTTTGAGATATGGATCCATACCCTCTTTACAATAATTAGTAAATGAAACACAATAAATAACTAGCTTATGATCCAACTCATGACTAGGATGATATGGTTTATGAGGAAGACTTGCATGCTTTGGCTTATGCAAGAAATCAATTTCTATGATGTCCTTTTGTTATTTGATCATTGGTTATCCCTAACCCTCCTTTGGATTATATGAGCTATCAAGCTCCACAATATCTAAAGAATACCATTATCATACCAAGACCTAGTCTTTTGGCTGGTGAAATCAATCTTGTTCCACACCACCCTATCATTACCTTCTCAATACTTTGTCCTTTGGCTCATGCAAAAATTTATGCTCCCAAAGGCCCTACCATAATCTAACCACAAGTCATCCCATCCAAACCTCAACCCATCCCATCATTCAAAGACCAAGATGTTGTCAAAACTAAGATTTTTCAACTCATTAGAAAGCAAGGCCAAGAGAACCAACCAATATAAAATGTTTTTGTTGAAATAACCATTTGTGGTAAGTCAATCTATGATGAATCACTTATTGATCCTATACCAGTTGTCAAGGAGTCTCACTCCAATGAGCCAATCTTTATTGAGTCACTTTTTAATGATTATAACCACCTTTGGGAAAATCATTACCTCAACCATGTGCATATTTTTCAAGAGCCTCCTATTGATAATATAGTCTCTAAGGAGTTGTCTCTTAACCTATTTCCCATCTTAGAGGAGTCTCACATTGACAAACTAGTTTTTATGGAGCCCATTATGCCATAACAAGCTGTTACTTATCCAAAACCAAATATTCAACAAGACATCATTGTAATAGAGTACCCATCAGATGAAGAATTAGAGTTGGAGTCAAGTTTTACTCTTGGACTAACATTGGATTTAGCATCAGAATCAAAATATGAATCAACATCAATCTCAACATCAGATTCAGAGTCCCTTGAGTTAGAATCAGATTCAAAAGAAGAATATATTCATGGTTATTACAACATTGGATACACATGCCTCATAGATTAATTTGAATACGTTTGTGATTCTTATATGGTTTTTTAGGATGAGTACTTTAGCTTTGACATAGGTTCTCCTAGTATATTCTATGAGGATTGTGCAGCCTCTCCCCATTCCTTTACCATTCCATCGGCCATTACCATCAACCAAAATAGCCATATAATTGACATTCCATCTCCTACAAGTGTCGATTGGGATTGATAAAATACCATTTTGTTGAACTAAATCCATGGTGACATAATAGTTAAAGAAGAGCAAGGAGGCTAAGACCACATTCATGTAGTAGAATATCACTCTCCTAGTGAAACCTTTTCAAAGGCACTAGGGGAAAATCAAATTCAAAACTCAACATCTTCTAGTGAAACTTTTTTGAAAGCACTAGAAGAAAATAAAATTCAAAATTCAACATTGCTTAGTGAAACCTTCCTGAAGGTGTTATGAGACAATCAAGACAACTTCATTGGCAAAAAGTTCATTGAGGCACCAATAGCTGAACACAAAAGTTCTTCACTACTTGATGAAGAAAAAATCAAAATAGCTTCCAATATATAGCCTAATCATATGGTATCTACTCTCAAGATCAAACAATAGATAAATTTGGTGGTCCTATCAAAATAACAAGTCTTCAGCCCTGCCACAACCAAAGTTATGTTGAATCTGGTATCAACGACATTACATGTGACTGAAAGTCCTAATCTTTAATTATTTCCCAACCATTCCACATTCCATTATCATCTGCCATTCCATTTCATAATCAAACCTACCATCCACTATTTTCCCTTGTTTACCATCCATGGTCACACTTTCCTTTATAGAGGCTACAAGGATACCTTGTCTATATGTTTGAAGGAATCAAAATTAATGACCAATGAAGATCACAAAAGCATTCTTAGAATCCAAATCTACATTGAGTTCTTGATAGAGTAACTTTTTAAATGAGGTGTGGGATAGAAATTAACATGATCAAGTATTTTTTTGTATCATTTTTTGATTAGGACATGCATCTCCCCATCAATAGGAACAATAGAATAAAAAACCACATCTAGGCCAAAAACATGCACCATGCCATTTCATTGCCATGCCAGTACCTTTATTACATATGCCTATTTGCCATTATCATCAACACAACCATTCACCCCATCACTTGGGGGAAACCCTCTTATAAGTTTTTTCAATCTATAAAAAACCATCATTATCTTAAGTAAAACCATACCATTCTAACCATTCCATTCCTATCTAGACCAAAGCCTATTTTTAGTCATCCTACCCAATCCTGTTTTGTTCTTGGTTAATTTAGTTATTCTTGAAAATTTTGTGGGGGGATGATAATAAAGTTTTAACAATAAATCCAATCTATGTTTCAATGATAGTCTATGAAATTAGTGTGAAAGTTGACCTAGAAAGATATCTTTCATCCTATCAAGTTTGTTTATGTGAGCCTGATTATAACTGCCTATGGGCAAATCAATGTTTCACCAGTCTTGGTACTAATTATAACCATATATGGTAAAATTATTATCATTTACCTATGAAATTTTATCCTAGTTATAAATATATATGGGAAAACTAGGGGAAACACTTATTTACCATGCATTGCCGCATCACCTTGCCATTGCTCTTTTCATTTGACAAATTTGAGAACTTGTTGGGACCTAGTTGTTTTTTCCCTAAATTTTGTGTGGATGGAATTACTATGAATTGAGGTCATTTTAGTAATATGTGGGTCATGCTCAATTCATGTTGAGGTCACCTCAGTCCCCCTTTTCTATATGCTCTCACCATTTTATGAGCAACCTAAGTCAAACGCTCTCACCATTTTGTGAGCAACCTAAGCGAAATGATCTCGCCATTTTGTGAGTAGGTATCTTATCATTATCTAACAAGTTAAGATACATAAAAATTCTAAAAGCATTCATAATATTTCAAAATCCAAAAATATTTGTCCTATCTAAGCCTAGTCAGTTATCCTCGATCTACCTTACTAGGGCATTGTCATTATTAGGATGTTTTTATTTTATTTGATTTTTTTGTTTTTTGTTTGTTTGTTTATTTTAGGTTGTTTGTTTGTTTGTTTATTTTTCTATTTTTTTGTTTATTTTCTTACTTGTTTGTTTACTTTTATCACTATTGCCTTGACTTAGTCTATATGTGTTCATTAGGTGATTCCTCAAGCACATTATTCTTGAAGCCATCCATCTTCATACGTCAACATTATAATCATGTTTTTAATCATTGGTGCATTATTTTTGAGTGTTTATTAGATCGGGAGTCAGTCCTTATGCATATTTTGGCCAAGTCTTCATGGTTTTCTATCATGAAGCCTACCATCACATGCTACAATAAAAATCAACTTCAAGAAGGTCTCTAATCAATAGAGCCACATAAGTTTCTCTTTATCACCTTGTAAAATCATTCCATCCCACCCTTGATCAAATTAACCCATTAGCCATTCTAGTTGTGTCATTGTTAATCATGATGAGCATCTCCTCATTAGGAAGTACAATTGAATGCTTTTTTGTTGATCAATCTCATTCCTCTATTCATATATTTCATCACTTTATGCCCATTAATATTCAATATATATTCCAAGTTATATCCTTGAGTTATGCTTGCTAATCATCTCTAACTAAGTTTCAATCATCTTTAGCTAATCTATGTCCTCTTAATGATTATAACTACCTATGGACAAAGCATTATTTTGACTTTTAATCCTGATTATAACTACCTTTGGAAAAATTAGTATTTTTTTTACATCAATTAATGCAAGCATTTTCTCATTTGGATTAATGTCAACCATGGTTTAATTCCACCTTTTTCTTGTTTCTTTTTGAGGGACCATCCATCAAAAAATGTAATGGCCACTCCCTCAAGTGTGCATCATCCTAGGCTTCCCAAAACCATTTGGAGATTTTTTCTTAAACTATCATCTTAGTTTTGGAATATGGGCCTTTTCTAGTTCTTTGAGTAGATGTTAATATGCTTATATCTTGCAACATCTTACCAAATAGGGGCAAACTATAGACACCTAAAATCTAGCCACTGATGACCTCTAACCAAGCTTTTGGCCAATTTCTAATAAAAATGTATAATTTAGCCTAAAACACTAAAACATGATAAATGACATGAAATTTGCATATTCAAGTTCCAATTTTGGCCATGGTATCCCTAAATAGGGCAATGTAAGTTATGGGATAGCTAACATTGATCAGATCATTTTGGGTCAAAATGCTAATTTTACACTTGGGTGCTCTGGATTGCTCTTTCCTATGAAATATCTTGAAAAATACACATGCATTTGTTAATTGGTGTTGGTAACATCTTAAATGGGAATGCAATTATAATGAATTTGACATTGAATTCTAATTTTAATCTAGTCAAATTTTGGACTAATAATAAGGCATTCTGATCAATTTGAGTAATTTATGCACAAAGTGCTTAAACATGCTTTAGAGATAATTAAACCAAATTAGAGCCTAATTAAGAATTCCATGTAAAATCATTGAATACTTTGTTTTGGAAATGAATATTGAATATTTTCATCATTAGGTGACCTCATTTCTTGGGAAGAGATCCCTAGGCCATAAATGCTATAAATATCAGGATGTGTGCCCTCCATGCCTCATCAATGCCTTCCATGATGCCATCCTTTCCTCTTAATTTCCCCTTCTTCAAATGTAATGATGAGGATAATTATAAAATTAATTCCAAAAATTGAATTAATTCTCAACCGCACATCTCAATCTTAGGATGGATAGTTCAACTTGATTCTAGACATTCTCAAAAATCTATAAATAGGAGGCCTCACCACATGAATTTAAAGTCTTGAAAATGCAAAGTTATAATGCACAAATGATTCTAAAATCTATTACAATTAGTTTTTTAATTCCAAATTATTTCCAATCCAAGCCAATCCATAATCCATAAGGTACCAAGGAGAAAAAGAGATAGCCAAACCTCCTTTGATGAAGACTTCATGAGCACAAGCCGAGCAAGCCACTATAACGAGCATTTTGGAGCATTCAAGGAAGGTAAAAGAAGGTTTATTTTGAATTTTAGTTGTGTGTTTTATTCATGTTTATTAACTAATCTCTCCCTAGTGTCTAGGCCTAGAGATGTGATGCTAGTTAGTGTGTTTATTTCATTTTGTTTTCATTTTGAAATTAACACCATACTAACCATCCTCTCTTGAGTAAAATTCCTAGTTCACAAGTTTATTATTGTTATCTCTTCCCCTTTCTTGTATGGTTCTCACTTACCATCAGTGAAGAGACCTAGTAGAGTATAACCCATCACTCAGATCAACCTCTTCCACCTCTTCATCTATGGAGTACATCTTCAAGGCAAAAGATTCACCTCATCTATTGGGAAGCCCTAATTTTCCTCAAGTATTTTCCCAAGGAGAAATGGACTTTACCACGGTTTTAGATAATAATCTAGTTGCCTTTCAGCATTACCTTAATATCTCCCCTCACCATGCCCTAGTTCCAACTCCACCTCAAGATCCTCCTTATGGCATGCCATCCTATCTTATGAGGTTTATCCATGTTGCCTTGGTCACCACCCAACCTTCAACTACCCAAGAATCTTCATCTACTAACCCCTTTGATGCCACAACTAAAAACCAATCTACCCAACCAATTTCTACCCTTACACCTTCCTCCCTTACCAATGACTCCTCCACCTTAGGGACAACCCAACCATTAACCCATCACACTCCACTTGTTACTAGAGCACCTACCATTAACACTACCAACCTTCCCTTTATCAACCCCAACCCATTGGTCAATACCCCTTTATAGAGCTTAGGGTTACCTATCCCTTTTACTTCACTAGTTATTAGCATGAAGGTCAGTACCTCTCCTTTTTTTACCAACCCAACTACCTATTCATCCCTTTGTCCCTATTAGAGCTTACCCTCCTCAATGGGAGCTTCCAAAATTTACCAAATTTTAGAGCAAGGAAGACCCCCAACAACACCTTAGGTATTTTAGACATGCATGTTACATGACTGCTTATGATTATGCCCTTCTCTTTTGAACCTTTCCCATGTCTTTATCTAACCTGACACTTGACTAGTATAGTAACCTTACCAAGCATTCAATATTTTATTTCACCCAACTAGCTCAGGTCTTCTTGGATCACTTTTCCATTAACATTTCTAAGAAGGTCTCTATCACTAATCTCTATTCTATCAGATAATTTGATGATGACTCCATTGCCAATTTCATCACCCATTGGAAAATCTTGATTAATCATATGTAATTTTTCTTGCCTCAACCTAAAATTATAGAAATTTTTTCTCGAGCTTGTGCCAAACATATATCTTCAACACTGCACATCCAAAGCTTTAGAAATTTTGATGAATCTTTTACCATGACATGTAATTTATAAAACCAGGCCGTAGATGAGGGAAAATTAAATTTATGAAATAAAAACACTACCTTCAAGACTAATGAAACCTATTCCTCCAAACCAAACAACCAAGCCAACATTGAAACCAAGAGAAAGGTAACTACAAATGCAGTTGTCCTTACAACTACCCCTCCACCCAATGTCATCAGTAAAATTATCCCATTACCATCAAACAAAACACAAAGAACCCAAACTAAAGAAACCAAAAAAAAATCACTCTATTCAGATAATGTTATGCCTCGATTCTAGAGAAACTACCAAAAGATAACCTCATATATCCTCCCCCCATCAAACCTCCTCAGCAATTTGATTCTTCTCGTCTAGAACCTACTTGGTATAATGAGAATGACCTTTGTGTTTTTCATCAAGTAATCAAACATGACATCATTTGATGTAATAATTTTAAAAATATTATTCAAATCCTTATCAACAAGGGGGAACTCATGTTGGATAATCCTAATTCCCCTCAAAATCAAGCTCTTAATATCTTTAGGAAGCCTTTTCCCAACCATGCCCATGCCAAACTTGAGGACACACAAGCTAAATGTTCTCATGATTCCCACACAGTCAATGTGATCCTAAATACACTTATCAATGAGGAAACTACCATCCAACCTACTTGCTTCTCCACCACTTCACCCACCCAAGTGGTGGAGTCACTTTCCCTTCCTTCACAGACCCAAACCAAGGATGTTCATTTTTCCTTAGCTTCACTCATAGAGGCTTTGGAATCACCAAATACCCATTTTAATAACCTATCCAAATAAACAACCATTCCTAACCCATCATCTCCTCTAATTTAAAGACAAACCAAAACTATGGACATCGTGCCCAGGGGAGCAACTTTTTCACAAACACCCCTCATGGAGTAGCCACCTAGTCCAAACTTACATCTCTTTCTTGAGGAAATATATGAGGTTACCAAACCTCCTCCTTAGCCCATTGGTTTATCCTTGACACCCATTAACCAGGAGATAAGACCAATATACAAACCCTTTTCCAAACTCATTCAAAAGTTAGGTATGGTCATAAAGCCAAACATAGATTAATCCACTTTCTAGAAGTAGTTATGGATTACTTACATCAACAAACCTGAGCCTTATGACATGCCTATAACTAACCAATAAATCATTTTTCCACCACCTCTTAAACTGATCAAAACTTCTACCAACCCCTCACCTTCTCCATTGACCAAAATAACCACCTCTCCAATAACCACACCACCAACCAAACCTCCCAAAACACTTTTTGCCTTCCCTACACAAAGCTTGGTTCACCCATATTTTAAAGTGGAATTAACTTCATCCAAGCCTATACCCAAACCTCAAACCAAACCATCCAAGGGTAAAAACCATTGAAGAACCACATGGATAGGATTCTAGCTCCCTCTACCTTACCTTCTATCTTAAGGCCTCATCCTTTAACTTTGCCTAAAATAAAGTTCCTTTTAACATATGTCATCCACAACCATTGGTTACACCATCCCACTTACTGTCTAATGTGTTGGTCCTTCTTAGATTACCAAAATATAGGCTATCAAACTCAAACACCCCAATAACTAGCATACCCAAACCAAAAATCATTGACCAAAAACACCACCTTACCCAAACCTTCTCTCACCAAACCCATTGTTACCAACATGCCCATCTTTCCAACTTAAAACACAACCTACAAAACTTCCCCACCTCTAGTGGGATCTTATATGACCATTCTTCAAAAAAATTTATAGACTTCCTACCTCACATTACCTCCTATTAGACTTTTTGATCCTCTTAGTTTGAAGCCAGCTTGGTATAATGATCATCAAATTTATTCCTTTCATAAGACACCCAAACATGACATGGAGAATTGAAAATATCTCTAAGCCATTATCCATCAGCTCTATGATGAGGATGATCTTTTATTAGATGAAATTCCCTTGACTCCTCTACTAATGCACCTAAAAACCATTTTCTAATGCATCCCTAATCCTCCACTCTCACCTCAGAGTGATGGAGAATCTACCCAACCTCCTATCACACCTTTCTCCCCTATCTATACCATTAATGTGGTCACATGATCATAAAATAAGGATAAAGTGAATGTCAAAGTGTGAGTTCCATGGACATACCCACCAAATCATCCTAAACCAAACTCGATCCAAACCTCTACATCCTTAGCTAAACCCAAAGTTAGCATCTTAGGCACCTCTAAGGCCAACCCATTTGAATCCATTAAGAGGGTCATTCTTAAGAAAATTCACCAAACTCTAGCTAAGATAAGCCTCTAGGATCTCATTTCCACCTCACCTCACCATCGTTAGGCCACGATAGAGGCTATGTAAGCTATTGAGGTCAAACGAGGCAACTCCCCACCTATAGAGGCCTTCATAGGTGCTCTCCAACTCTCCACCCTTGTTACTTTCAAAGACTTAGAGATACCCTCTATCCATCCTAAGGATTCATATCCTCCTCTCTTTATTAATACCCACATCAACCAAACCCACATCAAATAGGTTATGATCAATGGGGCAACCAACATCGACATCATCTCTTCTCATGCCTATAACCAACTTAAATTACCAGATAATGTCATGTCCCAAACTTTAGTTATGCTTTGATCCTTTAATGACACCATGACCACTACCTTAGGAACCATTTTCCTTCATATTTGGCTTAGACCACACATGCTCCTCAAACTTTTATATGTGGTTAAAGGTGAATTCTAGTAAAATGTTCTACTCAAGAGACCTTGGATACATGTTATGGGTTACATGCCTTATACCCTCTACCATTATGTTAAATTCAAGTATGAGGTTCAAGTTGTTAATATACAAGCTAACCCAAGCCCTTTTTTAACATGCACCATTACCTACTAACCTAGTGATGTCCTCCTACCTTTGATGAAACAACCCCAAGCATCCATCACCAAGCCCTCAACCACAAAAATGAAGTGATCCCTTCTCCTCCTATGGATACATATACTAGTTCTTCTATTCCCATGGACCAAATACCTACCATTGATCCCTTATAATCTACCTTCTAACATGTTACCCTTGGATAATACTAACTACTTACACTTTATTCTTTCCCTACTCCCCAAGATTATGAGAAACTCAACCATCAACTAGGTTATGACCCCAACATTGGAGATATTAATCCTTTAGGGACTTTGAGCTATCAAACCCATTTTATCTATGGGAGAATTGACAAGATTCTCAATGTTTTTGTGACCCCATCTTTCCCACAACTACTCACCTCTACATTCTCTTACTTGGATAACCTATAATTCATTAAAGTATACCTTCATAGGTGTACCTAGAAAGGATTTGGCTTAGGATGATATGAGAGTGGACCCCACACATTGATCTTGATTGATACCTAAAAGCCTCACAAGAAGTATGACCTTAGGTTCATTCTACCCAATAAAAAGAAATACAAACAACCCATTGATCCCATTATTGAAGAAGAGACCCCTTTCTCAACAACACCTCCTCCACTTGAGTATGAGAATGAGGACATTATCCTACCTAACATTTTTTCATCAACATGATTACCCTCAGCCCCTTGACTTATCAAAAGGAAGGGGCACCCATATCCATCCCTTTGATCCATCCTGAACTAGTGGGAGAAGACTCTCCTACCATTAACACCATCCAATGCCTAGATGATGATTCTATTCTCACCTACCTTGGTGTACCTGATTCCTCCATCCATAAATCCTTACCTTCCAAAACCTTAACCATGTTAAATTAATCCACTATAGATATTGATATAGGAACTTTAGGAAAACCTCATATTGTAAAAATGGGCCAATGTCTCACCCCTGAGGAACTTATAAACTTTTCCACCTTCCTCCAAGACCATAGGATCACATTTTCCTGGTCATATACTGACATGCCTGGTATTGACTAGATCATTTCCACCCATAACATTATATCCAATCATGATTCTAAGTCTATCAGATAGAAACTTTGATGAATGCATCCTTGTATAGCCCTCTTTATCAGAGAAGAGCTTCAATTCCTCTCTATCGACTTCATTCAACCCATTGATTATCCCTAGTGGGTTTCAAGCATTATGCTTGTAACTAAATCCATAGGGGGACTACCCATCTGTGTGGACTTTTATGACCTCAACCTTGCCTACCCAAAGGATAACTTTCCTCTACGTAGCATTGACCAACTTGGATGAATTCTTAGGTTATAATAAAATTTTGATTTCCCCTAAAAATCAACACAAAACTACCTTCATCACCCCATGGGGGAATTTCTATTATAGGGTCATACCCTTCAGTCTTAAGAATGTTGTTACAACCTGCCAATGTGTTATGACCTACATCTTCCATGACCTTATCCACATAATCATTAAGGATTACATGGATGACCTCCTCAAAAAATCCAAACTTCACAAGGACCACTTAGTCATTCTCAAGATTATATTTGAGAGACTTATCCATTATCATGTCCACCTCAATCCCAAGAAATGTATTTTTGGGGTCTTATTAGGAAAACTTCTTGGCTTCATTATTTCCCTTCAGGGAATAAAGTTTGATTTGACCAAGATGAAACCCATCCTTGAGATGATAGCTCTAACCAACCTTAACCAACTCCACAGTTTGTAGGTGAAGCTCCAATCCATTCATCACTTCATTTCTTAGCTCTTTGATTGATGTCAACCCTTCCATCACCTCTTTAAAAAGGAAACATCTATCAAGTGGAATGTTGATTGTCAAAAGGCCTTTGATTTAGTCAAAGAGTACGTTCTATCTCCACCTATATTAACACCTCCTAAGGATGACCAACCTTTATACCTTTATATCTCTACCACTGACCATTCCCTAGGGGAAATACTTGTCCATCAAGATGAAAAACACAAAGAGCAAGCCATCTATTACATAAGTTGTAACCTTTTAGATTATGAAACTCTTTATACACATACCAAAAAACTATGCCTATCCCTAGTATTTGTGGCCACAAAGATTTGACATTACCTTCTTAACCAAAAAACATTCATCATAACCAATACTAACCCACTCAAGTACATGCACTCTACGCCATATCAAAACTAGCGTATGGTTAAGTGGCTCATGATTTTAGCTAAGTTTGACCTTGAGTTCCTACAGTAGAATTAAATTAAGGAGTAAGTCATTGTTTTCCATTTGGTTGACGCATCCCTACCAAGTAACCAACCTCCTCTTGAATTTCTAGATGAGTCCATCATAAACATATCCCAAGTAGACTTCACCAATCATGTAACCTTGTTATTTGATGGTTTCAAATGTCAAAATGGTGGGGGAACCAATATCATCCTTATCCCCCTTATTAATGAACCACTTCCTTTACCTTTTAAACTCAAATTTTAATGTAACAACAATATGGTGGAATATGAATCCCTAGTATTAGGTTTCCAAACTGCATTAGCCTTGGGAGTTAGAATGATCAACATCTTTGGTGACTCCCAACTTTTGGTCAATCAGGTCAATGGCATCTACTAGTGTAAGAATGAGATTTTACAACTATACAAACAATTAGTCATGGAAATCTTAACATCATTCAAAAATTACCATATTAAAACCACCCCATGATCTACCAACAAGTTTGTTCACACCATGGCTTTTATTGCTGCCCAGATCCCATCATCACCATCAGACTCTAAGTTATCAATCATTGTCTATTGCCTCACCAAACCTTTCTATATCAAGTTAGACCCTCCAACCATGTTTAATGTGGAGGAGATATAGCCTAACCTTTTGTATCAACAAACCTTTGACTACCTGAACCTTGGCATAGTTTCATATGACCTCTCTAGGAATGCTTGTCAAGCATTTATTCAAAACACCTTTCATTATACCATCATGGGAGGCATCTTCTATAAACATGATTTGATGGCCTCTTATTTCAATGCCTCTATGGTCTAAAATCCTCTCACACTATCTAGGAAATGCATGATGGTATCTATGGGAGTCACTTTAGTGGACTTTCTATGGCCAAATGCATCCTCTTCTTAGGGTATTACTAGCCTACCCTTAACCAATAATATTGTGATTATGTGAAAATGTGTGTCAAGTATTAACAACACACTAATTTTCATCACACACATAGCCATAGCCTTCAAGTTTTTATTAACTTTTAGCCTTTTTCACAATGGGGTCTAGACCTTATTGGAAAAATTAACCCCTACTCTTCATATCAGCATCACTCTATCATCACTACAACTGAATATTTCACCAAATGGGTGGAGGCTATTCCTATTGTCTCGATAAAAGCTAAACATATTATCAAATTTATCATCCATCATATCATCTGTCACTTCAGTGTTCCCCATAAGATCATCATTGACAATATAAAATCCTTCAAAAATAAATAAGCCCAATTCCTTTGTGATGTATTTGGTATAAAACATAGTTTTTCATCACCCTAACATCCACAAACAAACATACAAGCAGAGGCATCTAACAAAACCCTTAACAACATGCTTAACAAAATGGTCAATGCCTTAGGTTGGGATTGGTACTTGCACATCCCTATCACCCTATGGACATATCTTACTATCATTTAAAACCCTACAAGTGCTACACCTTTTTCCATCATGTTTGGAGCTGAAGCTGTGTTGCCTCTCGAAGTCCAAATACCCTCTCTTTGCATATCTTTATGCTACCTTATTTTGGAAGATTATTAATATCAATAATGTTTAGCCCAACTTGAGCTTCTTGATAAGAATCATTTTACTACTCTTTCCCATCTTTGTGTCTATCAATAATGAATTAGACATGCTTATAAAAGACACCTGAAAGTGTGAGAATTCAATATTGGAGATCTCATCCTCAAGGGAAATCAACATATAAATAATATGGAGAAAAGAAAAAGAGGAAATTTTATTTAAATTAGCTTGGACCCTACATTATAACCCATAAGTATGGATCAAGAACTTATCATTTGTCCTCCTTTAAAGATAAACCAAAACTTGAGCCTCTCAATGCTTCACATATACATCCTTTCTATTGCTAAATAGGGGTCACAATCACCATTGGTCTAACTTAAGCTCATCCCCAACAACCACATTCATTCCCTCTTTATTAGGGGCAATTGACTATAGCTAAATCATGTGATTATCTATCACATTCATAGCCTAATATTGAACTATGGGTACCACATCTCTACCTATGGCATGATTCTCATGGTACTTTCCATCTCCTCAAGATTGATTCCTATGGTCATTATCACCTACACCTCTTTTAACCTACTGAACCTTCTTGGACCTCTAGCTTCACCTTCATAAAGTAACCCCTTGAGCATGTATAAGCAATTCTATGTCAAGTAAAATCAAAAGCAAAAGCAAGATCAATGTCACAACTAAATCATGGGTCATTTTTAGCATTTGCATACTGCTCCCTTAAAGGATAGCTATTGAAAAATTATCTTAAATTACAAAACATAATGTGTACTTCTCATTTGAATAAAAACTACCAAAAGCATTTGAACTAGGTAGAAAAACTTAGACCACGCCCTTGAAGGATGGCCAATTAAAGCAATTTTTAAAGCTAGAAATTTATTGGAATTTTCTCGCATCGATTAGCTTCCCTGACCCCAAGCAAAATCAAAAAATTAAATGATCCATAATAAAAATCAAAATCAATAAGAAAGCCATAATCAACTCTCTTAAAAATAAAAAATCTTGGAAAGCCACAATTGGCTCTCCTTGGTAGACTTCTTGCATCAATTAGTCTACACTTTATATATGAGAATATACTTGCTTATAATATCCTCTTGAAAACATATAGTAAAGACATGTTGGTCTCATAAAAGGTTTTAGTTCCATCCATCCTCTGTCTATATATCATATGCATGGGATT
Organism: Torreya grandis; assembly: GCA_037957365.1. Taxonomy (NCBI): domain Eukaryota; kingdom Viridiplantae; phylum Streptophyta; class Pinopsida; order Cupressales; family Taxaceae; genus Torreya; species Torreya grandis. The sequence goes on along the minus strand of JARHVA010009058.1, from coordinate 55,049 downwards.
ATGAGCTTACTTGACATAGTGTGATCAAGATACTCGTTTACCGACCAAAACACACTAATGTGAAGCATTTGAAAGGCTCAGTTTCACAAAGCCATTCTAACTTTGGGTTTAATTTTATTTGTCCTTACTAATGAAGAGGTAACATGTTTATTTTATTATCTTTTATTGGTTCATACCTCTCATGATCCTTATCACTTTCTTAAACATTTATATTTTTACCTACTTACTTTATGTAGTCTCATTACATCTTCACCCATATCCATAGTTTATCTCCATCATCATAAACAACAAATATCAAATCAAAAGAATAACATTTTAAGTTATATCTATGAACCACATCATCTACTTATCTATGATCAAAACACCATCACATCATGTCATACCATAAACATAATCCAATCCATCTACCATCAAAACATTATGTCAACATATATTATATATTTAATTCATTCTCATTAGCATAAATAAAATAAATAATCAAAACATCATGAATAATATCATATGTCATCTACCAATATATCCATAACATTACCATAATACATCTCATGCAAACCACATCATCATAACCATAACCGAAGCCATTAATGATTACATCATCATATATCATATATCCACCCATAACACATCCTATCATATCCATGAACAAGATCAAAGAATCATAACTATCTTCCAAACATCACATGCCTAAGCTACTGAGTCAAACCTCTCATAAAGCATATATAGGAAACCATAGACCATCAACCATTAGCATAAACATGAATAACCACATTCAACATATCAACCGTGAACCATAAACATACATCATATAAACCATGAATCATCATCATATGCATCATGTCATCATAAATACATGAAAAATGTGTAAACTCTCTCCCAAAACATGTACATCTCACTACATCAACATGAATGCCAATATCAAAAATAATGTACACCTATCTATACCGACATATCAACACATATGAATACATCAAGATCCTAGAGCACTAGGACCAATACCACCCACACCATTGCTACTAACCTCACCTATACTTGTACCTATACCTATACCCCCATTTGGTGGTGGTCCTCTTGGAATACCTAACTATGACTCACTATAGAGGCCCATTATCCTGAGGTAGCTATAGACAACCTACCAACCAAACTAGATCTATACTCCCCCTATCTCATCACCTATGGCAATTGATCTAACACCATCACCATGTAATACCTAAGATATTCAATTGTAGATAAGTATCAAAGCCTTGGAATTATGTCTAGTGGTCCTCTAGCCACTGATGTTGGTCCCCTCTTGTTGTTATGCTTTGTCTAAGAGCATCTCTCTCCTACATGATACCATAAGGGATGCTTGTGCTTGATCTTTCTCTATTGTGATAGTCATCACTTAACATTTTAGTATAATAATATGATCTTGTAGTATGGATACCTATCCCTATAATACTTGTACCCAAGCCTATGTTATGGTGAGAGCTACTACCATCTGGCCATCCCCCAAAACTTGTGCCCTTATTGGGTCTACATCCATGGCTTATTAACCCCCATCACCCCATTTGAAGTTAGTTACCACATACTTGCCCTAGAACTAGGCTATGTATCTATCAATGACCCCCACATCATCAAAGAGAGCTCTAATTGATAGCTCTTCATAATCAAACACAACATCCTAGAGTTGTGGCTTAGGCAACATAAACTCAATCTCCTCTCTCTTGTTAAGGGAAAGTTAGGTGGGATCCCCTAAACCAGCCCAAACTATCTCTACATATGATCAAAAGGGATGAGATCATCCTTGCCATCCCAATAACCATATATCCACTACTAGCTATGAATACTTATGGTATGATATCTAAGTCTTGTCTACTGAGGCCACCCAACATATGGTCTCCATGTAATGTCTCTAACTACCAGACCTTCCAATGTATTTTAGAACCACTCAATATCTCTATCTCCTCCACCCGCCTTTATCATGGTACCACCTCTCCTCTATGTAGTTGATAGATAACCCTCCACTAGCATCCCCAAAGGTCTTAGCACTTGAATATGCTCAAATGCCTAGTATTAAAGTATGAAGCCAACATTGATCTTGTACCACCTGTGTGCTCAGAATCCCTAGATCTCTTGATATATCTTTACTAGTAAAACTAGGGCCCATCTAAATATGGTCCTCCCCAATAACATCTCTAATAAAACACCAAGTAATAGATTTGGAAATTTCCCTCTAACTAAATCAAGCAACATGAAACTCATCAAGGTGATCATCATCATGAGTAAGTATCTATCCTCATGAGCCCTCTTGTATAATGGACCATAACTAAATCCACTTGCATTAAAATGTACATGCACATAATTTGCACCATATATCATATCCATGAAATAGTCTATCTCTTTGTTCTCTATGTGGTAGACTAGATCTCCTTGAATTAGTAATAATGTGATCTTATGTACATCTTCTGTGAGTATGGTGACCTCTCTAGTCGATAGCCAAAAAGTGTTCATCATGAGATCCCATATCTTGATGAATGTAATGATCATCATAGGGTCTTAGGGTGGGTGTTGATAGTGTCTCATCACACATAATCCAATAGCCTCCATATGTCTCCACTGATCAGTGTCATGGCATATTAAACCTATGCAAAAAGTGTGGGAACCCAATCCCTCCACCAAATCTGCTCATGAGCCTACAAGCACAACATACACCCAAAATTCATACTTATTTTTCCACCTAAATCTAATTAATAACTTACACCTTTCTTTTAACCTATTATGATTCACCTCATTACATCTACCTTACATACATTTTTCCCACACAACCTTATGCCTCTAATCAACCCTCCCCCCTCATATCCTTCTTTGTCAAAACCACACCTATTTTATCCCCCTACACTCCCAACACTTATCTCACACTCATCAGCTAAGATCATCATTGACTTGATAAACAATTATCCTCGACAATCTATCCTCATTAACTAAAATTTCCAATCTTAAAATCTTTTCAAGAAACACTTTTACATCAAATTATACCCCTTTTTACCCAACCCATTTACCATTGATGGTTCTTAGAACTATCATTGGTCCCTTAGGACCCATCATTCTCTTTAAGGCTAACCAAGATTGGTCAAGGTGAATCAACGCCAGTCTCTATCTACACCTAATGGTAAAGGGACTCAAAACCATAACCTCTGTACAACCCCACAAAACCTACAAATCTACCAAATTCCCCTTTTAAAAGTCTTTTCTACCCATCATCAACCTCATACACCTATGTTTATCCAATTTATCTACCTATTTGTCTGCTTTATACAAACCCTAGACCTATGACAACAAAATCAAAATGCATAGACAAACCCATTTTTATCCCTTCTATTTCCTACCACCAGATGTTATTCAAACCATAAACTCACCTAGCTATCAATTCAAAGAAAAACCTGCCTCATCCCACCACTTGACCACCTCCTCATCCACCCTCCATCAGCTCGATCCTTGCTCAAAAAAATGAACCAATCCCAACCTTCCACCTTAGGAGCACCAACACATAAATAGATAAAATGTACTATTCACCCAAAACAAAACACCAAAATTCAAATGGTGAAAAACAATTCAAATTTTCACTTTTAACCTTTCAACTTTTTAGGTTTTTACCCTAACCATTGACGGTCAGGGTGACTAGCACCAGTCAATCAACCCTTGGGGCAACCCTTGATAGTCACTAGTCAAGGTGACCTCCCTTTCCTTTTTTAAAAAACTTTCTAAGCATCCCACTTCAATGCTCAACCTTTTCTCTACCCAGATGGGAAGAACTACATTTAGGCTAAAGTTTTTGCTGGATATTATGTCTACAAAACTATGTAGGCAACATCCACTTGCCTAGTACATATGGAGTTAGCTCAACCACCCCCTCCAACAAATCTCTCACCTTTGGCCATGTCCACCTTGATGTTGGTCATTTTTTACCCAACTTATTCATGTATTTTACATCGACCATGCTTGGTACTTTTGACTATGCAGACCAACCTTGCCTTGTTGACTGTTCATTTCTTATACTACTTAGTGCATAACCAAATCATTTATGTCTTTTTGGGAACACTTCCTACCTTAGATACCCATGGAAACACTAACCCTACCTTAGATACTCATAGGTATATCCAACTACCATGCCTGAATGCAATCACATGATACACTAGTCCCTTATCTTCTTAGCACTAACCCTTATTTTTACCAACATTAGAAACTCCAGTCTTTACACGATCATGACTATCACACTAAGTCACATTTTGTGCATGTATTTTCATTTTAAATGACCAACAATTATTTTTGTCACCTACCTCATGACCCACCATCTACTCATGATCAAACCTTGACTTGATTCTACTTTGCCTCATCAACTCCCTATTTGAGGGGGAATATTTTCTCCCATACTTAGGGTAACCAAACCTTTGACCAACATCATTTTTTTTTGTTTTACAGCTTGTTGATTCAATCCACATAACAAAAAGGGGAAAATGTAGACACCAAAAATTTGCATACTATGATTCTAAAGGTCATAATCCTCTTTACCATCTTAGGAACCCCTTGGGAGCATCCACCTTACAACCCCTAACTGAATGTAACCTTTAGTTTTTTTTTACCTAACCAACCTAGCCTAGCTAGCTTTTTACCTTTAACCATCACTGTTGATGGTTAGGTTACACTACCCAAACTTTTATCATAAAATCCACATGCAAACCACTATGTTGTTTTTGTAAATATATCTTTTTTAAATCTTGTTGTAAACCTTTGTATAGACAATTTATATTTAGATGGCCTAGTTACACCTTCAATTCTACCTCTTACTTGTGCCTATAAGAGAGAGAGACCTGGGAGGCCAAATTCATCATCAATTGTTATCAGGAGCTTTGTGTACCCAAGATCTCTTTTTGTAGGTCAATCATCTTCAAGCGCTTTAATGATCTAACAACCATACCAAAGAGCCAAATTGTTATCTATCCATCAATTTCTCTAAATATCATTATTCTACAAGAATCATGACCAACTTTTATAATGATCAATCTATCTCAACCATCCACCTAACTACCTTCTAGTAAAATAAGTATTTATTTTTTGGTATTCACTTATTGTATTTTAATTTTGAAATCAATCTAGCCCTTACTCACCTCTCAAAATTTACCTTCTAAATCCCATCAATGAACAACACCAATCTAATTATACTAACAAGTAATCAATGAAAGTTACTTAATCAATGATAGTTGGTCTCAACTAGCAATGTTTAGACAACTGGTGATGGTTCCCCAAACTGATGATGATCAACTTGACCACCAATGGTTCACTATCAATAAAATTTCTATTAAGCTCCTTTCACCTACTAACACCCAACCAAATCCAATTTTTAGTGTCTTTGACTATTCATATACTCTTGCCTGGTTTTATAAACCATACCCCAACCCCTTAACACTAGTATTAAGTTCATCATTAATTTGATCATTTCTAGTCTATTTTCCAAGCAATCACTCTTGTGTTTAATTTTATTACCTTTTGATTATTGATGCAAGTATTTTCTTTCCAATTTTATGAACTTAATTGTTTAAAATGTGTGGATTGACAGTCCCTAAGGAAGCTCTCACTTTTGGTATCCATCTATTTCTAGGAAATCCACCCAACCATCTATCTAATAAACAAGTTTACTTTAGTGATTTCTTGTATGGAAATCTTCCTCCCAAGAAAAAGAGGAACTCTTCACAATATTTTTATTCAATGCATGTTCAAATAACCAAGTTTTTTAATGATACCCATATCGAGTTTCTTTTCTCTCTTCCCTAGAACTTAAATTGAAATTTTACATGAAACACTACCAATAGATGCATTAGTTTGAGACATAAGATTTAGGATCTAATAGATGATAACATCATTGATGTGTGTACATCTACCAAAGGTATAAAGGCACAACCAAGTGAGAGTAGAATAATGAAGATATTTAGTAATAATTTACCTAAGCATATAGGTCAAGAAATAATAGATAAATCATAAATGCATTACACATATAATGCACATCTTTGACCAATTTATTATCATCCTCATATAGAGCTTTGTATCCATTGAATGGCATCATTAGTACATATCATGTTTTAGTTCCATCTAAAACATTTATCACATTCATAGAGCATGAGATAGTTGATAATGATTTGAATTTTTTCTCTTTGTTCATTCAATCTTACATGGATAATTAAGCTATATAGAGTGTCATGGTAGATAATGGTTCAAGTGTGAATATGTGCACTATCACACTTATCTCTCATTTTGAATACATAGATAAAGATACACTTCCTACAAAAAAAGTAATCAATGGATTTAATGAACATGTTGAGAGTTCTATTTATGAGATCACATTACCACTATACATTGGTCTGGCACATATGGCCACCAAGTTTATAATATTACCCAGTGGAAAAGTCTTTAGTGTGTTATTGGGATGCCCTTAGATTAAATAGCTTCATGAAGTTCCTTTTATAGTACATAGATGTTTGAAATACATATTTTATAACAAGGTTATCATAGTCCATGGTATTCTATATAAATACCCCTGTAACAATAGTTCATTATTCCCACACAACATATATTAATTGAAAAACCTAAAAAGGTTCAACCTATTAAAAAAATGTATAATAAGGTGGTAGTTTATCCAAGGATACCTATCCTTGAAAATCAACTTAATCAATGATTTGTCACAGATTATAAAGAGACACTTTCTACTCTAACATGTCATGGATTGATATTACAAGGCATTAAGAGTGTTCCACAAAGAACACCAACATAAAGGTCTTATACTCCATGATGTGTTCTAAATAATCCTAAAAATCACTCTCTTAAATTATATACACATAATGCTATAAATTATCTTCATGACAGTTAGTAACACTTATGTTAAATAGCCAAAATAATTTTTAGATTCTGAGTTGAGATCAATTAGTTCATAGTGGCTTGATACTTTCCATTTATGAAAGGTTATCCTTACTATGATATATATAGGTCTTATTGATTTTGAGGCTCTTGTGGGAGTCATTGGTTAGTGTGTTCATTTTTTATTTATATATATTCAAAATTACAAAAAAATTGTATATTTCAAAAAATTCCCAAAAGCATGACTTATGCATGGTATGTGTAGCTCATATACATCAGTTTATTTGTGCTTCAATATATGCAATACTTATTTATATATACTTTAATATAAAATATGATTCAAAATTTTAATTTAGTGAGTTTTAGAACATATAGGTTATCACTTTTAGATGTAGTTTAAGTTGATGATACTATCTCATACTAAAAAAATACACGAACAAAATTGCTCTCTCCTAGACAATAATGCATCATATCATGCCAAATAAAATGATGCGATGGAACACACATAAAAATAGGCTAATTATTTTTTTGAAAATGTAAATAAACATCTTACATAAATTAATTTCCCATTATCTATTCAAAAATTTGGCATGAGATGCTCAATGCATCCAAATAAAATCTCATGCCTAATTGACATGGATCAGAATACATAAGTGGTCACATGGTTGCTACGTAACCATGATAGCCCCACTTTATCTAATTATACCATAGTATATCAAAAATAATACAAAGATATAAACCATCCTAGTGGTCCCCATGGACCAAATTTGGGTTTGAGAAACCTTTGGATTGAACCGCACTTTCAAACTCTTTGTGGTCCTCAAAAGCATCTTCAAGAAAATTTGGCCAATTGCAGGGCTTAGCTCACACTTAAGTTGTAATAAAAATTCAATTTTATAATTAAGTAAAAATCAAGTAAATATCTCAACTAAAGATTTTATAATGACCATACAACCTCAAAGGGGGTATATAATATCCTAAATAATCCCCTTGAGGATGGAACACTCCAACTCAATTGTTGGATCAATTTAACTTTGACCATCAGTTTTGATTAAAGATGAGGAATCCCTATAAATGTTTATAAAATTAGATAAACACTTTAAATCATATATTAACTTAAAAATTTAGGTTTTTTAATGAATGGATGAGGTGTTGGAGGATGAGTTGTCTATTGACATCCCTCCTCTCCTTTCTCAACCTTGGATGACTACCATTAATGGAGTCTCCAAGCTTTTGATCATTTAAAATATGTTTTAATAAATGTATAGATTATTTATTTTTACATCCATCTATATTTATATAATGGTCACAGGAGGTCTTAGTCTCCTATGGTTTCTAAAATGGTCTTAGGAACTTCAAGCTCCTCCATAACCATTAATGGCTACTAGCAACGTTAAAGGTAAAATTTTAGAAAATATTTAGTTTTTATATTAATATTTTTGTGTCACATTGAAGGGGGGGGAAATTAAAAGGGTTCCCCTTTTGTGTCAACCTATTTTGGGACTCTCATGAGCTCATGATAGCTAATATGGCCCAAACGTGCCTCCTTAGGACAAAACAAGTGCTAGTTGAAAAATATGAAGTCTTAGGTCCCAAAACCACTTCATGGTGGAAGAGGATGATAGGTTTATATATTTTTACTTTTGGGTGCCCCATTATTCATGAAAATAGGAGTCTTTAATCATATCTTCAAAATAGGTCATAAGGTGTCAATGGAGGTTTAAGGCATCTATAAGAAAAAATGGGTTACAACTGCAAAATTACTTTATTCTAAACATCAAAACCTTTTTCATGTGGAAAATAATGAAAAAATGATGGGGGGGGGGGGGGGGGGGGGTTTTAGGGTGACCCTACCTCTAGGTCTTTGATTCTCTGCAGTTAAGGTTACAAAACTAGGTTAATTACTTGTAAAAGTTTTGGTTTGAATGAAAATGAAGTTGCAGGTTTTTAACTTTATAAAACTAAAGTTTCAATTAATTGATATTAAATAAGTTTGTTTAAATATTTGGTATCCTAGAAATTATTTATATTAACCACCACAACTTAAGTCAATGTTAGTGTCTATGTATCCATGTGGTTATAAAATCCACATTGTTTAACCCAAACTGACTACCATTCACATCCATACTTTGGAGAAATATAATTTAATAAACACTTGACATTATCACCGAACCTATAAGGGGATTAACCTATAAAATATTGGGTCCCATGGGGTATTTATGCTCTAATTTTTGCCTTCCACCCTATGAAAAGGGTTTGTTTCCATCCCAAAGGGCCTGTATTCTTAGAAACCACCCAAGAAGTGTGTTTTTTAAAAAATTCATATCGTGCTATCCAATAGAAAAAAATATGAAACAAAAAACATTAGGTTCATAAAATATTGATTTTATTTTTAAAATTATTTTTAAACTTTAAATGTACCTTTTTACATCAAAAATAATTATATGAAGGGAAGGTAAATTATAATGGAGATATAAAGAGATTTAGTGAATAAACTCCAAAAATTAATAAAAATTTACATCTAACTCCAATAATTATGTCATAAATTTAATTAATTTCATTATTACCTCTACTTTTCATTACATTAAAAAATTAGATAAATTTGGATGCTTTCAAGTGCATAAAAATTCAATGAATTCAACTTGCCTTCCTTGGCTTCACACTAATCGGTGAATTAGGTAATTTTAAGAAAGATAAAACATTTATTTTCACTCTAATGTAAAATTAAAATGATATACATGTCTAATAAAAATATGTAATTTGAATTTGAAAATAAAATACTCTTTTTATTAATTCTATAATCTTATACACTCACTAGGAAGAGTATGCAAGTGCTAAAGAAACATCACACTATTTATAATGACATATATATATATATATATATATATATATATATATATATATATATATATATATATATATATATATATATATTTAGTATATACATAATATAAAATAAAATAATATTGATACTCATGGTTATCAAATCACCAATATAATTTGTTTGAAAATAAATATAAAGTTATGAAAAAACTAGTCTTCACAATGACACCACATGCACCTGCAAGGCCAATCAAAGGAAGGCTCACCTCCCATCCTTGTTCCATAATCAAGGGGATACCTTAGTCACATTGAATACTAATAATCCTATCTCTAGGCATCACCACATAATGGTTTAAGTTATCAAATTTGATAAAAGGGAGGTTTAGATAATACCAAGACTATACAAGGAATTCTCACTAGGAATTGCATTTAGGAGGCTAAAGTTCAACTACACAAAGATGATTTCATATCTAAAAATAGCATGAAAGGAAATAAAAATGCACTTTAAAATGATAAAATATCACAATGTAGACATACATACTTCCAACATAATAGGCCTGCATACTTTTCCCTAATAGACACCCCATTTTGAAATCCAAATATGGACCCACTATTGATGGAATATCCTAATTAGAGGTTTAATGAACCAAAATTCTATGACATGGAATTTGAAAAACCATAAAATTATGGTCATTTTCAAGATTTAATTATGTTTCAAAGTTATTAGAAGAATAACTAAAGATGTGCATAATCCATATGCATGATTTATCTTTTCCCTTTGACTTTATTTCAGTTCAAAAAGTTATATCATAAATAGGTTATTTTGTGTTTAATTATTAACTAAGACATCTTAAATCTCCTCTAATTTTTCATGTGGCATCATTCCCCTCAACTATATCCTAAGTGAATAATGTAATCCATCCTAGTAAGCATATCTTTAGGATGTTACCAAAAGTCATTATCTCATTCACTTGGAGGTAACATCATTAGAGTTCCTTGTATGAAATATCTTAGGCAAGTAGATTGCATAGAGTCATCCAAGTGCCATCATCCTACTCACAAAGAGGTTACATCAACAAATTTACTCATATAGAATATCTTGGGTAAGGATATCACTGAGAGTCACCCATGTGTCATCATCTTGCTCACTCGAAGGTGACATTAACATAGTTATTCATATGTAATAACTTGGTAAAGTTGAGTATATATCCATCCATGTTTAATCATCCCACTCACCCTTAGTTAGCATTATCATTATTCCTCATATAAAATATCCCAACCAAGTGGATCACCAAGATCCATCCACATGTCATCATCCTACACACTTAGAGGTTATGTTAGCATGTTTTCTCATACATAATAACCTAGGATAGTATAGAAATGAAACCCATCTATATGTCATCATCTTACTCACTCATAGGTGATTTCAGGAGAGTTACTCATAAAAAATATCTTAGGAAAGCATATCTTCATGATCCATCTATGTGCCATCATCCTGATCACCCAAAGGACATTAGCATATATACTCATATGAAATATCATGGGCAAGTAGAGTATCATGATCTATCCACATGTCATCATCCTGATAATACACAACTAAAAGAATGAATTACATTAGGCCATAGCTCAGTTATGAGTGGATTAGTGATGCTTAGACCTGTGTCCCTTAACTACATAAGTAGATAATAAAGACATGGATTCCAATCCTTAAAGAAAATAAAAGAGATATATGTCACATTATGTTGACTAAGCACCTAGGAACAAGTAAAATAAACCATGTGGAAATAAAAATTTCATAAAATTTATGTTATGAAATTTAAATGGAAAGAATAAATAGGGGTGGACCAAAAACTATTGACTTGAATGAATTGGTGAATTAATACATTCAATTCTTAGGTCTAACATATGTTCCACTTTTGATACTCACTTTTATGACTACATTAGGAATAACTTCTGGTGTCTTTATAGTGATAGTGCCTATTCTAGTTTTGAATCAAGTTAAAACAATAATTTTGTCCTCTTCAGTTTATACAAGTGTTACCCCATCACTTTGATCTTCCAATAGTGCCACATTAGTACCCATTTAAATATGCATGTATTTCCATGATTCAACTAAGTTGGAACTATTGGTTACTAATTTTATTTTATTTTGGGAAAGCACTTTGGTACATGTATGATTTTCATGATAATTAGATACAATGCTATTTATGGAGATGTAAATTTAGACTTTACTTGAGAGATGAGGCATCCCTATCCAAAGCTTATATATATTTATATCATCCTTATCCAAAATGGAGGAGACTTTAGGCTATTAATATTAATATAAAATTCAACAATTTTTTCTACAATTATTCTTGATGTGTAAATCTTGATTCTTATCCAAAACTATGGATTGTGTAATAAGTTCATTCATTATAGTATCTTAATCATATAGTTGTGCATGATTTGTATTTTAAATATATTTATTTATATTTTTATACTATTCATTTGAATTCTTTTTGTTTATTAATCACAATCCCCCTTAATAAATGTGCAAACACAATCTCATAATCACGAAAACCTCTGACTATATATGCTTAAGTTTACTATATTCATATTTCATTGGACTCTTAACTATATTTGATTTTTGGTGTTCTTATTAAGTTTTCAACAAACATTGGTTTATGATTAATTATCCAACATTTAATTCAAATGTTGGCTTAGAAAGGTTTCATCTTTTTTGGTCTAAATGCCTTATTTTCTACCCTACTCTTCCCTCATTTTTGAGTTTCTTTTTATAAGGTCTTATTATTTTAATATAGAATCACTGTAAATATGTGTTCTTGGATGTTAATCTGATCACTTGAGAGAATTTTCCTTTATGACATATAGGTCACATTCTTATTTTACACCACTTGGTTAATCTAAAACCACATATCTACCACTCATGTCTTGGAGTGATTAATCACTGATCCTAAAATGAGAGTTTAAAAACCCATTATTTGTGTTGTGTATAAAACCTACATCAACATAATTTTTTAACTAGAAGGAGAGCCCTCTTGTGATAAATTTTCATTCAATGCATCATTTTATTTTAGTTACTTGTTAGAATACAAAAATCCATAAAAATCATAAAACTTAGAAAGTTTAAAAAATTATGTTTTGGCTTGTTGAATCACCCATAAACATCCCAATTATTTATCATGATTTAATAGATGATCTATTTGATTTTATTCCTAGTTTTCAAAACAATAGCAAAATAAATATTAGAAAACATCTTGTTTATTACAAATTTACTATGAATTTTTTGTCTATGAAATTTGAGGATGTAGCTTGTAGATTATTTCCTTTTAATTTAGAGATGAAGATTATGATTGGTTTTTAGGCTTGGAAAATAATTCTATCACTATTTGTAAGAGTTTTGAGGATCATTTTTTTCTTCAATTTGGTCAAATGGTTGATGTCATGTTTTGCCAAAAGAAATTATTATGATAAAAATAGAACCTCATGAGCTAATTAGGGATTTTAATTTTAGATTTCGAAAGAATTAAAATAAAATCCCAATTAATCATATAACTTATGAATCAATGGTAATAGATATGTATTTTAATGCTTCAGATTCATTAACTTACACTTTTTTGAGAATGAGCATAGTAAATAATTTGGTTCTAGATTATGCAGAAGCTATTTAAGTGGATAATCCGTTATCATGCACAAATAGAGGTCAAGTGGAGGATATATTCTCTTTTCAAAGTATTATTCCAAATAATCAAAATGTTTAGGATCCCATCATGTTTACAAAAAAATCCTTTCAGTATGAACAATTTTATCATAAAGGTTCTACTTTTATAAATCATGTTACGATTGAAGGAGACATTTCATATTATGATGAATACAAAGATATTTCAAATCTAGAAGATCATAATCAACACATGCAAGAAGTTAAATAATATGTTTGTTTATTAGATGATTAAAATTTCAAAGAATTGGTATTTTTGAACCTCTTACTCCAAACATAATGTTCACCAAATTTTAGGAAAATAAATCCCTTGTTTATGTTTGGCAAGACTTTGAGGTAAATATTTCATATACTAATGTTTCTACTGGTTTTAGAATTAAGGAAGATGATTATGTTGAATACATATATGAAAATTATTTTGGGCTTAAGAGGAATAAATTAAAATAATTTTTGAAAGAATACAAAGATGTCATGGCACATTTTGAGGACTTTAACTAGAAGAAGCTTGATTCTACCAAAAAGTGGGAGACATTCTACATAGATTTTCTAAACCCACCCTCCCAACTTTGTTTCGAATTATTTTTTTAGAGTCTAAGTATATTTCCTATTTTATTAAATTATATTTATTGCTTTATATATTAGTCATTCTTATTTTCTTAGATTATATTTCTTAATTTATATAGTTTCTTTGGGTAGATTACTTATTGTGATTTTAAGATTAGATTTCTAAAATTGTAGAATAGACCAACTAATTTTCTATTATGGAAGTACAATAGACTTGCCAAAAACAAGGGGATGATTTAAAAAGATGCATACTTAGTTTTCACAAGGATTTATTCTAATAGTATTTGAGCTTCTAAGATTGAGGTATGTGTTATGACTTGTGTTATGACTGAATTAGGTTCTACTTGGACTGAAAGGGTTTATTGAACATCTAGGATTTACTCTAATATAATTATATACATTTTACAAATAATTTTCATTTCCAAATATTATTTTCACTTTTAATTTCTAGAACATGGATTGGAGATAATAAACATGGAAATGGATACACATTGATAGGGATGTATTGAACAAAATAAGTTTTCTTATAAACACACCCCATCAATGGTGATTCTCAACCCTTATTTTATATGTGTTTCAAAAAAAATTGTCATACAAAATGACATAAGACAGGTGATTCATATAATATATATTGGGGTTATGGATGCATAGCTGGTAGTAGAGCAATTCTTTGAGTTAAATTAGAGGTATATCTATTGGGGATATGGAAACCTAACTGGTAGCAAAGAAATGGCCAGGCTTCTCATACTGATTGGTTACAAAATTTAAGTTCAAAAAAAAACCTAAAATGTTTATATAGGTCTTTGTTAAAAATTTAATAGCTAAGATAAATTAATCTTACAAAAATCACACACTCAAATATAAGGAATGGAAAGGGTTAGTACATTACATGAAGAAGTAGAAGTCTTTTTCAAGGTCTGATTTGTTTATTATTTTCTCAATAGAGCTGGAGTTTTATTATAATGCATTACTAAGATTATGGGTTCAAATAATTAGGAGTATTTTTACCTTTAAGTATCAATTTATTGTTACCTAACACACACACACACTCCATTTTTAAATCCAAATTGTAACCCACTATTGATTGAATATCGTAATTTGAGGTCTAGTGAACCAAAAGTTTATAACGCAGAATTTGAACAAGCATAAAATCAAGGTCATTAAAAAATTTGTAGTATGTTTTCAAGTTATTAGGAGAATAAAACATGTGCATAATCCATATAAATTATTTATATTTTGTGTTTGATTTTCTTTCAATTTGAAAAGCTTATATATGTTAGACTTTTGATTTAATAGCTAACTAAGCTAACATTTTATGTTTGTTTTGTTGGTTATTTACCTAAGTTATATCTTAAATAGGATTTTTTACACTTAAATATTCCCCAATACATCTTGGATCTTATATAATTTTATCACATGTCATCATTTCACTCACCCAAAGCCCAAGTGAAGAACATAAGTCATATTAGCAAGCAAATCATTGAGATCTTGCCAAATGTCATAATCTTGATCACTCAAAGGTGAGATCAACAAATTTACTTGTACATAATATCCTAGGAATATGGATTACCAATATCCATCCATGTGTCATCATCCTGCTCACTCTAAGTTGATGTTAGTATATTTCCTTATATAAAATATCTTGGACAAGCAGATCATCAAGAGCCATCCATGTGGCATCATCCTATTCACCTAGAGGTCATACTAAAATAGGTCCTCATATAGAATAAAATAGGTAAGTAGATTTGTGAGATTCATACATATTTCATCATCCTACTCACCTAGAGGTAACATCAGCATAGTTACTCATATGTAATATCTCAATCAAATTGATCATTGAGATATATCCACATGTCATCATGCCACTCATCCAGAGGTAATGTAAACATATTTCATCATATGGAATAAATTGAACAAGTGGAGAAATTGGATCCATCAACATGTCATCATCCCACTCACCTTGAGGTGATGTCAATAGAGTTTCTCATAAAAATTATCCTGGGCAAGTAGATTACTGAGAGCCATCCACGTGTCCTCCTCCTATTCACCTGTAGGTGATGTCAACATAGATCCTCATGTAGAATATCATATTTAAGTAAGATAATGAGAGTCATCAACATGTCATCATCTCACTCACTTATAGGTGATGTCAACATAGTTCCTCATACAAAATATCATGGGAAAGTAGAGCAATGAGAGTTATCCACACATCATCATCCTACTAAATTTCAACCAAAAAAATGAAGTATAGTAGGTCGTACCTTAGTTATAAATGGAGTAGTGATACTCAGACATGTGTCCACCAACCACATAAGTAAATAATAAAAACATGAATTCCAGGCCTAAAATCATAGAAAAGATACATATATCACATTGTGGTAACTAAACACCCAAGAATAGGTAAAAGAAGTTGCATGGCAATAAATGTTAGGTTGTGGAGCTAAAAGCTTCACTGTATGCAGACATGGAGGAGTTGTTGAGTGTCACAGTCATCGGCATCGGTTAGGCTGACTAACATTAGTCAGTGGTGGATAGGAAGGCAATCAACATCGATAGGAGTCAGCCGATGTCGATCATCTCTAGGTAGATAGGGACCGATGTCGGTTGCCTGTGCAGTTCTAGAACTGTTCATTGCACAAATAGTTAGTTTGTTGAACCGATTATTTTCATGTAAAGACTATTTCAAGTCTTGAGTTGTGTGTCTAATTATTGTAAATTAGAAGTCTAAGTTATTGTTTAGTATGGGATCTATTTATAGACTCATTGGCATGTATTGTAATGTGTGATAGTGAAGAGAGCAAGTGTAGCTCCTCCTAGTTCCACAAAAGATCAAGAAGAGGAAGGCAAGGTAGATCCTTCCAATTGTAAGAACAAGGTGATCTTCAGGTTGTTGCAAGATTAGGAAGAAGTTATACATGCATAAGTAAGATCATTTGAGTTACAGGTTGTTATAGGTTCATGGGAGATCTACTTGAAGTACTTTGAGTTCTTGTGTAATGGCAGGGTTATTACTGACTGGTTGGAGGTGAACAACAATTCTATGTTTGAGTTGTGTGTTGGGACCATTTTTGGTAGGAGAGTGAAATCTTGAGGGAAAGAGATCTGTACATCTGAAAGGTGTGGAAGATTGTGGCATCTTCATTGTATTTCCTTCTGGCATGAGTATTAATACAAGATTGTGTATTGTCTCTCATATTCTGTGTCATTTGTGAATTCTAGTTACTTGTTAATTCTGGTTTAATTTCGTGATTAGTTGTTTAGACAAGGTAATCATATTGTGCTCTTATTGAGGAGCAAGATACTGACAAGTTGGAATCAGAGCCAAGTTTGTGGTTCTAGATTCCCTTATCAAGTAGTATCAGAGCTTTTGGTTGGGTTACTAATAGGTGTTTCAGATTTGGTTAGTGATTGTTGATTATAGGTCACTCATAGGGGTTTCTATTTGAGTGGGAGTATAGCAATGGAAGAAGAAAGTAAGCTACGAATGGAGAAGTTTAATGGCAAGAACTATCAATTATGAAGGATGCAGATAGAAGATTATCTGTATCAAAAAGATTTGTACTTACCGTTGGGTGGGGTTGCATGCAAGCCCACGGATATGAAGGATGAAGAATGGGAGGTTCTTGATCGGAAGGCTCTGGGATCTATAAGGTTGAGCCTTGCATCGTTTGTGATTTCCAACTTATCTCAGGCTAAGACAATGGTAGATTTGATGGAATCTTTGGCAAATTTATATGAAAAACCCTCAGCTTTGAATAAGGTATTTCTTATGAAGCAATTATTTAATTTACAAATGTTGGAAGGTGGATCTGTACATAGTCATCTTAGTGATTTTCATGGTTTGATAAACCAGTTAAATTTAGTCAATATTATTTTTGATGATGAAATTAAGGCTCTCTTAATCTTATGGTCATTACTTGAAAGTTGGGAGAGTTTGGTAATGGTAGTTAGTAATACTGCGTCTGCTTCAAAAATCTTAAAAGTGGATGATGTTGTGAGTGTAATCTTGAATGAATAAATTCACAGGAAAAACACAGGTGAATCATCAGAGAATGCTTTGAGTGTTGAAATCAGGGGAAGGCAAAGAGAGAAGATCGAGCATGGGAGATCAAGGTCAAAGATAGGCATGAGATCCAAATCTAGGTATGGTAGAATAACCTACTGGAAATGTGGAAAGGCAGGGTATAGAAAGAAAGATTATTGGTTGGTTGAAGATCAACAAGAAGGAATTGAAGAAGTAGATGTTGTAGGTATTATTGCACAAGATGGTTTGATATGTTCCTTGGATAAAGTAGAATCTTGGGTTTTAGATTCTGGTGCCTCTTTTCATGCATCCCCAAATAGGGATTTTTTTCATGAATATGTCCAGGGAGACTTTGGAGAAATTTATTTAGGGGATGGTAAGCCTTGTCAAATTGTTGGCAAAGATAAAGTGAAGCTGAAATTATAGACATGAAACACATGGGTGTTGAAGGAGGTCATGCATGTCCTAGTCCTGAAGCAGAATTTGATTTCTATTGGAAAGTTGGGTGATGAGGGTTGCATAGTAACTCTCACAGTGGACTCTTGGAAAGTTTCCAAGGGTGCACTTATTGTAGCAAGAGGTAAGAAAGTAGGTACGCTTTATCTATCTACTTGTATTACTAATTCTTATTCTGGTTTATCTACTTCAGCTATAGATTCAAAGATGTGGCTTAATAGGTTTGGTCACATGAATAAGAAGGAGATGCATGTTCTTGAGTCAAAAGGTATGCTTTCAGATTTGAAAAACATGGATCAAGATTTCTGTAAGCAAAAGAAGAAAGTGGCGTTTCTTGAGAAATCTGATGTTCATGACAAGAATAGGAAAGCCTTGGTTTTCAAGGAGAAGATAATGGATAGAGATTAGCACAAGGGGCTAAAGAATTTTGAGTAGAGCAAGGTTGATTTGGATAGGGTTTTGATCCAAAAGGAGCTCACGGGTAAAAGTCATCACTCACAAGTAAAACACAGAGACCGATGTCAGTTATAAAACTGACATCGGCATCCAAATAGGGACCAACATCGATTATGTGTGGCCCAACATCAGTGACTCTAGATAAATAAACACCAGCATCAGTCAAAGGGAACCAACGTCAGTGATGAGGTAGTTGTATGGAACTGACGTCGGTTGGGTGCAGACTGAGATGTGATTGGCATCAGTCATTGAGATGAATTTTGGGTGGATAGCAAGCTATCAAGGAGTCTCAAGTGCCCATATGGAGGACTGAAAGGGTAAGTAAGCCTCAAATTTATCATTTCCCTTCTTTACACTACTTTTTTCTCACTGATGGTCAAGAACCAGGAAGTTATTAAAGAAGCAGAGCAGGTAGAATCCAAGAAACAGTGGGACCTTGGCATGGATGAGGAATGTGATTCCTTGGAGAAGAACCAAATGGGAGTTTTTGGTAGAGTTGCCACCTAGAAGGAATCACTAAAAGACGAATGGATTTTCAAGATAAAGAAGAGCGAAAATGGACACGTGAGACAGAAGGCCAGGGTATATGGTCTTGAGTAAGCTGTGGGACAATGGAGGTTTAACCATTGTGTTTTCTTTACCAAGTTGGATAATATTAGCTACATTATCCTATTACTCTATGTTGTGCTTGTTGCAGGGTCACATATGCAGGGGGTTGTTGAACTAAAGATAAAGTTAGTTTAGAGGTGTGTCATGAGGAATTTGGGAGCAGCAAGATTATTTGGCATGAGTGTGTTCTAGAGACATGGAAGGTCACAGGTTGATTTTGTCTCTAGATGATTATGTGAAACCGGTTAGCACGTCGATGGTTGGACAGTTCCATGAACAGTGTCCTAATTTACATAATGAGGTTGAGTACATGTGTACTAGACCTGAGATTTCCCAAGCAGTGGGAGTTGTCAGCAAGTTTGGGGTCAATCTGGGAAAGAAGCACTGGAGGGTAGTTCAGTGGATTCTCAGATATCTAAGAGGGACTAGTAGTAGGTGCACATGCTATGTAGGGTCAAGTTATTTTCTACATGGGTTTGTAGATGTGGATGTGGTAGGTGATTTGGATGATAAGAGGTGCACCATAGGATTTATGGTGGTTGGTCTTCAAGAGTGATCTTGAAGAGGGATACAAAGCCAGGGAATAAACTAGATGATGTATAGGTACAAGTACAAGTGTAACTATTTATCTCTAAGTTGGAGATTATTAGGTTGTGGAGCTAAAAGCTTCACTGTATGCAAACATAGAGGAGTTGCTGAGTGTCATAGTCACCAGCATCAGTTAGGCTAGCCGACATCGGTCAATGGTGGATAGGAAGGCAATCAACATCGGCAGGAGTCGATCAATGTTGGTCATCTCCAGGCAGACAAGGACTGATGTCGGTTGCCTGTGTGGTTCCAGAACTGTTCATTGCACAAACAGTTAGTTTATTGAACCGATTGTTTGCATGTAAAGACTATTTTGAGTCTTGAGTTGCATGTCTAATTATTGTAAATTATAAGTCTAAGTTATTATTTAGTATGGGATCTATTTATAGACTCATTGGCATGTATTGTAATGTGTGCTAGTGAAGAGAGCAAGTGTAGCTCCTCCTAGTTCCACAGAAGAGCAAGAAGAGGAAGGCAAGGTAGATCCTTCCAATTGTAAGAACAAGGTGATTTGCAAGTTGTTGCAAGATCAGGAAGAATTTATACATGTGTAAGTAAGATAATTTGAGTTGCAGGTTCATGGGAGATCTACTTGAAGTACTTTGAGTACTTGTGTACTGACAGGGTTATTACTGACTAGTTGGAGGTTAACAACAATTCTGTGTTTGAGTTGTGTGTTGGGACCATTTTTGGTAGGAGAGTGAACTCTTGAGGGAAAGAGATATATACATCTGAGAGGTGTGGAAGATTGTGGCATCTTCATTGTATTTCCTTCTGGCATGAGTATTAATACAAGATTATGTATTGTCTCTCATATTCTGTGTCATTTGTGAATTCTAGTTACTTGTTAATTCTAGTTTAATTCCGTGATTAGTTGCTTATACAAGGTAATCATATTGTGCTCTTATTGAGGAGCAAGATCCTGACAAGTTGGAATCAGAGCCAGGTTTGTGGTTCTAGATACCCCTATCAATAAAATCCATGAAAAATTGGCATGATGAAATTTAAATAGAAATAATAGACATGGAATGGAGTGAAATCCACTAATTTACATGAATTTGTGAATTAATACATTTAATTATTAAGGAAAACATATGTGCCACTTTTGATACCCACTACTACAACTACATCGACAACACATTCTAGCATATCTACAATGAGAGTGCCTATTCCAGCTATGACTCATGTTACAACAATAATTTCATTCACTTCAGTTTCTATTTGTTATCCTTGTTTTATTCTTCTAGTAGTCCCACATCAGTACCCCCTTAAATACATATATATTTTCATGATTTAGCATATATATATATATATATATATATAATTTTAGTTGAATAATTCCTTTCTAGGCAAACATTTTTGTACATGTATTATCTGCATGATAATTAACATATAGTGCTATTTATGGGGATGTAAATTTAGAATTTGATTGAGAGATGAGGCATCCATATCCCAATATAATATATATTTGTATCATCCCTATCCCAAATGGAGGATAATTTTGGCTATTGAGATTAATAGGAAATTCTATAGATTGTTTTGTAGTTATTCTTGATGTGTAAATCTTGATTCTTCTCCAAACCTATGGATTGTGTAAGAAAGTATGTCATTATGGTATATTAGTATTTGGTTTGTGCATGAGTTGTATTTTTAATATAGCTATTTATATTTTTATACTACTAATTTGAATGTCTTTCATTTATTAATCATAATCCCCCCTCATATGTGTAAACATAATCTTAAAATTATGACAATCTTTGTTTATATATGCTTAAGTTTACTTTATTATTTTTCCCTTACTCATAACTATGATGGATTATTGGTGTGATTATAGTAAATTGTAGCAAACATTGGTCTATGATATATTTTGTAGCATTTATTTTAAATGTTGGCTTAGAAAATTTTCATCTTGTTTGTTCCACATGCCTTATTTTATTTCCTACTTTTCCCTCTTTTTTGATTTTATTTTTATGAGGCCTTATTATTTTAATATAGCATAATTATAAATACATGTTCTTAGATGTTATTTTAATCACTTTAGATAAATTACATTTATGGTATGTAGGGTCACATGATGTTATTCCATCACATGGTTTATCTAAAAGTGCATACCTAAAATTGGTGCCGTGGAGTGATTAATCACTAATCCTAAAATGAGAGGGTGAAAACCCATTGTCTGTTGGGTGCATAAAATCTGCATCAACACTACCAAATGAGAAGAATAAAATGCATATATTTCACCCTTTTTCAACCATATCTTGTTCATAAGATGGAAAATAAACCTCAAACCATGTCATATAATAAGTAAAAGGGCATTAGGATTTCCACTTATCACTTCCTTTATAGAGAATAAAACTACATAGAGTGCTTTGGGAATTCGGTCCACGTTCCATTACCATTACATGAGAGTGAAATAATAAATAAGAGTATTATAAGGCCCTCAAAAACTATATTTACACTAGTTAAATAAAAATTAATATGGTATTAAGAGGTCCACTCAACACTTCTTATATGGAGAGTAAAACTACGTAAAGGGCTTTGGTAGTTTGGTCCACTTTCCATTACCAATACGTGAGAGTGAAATAAAAACATGAAAATGCACAAAAACTTTTGGCATAATACCATTACCATTATAAAAAATAAAATGGCATAAAAACCATCCAATAGTTTAAGAGGGATATTACATCTCTAATCCCAAATGTGCATTAAAACCATATGGTGGTCATTGGCACAACCATGGAATATGATTAAAAAAAGAGGGTAACACAAATGGATTTACTCCTCTTGAAAATTTTAAAATAAAGGGAATGAGAAACATAATTTAAATTTAAATAAGATTAGAATAAATGGAAAATGAAAGCCTACCTTAGTTCCTTCTTAGATCCATTAAATAACACAATTTCTATTCTTTAACACTTCAGGTGACCTATAGAAGATGAAAACATAGTAGTATGTGCAGAAAGGACCTAAAAAAGGAGACAACTATCACACTTATCTAAAAATAAACAATAATTAAACACACTAACAACCATGAATGAGTTTGTAACAAAATTTCTTGATTGACTTCAGGTGCAAGTTACAATTTCTGCATAGTTTTTGTATACCAACTTGAGGGATCATGAAAAATGGGCTAAAGGCATAAATATATAGTAAAAGAGAAGAAAAGGATCCAATATGGCATATAGGAGAGAATAAAGAGCCATATAATCAATAACTCAAGTATAAATTTAGTTACAGCTTACAATAAATAATCCTCAAGACTTCTCTCTATGTCTAGTGCCTTGCATGCTCCTTGTATGAGCTCTTTATCTTTGAAAACAAGGTGGTGGGACATATTTGAATTGTTAAAAATAATATTATATAATGATACACCATAAATTTATTAGATAACTCCTATTATCATGAGATCAATATCAGTGAATAACTTCTTCATGTTTTAGACTTGGAACATGCATTTAGTTAAGGATCAGTTAACTCATGATTTGCACAAAAGGGTCAAGTATGCATGTGATTGGAAATTACAGACCAGTTAAATAATGTAAATTTCACATAAATATCATTAATTCAGTGTGATAATTCCATATAAAATCTTATCAATAGATTTCAATACCATTTTCCTCTTTTTTTGATTGACCAGATAGGTCTATTAGGCCAATTAGGCCTAGTAGCCTAACTACCTATACTTAATAGCCATGAAAAACTTGTATGAAACTTTTATAACCTATAAAAGAGTGATTATTAGGCTTGAATCAAACTTACATATCATGAAATAGGTCCTCTTGAGGAAGAAACACCTGCAACATGGTCAAACTAGTTGACTAGGTCAATCTATCTTGAATTTTTGTAGACTGGCTATTTTGAATGAGATCCAAAGGGAACTTGTAGGCATATTTATGATAATATGATGATTTGAGTAGGTATAAATTTTTTTGTTATTCATTTTCAAATTCTTTTCATTTCCTTAAACTACCTCTCACCTCTCCTTGTGCACTTTTAATTCTCAAATTCATGTTTTTGTCCATGTTCATACCCCATTCATACAAAAAATGGTCATGAACATGAATAAATAAGATTTTACTTGATTATATAGGTGTTAGTTAGGAGGTTTCAATAATTTTGGATGCATTATTATTCAATTCTTCACAAATAGGACTATAGTAGGGTTTTACAAGGGTTTTAATGGTCCATATCTTCTTAATGATGATTCATAAATCATGAGCCTTGAATGCCTAAACCAATGCCACAAAAAATTAGTGTAATACACCATATAACTCTCCCAAATTACTCATCTTCCCATGATTAAGGTGTATAACATGGTGAGGATGTGAAGTCACCTCTTAGAGTGGAAAACATGATTTCTAAGCATGCTTGGTGTTCTTGAGGGTAAAATATTAGTCATAATGCATCTAATGGGGATAAAATTAGGCATACACATCTATTATATCCATATTATGATGTTCATTGAGATTTTGAGTGTCATCATGACATTGTTTTAGATCTTGCTACCCCTTCTTGATAGCCTTGTCTAGTGATGTCAATAGTTGGGCATATATCTATGCAAGGTTTCTTAGTATTCTGACCTTATGTTGAGTTTAAAGGTTCAAATAAATTGTATAAAACATGAATAACATAGATAATTTTCTTTTATATCATATAATTGTCTTGATCAAGCCATTATTTTAATATTTGTATGCAAATAACTCCTTGTTTTGACCTACAGACCTATCTACCTATGGAAATGACAAAAAAACCATTTTATATTATATTAAAAATGTTATTTAGGAATTTTAGGAATCCATATTACTCCTCAAACTTATTTAATGTGAAATTACCCTTCATTCATTTGTTTATAGGCTCAAAATAGCCTTATTTAGCCTAGTCCATATAGTAAGGGTACTGCACATCTCAACAAATAGGTCATGGAGGTGATCATTAGAGTTAAGAATAGTTTAAATTTTATTTAATATCTCAAATCTATCTTATGGATTCATATTTATGGTTCTTTCCTCCATCAAGTAGTTATCAGGGTTTTACAAGGGTTTTAAAGGCTCTAAACTTCTTAGTAATTATTCATAGCATACAAACCCCTAATGGGAGACTTATTACCATATATATGGAG
Source organism: Torreya grandis (assembly GCA_037957365.1). NCBI lineage: Eukaryota > Viridiplantae > Streptophyta > Pinopsida > Cupressales > Taxaceae > Torreya > Torreya grandis. The sequence goes on along the minus strand of JARHVA010009058.1, from coordinate 29,807 downwards.
TATATTTAACCACTAAAAAACCATGATAATAACAAGTTACCATGAAAAATGTGTGTAGATATGTCTATGTGGTGAAGTTGTGCTTCGAGTGGTTGTCATGGATTCAGTGTGTAAGAAAGAATCTTTAGGAGTCAAACAAGATAATATTTATGCATTTTCTCCACTCCAACACCTCCTTCAAGGTTTAAATTAACCTCCAAAATATACAAATTATCATAAAGTGAATAGATATCCCATGAAGAGTTCAAAATGATGATTGTGTCTCTCAAGGGTTTTGAGCTTGCCTACTTGTTTTAACCCTCCAAGAGCATGTTTTCTTGAAATTCAAAGTTTATTCATTATAAAAAATTGTATGAATATTTAAAATCATGTTTCCATTCCTAAAAAGACCTCTCATGAAGCTCAAACCCTCTACCACACCTTAAAACACTCTAGGAAGTTTGCCTAAGCTCCAATTATGACTACCAACAGACATGTGGATGACTGTAACAAAAAAATGAATACTTACACTCATCAAGTGACCTCAAAAATACCATAAATATTTATAATCACTCATTAACACCATTTATATCAATTTTCATACTTGTATCTTATCTATAGAGGCTAGTAGATGTTTTTTACCAAAATTAACTAGTAGGTTGCCTATACTACAATAGACTTATGACTGCATTTTCTTCTTTTGACCTTATATTTGAGCATAAGAGTGTCAAAAATGCTTTTATAATGGTATGAAAACCTTATTTAAATAATATTTATTCTTTATGGGTCACCTTTCAACCTTGTTCAACTTATGTGACACCATACCTCTTCAAGAAACCTCAATATGACTACCTTAGTAACACTATTCTAGGTGATTTCATGAAAATTGTAAGTGTTTGGTAACTATTTAATCATAATATGTCAATTTTAGACCTCCTAAGATAATTTAAACCTTTATCTTATCTCTTTCATGAGAATATTTCTCCTCAAACAATGTTTTTAGACCTTACATAGTCTTAATCTGTATAAGCCTATGTACTTTAATGGTTCTGCATTAAAGGTCATGATCTTTGATGAAGGTTTAAAAAATTTCAATTTTTCATTTGAATTTCATGGGTAATTTCATAATTTCCATCCTTGAGTAAATGTAACTTGAGCTTACACTTTTGGGGCATATGAATGTGTTAAACTTTTGACCACCTAGTATGGTTGTAGGTGGTCATTCCAAGATTGAATTTTAGAGTGAAACCTATTTAGGACAATATTTTTCATTTTTTAATCAATTTTAATTGTTCTTATAAATCCTCCATTTTATCATATAACTCCTCCATAGACTCTTATACTCTCATCCTTTTATTGGACTTGAAGATAGGCCTATGTTTTTAACAAGGCTATAGGTGACTTTATGAGGTGAATGACTGTGACCTTGTAATTTGAGCCTCATATTTTAATAGAAAATTTCACAATATTATTATGTAACTCTCTAAATTAGGTGTAAAACCCCATTTATATTCAATGTATAACAACACCTTTCTCACAGTTATGATGTGATTTAACTTTCATGCTTCAAAATGAACTCAAGCCCTATTGTAGGTGGTGATCCACATGAAAATAGGTCCTATTTTGAATTTGATCTACTCCAAGGCTTGAATTTGAGTGAAATTTCATATGCATCACTTAATTAAATTGTATAATTTATACACATCATTATACCTTCTTTAAAAAAGAACTTTCCTTATAACATGCATGACTGTGTAGAGTGATTTGGATCTTGTACAGACTAAGAACACATCATAGGATTTGAAACACACTAACAGGCATCCCAAAGTCACTCTAATTCTCTTAAATTTTCTTGAAATTATTCAATAAGTTCAAATATTTGTCAAACATCCAAGCTTTTCATTTTGACTGTAAATCCTTGATCTCATCTTATTTTTTATCTTGGTTGTAGATGACTATTATATGGACTATGTATAAGTTTGGACTTTAATAAGGTCACAAAATAATGTTTATTAATTTTTTCATTCACTTTAAGAAAAATGATAATAGATTTCAACCTTATTCATGCATAACCATGACTTATCATGTTCTCAAGACAAAATCTTCATGATTCATAACTTGACTGAGTTCCTTTAGCTATAGGTGGAGATTTTTATCTCTTTAGAACTATTTTAAGGTCTGCATACCACACTTGCATGACCATGAAGCTTCTTAAACACCCTTAACTCTTTATTTATAGTGTTTTCATTAGGTGAAAAGGGTGGAAGGTGGTGATATGCTGATGGATGATGAGAACATTGAATGGATATGGAGATGGAGCCTCAAAATAGTGGGGAATGGTAGTGACAAGGCAGTGATATGGAATGGAAAAAAATGGAGGTGAAAATAACATGAGGAGTATATGACAAGACCATCTTGAGGGTCTTATGTAACCATAAGCACATGTTCAATAAGATATGTTAGTTTGGGGGCCTTTGAACAAGTATATGGTGCCAAAATGGAAACCTAGGAGTTTTATAAGAACCTTAACAAATGCTAAGAAATCATAAAAATTGCTAAATTGAGAATCCATGAAGATATTGATAGCACATTGATAGATTCCTTGATATGGATATTTTAATTAAATTTTTATTAATCTTGAATGAGGAACATATGACATGAATGAAATCCCTTCAAATAAGAATCCAACAAATCTTGATGTTCCTTATCTCTTATGAATCGTACAAACTCTCTTCATATGCTTATAGACTGAAGATTTGAACTATATGCCTTCTTAAGCTCCATATGACCCTCAAACATGTGGAAAGGAACTGATGAATTTCATGTAAAGGTGGCTCATGCTCTTGAAAAACTCCATAAACTTGAATATTTATACCATGATGCCCAGATGAAGAGAAAACTTAGAAAACCTCTTGCCTACTTGGATGAAGGAGACATAGTGAGTACCTTGACTTCAAAAGTATGGTTCATGAAGGAGAAAAGACCAAATTGAGAACACTTTACATATTTAGAACCTCTCTGAGGCCCTTTTTTCCCAAAATTTTAGACACTCTAGAAGAAAAAATCAAATTTGCAACTACTCATAAGAATCATGAAATATTATCTACAATAATATTACATCCCCCCTTTAATCCATAGGGGTTGTTTTCAGACCAAGTAGTCCTCTAAATTTTCAAATTTTTATCATCCAAGCACCTTTGTCAAGATTTATACTAGTTGCTTTGTTGCCAGGTAATGTTACAACTTGACACTACCATCTTTCACATAGTGTTGAATCAAATGAAATTTGGTATTGATGTGTTTGGTTTGGTCATGAAAGACTAGATTCTTTACCATCTAGATTGTAGAAGTGTTGTCAACCATGAGAGGTTTTGATGAAACCTATTTCTCCTATAAATATGAAAGAAACCTTATGAGCCACAAGATCTATCTAGTTGACTCTAAAGTGGACATATACTTCTTTTGTTGAAGAAATTGCCAACACTGATTGCTTCTTGGATTTCCAACTAATAACTACTATTCCCAAATTTGTATAAAAATTGAGGTGGAATTTCCATATTCATGATCACCAACATAGTTAGAATCTGAATACCCAACCAATTTCAAGTCTCTTACCCTGGAGTATTTGAGCCCAAAATGTTTTCTGCCTTTGAGATATATAATGACCCTTTTTGTTACTACCCAATGACTCTTCATGGGTTGTTGCATGAATATTGAGAGGACACCAAATACATATGATATATCTAGTTGAGTGGTAGTCACATAAATCAAACTTCCAATGAGGTATTTGTATTTAGTGGCATCAACCAAATATATTGAATCTTCAGATGTCAATTTGAGATTTTGTTTCATGGGCATGCTGAGAGGTTTACAATCTTCCATTTTGAACTTGCTTAGAATGTCACAAATGTACTTATATTGAGTTATGAAGAAATAATTTGGTTTTTGAATTACTTAAATACCCAAATAGTATTGAAGACAACCTAAATCAATCATTTCAAATCTTTTCATCAACTCTAATTTGAATTTTGTAATGTGTCATTCATTGTTCCCTGTGATGAGCAAATCATCAACATATACCACCATAAATACAACTATTTTGTCAATTGTTTTGATGAAAAGAGTTGCATCTTCAAAATCAAAAAATTTGTGTAGACACCTAAAATTGGCCATCGATAACCTCCAATTAGGGTTTTAACTAATTCCCACTCAAATGCACAATTTGGCCTAAAAACATTAAAACATGCTAAATGATGTGAAAATAACATATTCAAGTGCCAATATTGGCTAGGGTATCCCTAAATTGGGCAATGAAATTTATGAGATAGCTAACTTTGATTATATCATTTCAAGTTAAAATGCCAATTTTGCATCCACATGCTCTGGACTGCTCTTTTCTATCAAAACTTCTGCACAAGATGCGTGCATTTGTTAATTTTTTTAGTAACATTCTAAATGGGAATAGGGATATAATGCATTTGACATTGCCTTCCAATTCTAATCTAATCAAATATTGGACCAATAACATATCATTATGATCAATTTGAGTAGTTTGTGCACAATGTGCTTAATCACGCTTAAGAGCTAATTAAACCAAATTACTGCCTAATCAAGAATTCCATGGAAACTTCTTGAATAATTTTTTTTGGAAATGAATATTGAATATCTGCATCTAGGTGACCTCATTTCTTGGGAAGACATCCCTAGGCCATAAATTCCATAAATATTAGGATTCATGCCTCCTATGCCTCATCAATGCCTTCCATGATGCCCTCCATGCCTCTTAAGTTCCCCTTATTCCAATGTCATGATGAGGATAATTATAAAATTAATTACAAAAATTGAATTAATCTTCAACCACAACATCTCAATCTCAAGATGGATAGTTTAGATTTATTTTGATCAAATCCAAAAATCTATAAATAGAGAGGCCAAGAACAACATTTCTAATCTTTTTTTATTCAAAGTTATAATGCCAAATTGGTTCCAAAAGATTCAATAAATTAGTGTTACCATGCCAAATTGATTCCAAGCCAAGCCAAGCCACAAGACAAAGGTACCGAGGAGAGATGGAGGTAGCCAAGCTTTCATTGCCAAGGACTTCATGAGTAGAAGCCGAGTAAGCCACCACTACAAAGGCATTTAGAGCATATAAGGAAGGTGAAGGAATTATTGTGTTTTCATTCCTTGATTTTTAGTTGTGTTTGTCATTTAATTTTGTTAACTAAGATCTCCCTAGTGTCTAGGCCTAGAGATATTATGTTATTAGTGTGCTTATTTCATTTTGTTTTCATTTTGGAACTAACACCATATTAACCATCCTCTCTTGAGTAAAATTCCTAGATCACATAATGGCACACCTAGTGGGACTAGATGCATCTTACACATGAAGGAGATAATTTTGCAACTCTAAAATATTTATTTAAGCCTTTAAAACTCTTGTAAATTGATTTTCTAATTTTATTTTGCCATTTTTGATTACCAATTTTACATAGTAACTGACATTGGTAGGAAATATTGACATCAATTACTTACTTAACCGACATCAATCAGTAAAACTAATATCGATTAGATCTTGGTTAGCCAAATTAACTGATGTCAGTAGTAATAACCGATGTTGGTTATTATGATTTTCTAAAAACATAGACCCAAGAGATACTTTTCCAAAGTTTATCATTTCAAACTCAAAAGAGCTTCAAAGCTAAAGGACATGTTAATAATTTTGTTGTAGGACAAAGTTTGGTATTTACTTAAACCATGTTTAAATCACCTTTGCATGCTTAAAAATCTATTAGGAACCTTGTTTTTAGGTGTTTAACAAATAATTTAGATGTTTTTGATGAATTTTTCCAAAGTTTGCAACTAAGATCAAGCGGTCAAATGAATGCCACCAAATCTTTCCTTTTGGGTTTAAAATTAAACACACTTGTCAATTCTTGTTTATAATAGTTGTTTAATCAAATTTTTTTTAGAAAAAGAGGTATGTTGCATGTATACTCTTCCATTTATCCCCTATAGGGAACCCTTGGAATCAAATGTGCCATTACTATTGCACAAATCCTATTCCAAGGCTTAGAAAGAATGTCATCTAAAGCACTCCACAAAATTTCATCAAAGTTTGGGTGACCTTGAAAATGACCCTAAAGTCTTTCTATTTTATGCTTTCTTTATTTTCATGCAAACTTGGCTTGCGAGGGTGATGATATTATCTCCCACGAGTTCTTTAGGGAAGCTTTGACCCAATTTTTCACCTCCCGGCATTGACTTCACTTACCCCTTTGGAGTTGTACATGAGACGTATCTATATTTAGACATTACACTATACTGAGCGAACAATAGGATGTAGTGGTTGTAAAAAGGAATAAACTTTTTTACAACTAGCCAATGCCATGGTCACCTAATTTCCATGATTTTATTTTGTATTTTTTGGCATGAAAGTCATTATATAATTGATTCCCCTAGAACGATTGAAACCTTGCTAATTTTAGTCAACCCCATTTTACCATACCCTTACTAGGATTTGGATGATTATACTTAGTATATTTTTGGATCATTTTCTCATTTGGTATATTTTGAGACTAAAAATTGTTTGTTTTTTCATAAATCCATGTCAAAAGCAATTTATCTATACATCACTCTTTTGTATAAAGAGGCGTTATGCTAACCATTTTATACCACACTTATTCCTTGTAATTTTTACTAAACTTGTTTGTGTGTGTGTCGTTTGAGTTACAGAGGGTAACGTTATGCTCCCTAAATCATGTCAAACCGTTTTTCCTTTGAGTCTTTGAAACATAGTATTGACCACATCATGCAAGCATGTTTGCACCATTAGGCTGCTCAATTTATTTCAAGACTAGTTTACCTTGCACCAAAAATCATTGTTTCAAACCATGTCATGTATACCATTTAGACCTTTGTATTGTGCCATCATGCTGTCCAATCTTATTTAATTTGTTTCGTCAAATCCTAGTTTTCAATGTTGAAGTTTACAATTAGCCTTGTTAAGTTTGGATCCAAACATTGATTGATTTTTATTTAGGCCTTAATTCATGGGGCTGATACATAGATCTTTCTCTTTTGGGTTACGTAACTTTAGTTAATCGATTACCCAAATTTGAAAACTATTGATGGTTTGTTTGTTTAGCACCTATCCTCATCATTGTTCATGCCTTTATTTGGGAAAACATAGTCTTTCTTCAAAGAGCCTTTTGTCTCATGCCTTATGCCAATTGATCATGTTTATGTTTGATTCTATGTGTTAGGTTTGTGTCAAAGTTATTTACAAACTCGTTAGATTAAATCAAATCACATAAACCTTTGTTTCAAGTCTAGATTTTGATGCCATTTGGCTAAAAGTCCTAGCACATGCCTATTTTTTTGATCTTAGCTTTTGAATCTAAATTTGGACAAAAGACCTAGTAACTCAACTTTTCCCTTTCCTAGTTTAGACCTTATTTGGAAAACTTTGACCTAGACCTTTGACATGCCAGTTTTTTTATTTAGACACTTGACCTTATGTGTGTATGACATTTTATGTTAGATTATTTTATGCCAAGTCTTAACAAAAACCATTTTGGAGATACAACTCCACTTTCAGACCATATTGGAGATACAGCTCCACCCCTTAGACCAAGCTTGAACCATTTATCCTTTGGACATAGTTTTTAGAGTTTGTGGAACTCTAAGCCCTTTTGTTCCATATCTTTCATCATTTAAATAGATATGTCTAGCTACACTTATGGTGGAGTCACTTACAGTCTAACTTATGATAGAATGGCCACATACAATGACTTTTATGGATTTAGTCAAGACCCTAATGATGCTAATATGGTTTATGAGATAGATTTCTATCTGCCTCATAATAATCATTCATGGGAGCAAAGTCATAAAATAACTTATGATCCAACTCAAGACCTGGATTGGTATGAAGAGGCTTGTGAGGAGGAATTTAAATATCCAACTATAGATAATGTTGTTTGGGATATAGATCCATATCCTCTTTGGAATAATTAGTATGTGGAATACAATCAAGAACTAACATATGAGCCAACTCACAACTAGGATGATATGGTTTATGAAGATGACTTAGATTTTTTGGCTTATGTGAGTAATTAGTCTCCACTATATCATACCATTTCTATTTTAGGACTACAATATCACATCATTCCCATACCAAGACCTCATCCTTTGGTTTGTGTGAGTAATCAGGTTCCATAATGCCAAACCATTTCTATACTAGGACCTCATCCTTTAGATTCTATAAGAAATCAAGCTCCACAATATCCCTTCATCATTCTAAGACCTAGTCTTTTGGCTTATGTGGGAAATCAATCCCTAAAATTCCCTAATGTTACCGTCTTATGACTTTATCTTTTGGATCATGTGAGCAATCATGCTCCCCAAGGCCCTACCATTATCTAACTGCAAGTCATTCCTCCTCCAAAACCAATCCCAACTAAACCTCAATCGATCCAATCTTTTGAAGACCAAGCTATGTTCAAAACTAATATTTTCCAAATCATTAAAAACCAAGGCCAAGAGAACCAACCAATCCAAGACGTTTCTATTAAATCAACCATTTGTGATAAGTCAACCTATGATAAATTATCTATTGATCCTATACCAGTTTTTGAGGAGTCTCACTCTAATGAGCTAATCTTTGCCAAGTCACTTCTTAATGATTATAACTACCCTTGAGAAAATATTTACCTCAACCATGTGCTTGTTTTTTAAGAGCCTCCTATTGATAAGCCAATCTCTAAGGAGTTATCTCTTGACCTTTTTCCCATCCTAGAGGAGTCCCACTTTGATAAACTAGTCTTTATGAAACCCATCATATCATTATAGGTTGTTACTTATCCAATACCAAATATTCAACAAGACATCATTATAATGAAGTACCCATTAGATGAATAATCAAAATTAGAGTTAGGTTCTATTCTTGAACTGACATCATATTTAACATCAAAATTAGAATCAACATCAGTCTCAACATTGGATTTAGAGTCCCTTGATTTAGAATCAGATTCAAGAGAAGAATATGTTCATGGATATTACAATATTGGTTATGCATGCCTCACAGATCAATTTGAATATATTTATCATCTTTATATACTTTTTGAGGATGATTACTTTATCTTCAACATAAGCTATCCTAGTATCTTCTACAAGGATTGTGTAACCTTTCCCCATTCCATTACCATTCCATAGGCCATTACCATAAACCAAAATAGCCATATCATTGACATTCCATCTCTCACAAGTGTCGATTGGGACTAAAAGAATCACACTTTGTTGAATTGCATCCATGGTGACATAGTAATTGAAGAAGAGAAAGGAGTCCAATACAACATTCATGTAGTAGAAGAACACATTCCTAGTGAAACCTTCTCGGAGGCAATACATGACAATGAAGACAAATTTATTGGTGAAAAACTCATAGAGGCACCAATAGCTGAGCACACAATTTCTTCACTGCTTATTGAAGACAAAATCAAAGATGAAATCAAAATAGCTTCCTATCTATAGCCTAATCAAATGGTAGCTACTCTCATGCCCAAATAATAAAAAAAATTGATGGTCCTATCAAGAGAAAAAGTCTTTAGCCCCACCATAACCAAAATTATGTTGAATCTAGCATCAACAACATTATGTGTGACTGAAAGTCTTGATATTTATTTATTTCCCCACCATTCCATATTCCATTATGATTTGCCATTCCATTTCACAAACAAGCCTACCATCCATTATTTTTCCCTATTTACCACCCATGGTTACACTTGCCTTTATAGAGGCTATAAAGATACTTTGTCTTGATGTTTGAAGGAATCAAAACCAATGACCAAGGAAGATCACAAAAGCATTCTTAACAACTAGATCTATATCAAGTTTTTGATAGAGAAGTTATTCAAATGAGGTGTGGTCTATAAATTAACATGATCGAGTATTCTATTTGTATCATTTGTTTATTAGGACATGCATCTCCTCATTAACAAGAAAAATAGAATAAAAAACCACACCAAAGCCAAAAACATGTACCATACCATTTCATTGCCATGCCATTGCCATTGTTACATATCCATTTTCCATTGCTGAAGTACACAACCATTCACCCCATTACTTGGGGGCAATATTCTTACAATTTCATCCAATCTATTAAAAAACATCATTATCCTTAGCAAGACCATGTCATCCTATCATTCCATTCCTATTTAGACCAAATCTTGTTTTTAGTCATCCTACCTAATCTTATTTTGATCTTGGTTCATTTGGTTCTTACCATACCTTTTTGTGGGGGGCTTCTGACCAAGTTTTAACAATCAATCCAATCTATGTTTTAATGATAGTCTATGAAAGTAGTGTGATATTTGATCTGACAAGATATCTTTAATCTTATCAGGTTTTTTTATGTGAGCCTGATTATAACTACCTATGGGAAAATTAGTGTCTCACTAGTCTTGCTATTAATTATAACCACTTATGGGAAAATTAGTATCATTGACCTATGCCATTATATCCTAGTTATAGCTACCTATGGGAAAACTTAGGGAAAAACTTGTTTACCATGCATTATCTCATCACTTTTCCATCATTGTTTTCATTTGACTAGCCATTTACTAGATTTGAGAACTTGTTGAGACCTAGTTGGTTTTTCCTCACCTTTTGTGTGGATGGAATTACTATGACTTGAGGTCATTTAGGACTATATGGGTCATACTCAATTCATGTTGAGGTCACCTCAGTCAACCTTTCCATATGCCCTTGCCATTTTGTGAGTAGGTATCTTGTCATTCTCTAATGAGTTAAGATACTCTCAAAATTCTAAAAACATTCAAATATTTAAAAAAAATCCAAAAATATTTGTCCTATCTAAGCCTAGTTAGTTATCTTTAATTCAGCTTACTGGGGCATTGTCATTGTTAGGATGCTTTCTTTTGCTTTTGTTTTCAAGATTTATATTTGTTTGTTTATTTCAAGTTGTTTGTTTGTTTATTCACTTGCCTATTTTTTTTCTTTCAGCATTGTTTCCTCAACTCAGTCTATAGGTGTTCATTAGGTGATTCCTTTTACACATTATTCTTGAGTACATCTATATTCATCCATTAACATTATCATCATGGTTTTTATCATTGGTGCATTATTTTTTGAGTGTTTATTGGATTGAGAGTCATTCCTTATGCATATTTTGGAACTCTTCATGGTGTTCTATCATGAGGCCTACCATCACATGCTACAAGAAAAATTAGCTTCAAGAGGGTCTACAATCAATGGAGGCACAAAATTTTCTCCTTGGCACCTTGGCAGATTCTCCCATCCAACCCTTGATCAAATTAACCCATTGACCATTCTAGTTATGTCAATATTAATTAGGATGTGCATTTCCTCATTAATAGGTACAACTGAATCATTCACATTGATTAATCTTATTTCTCTATCCATATCTTTCATCACTTAACATCCAATCATCTTTAATCTATATTTTAGGTTATATCCTTAAGTTATGCTTGCTAATTATCCCTAACTGGGGCACAATCATCTTTGGCCATTCTAGGTCCTCTTAATGATTATAACTGCCTATGAGCAAATCATTATTTTGACTTTTATTCTTGATTATAACTACCTTTGTGTAAATCAACCTCATTTTTACGTCAATGCTTGCAAGAATTTTCACATTTGGATTAATCTCATCCATGGGTTAATTCCACCTTTCTTCTTTTTTTTTTCGAGGGACTGTCCATCAATAAATGTGATGACCACTCCCTCAAGGTGGCATCATCATAGGCTTCCCAAAACCATTTGGTTCTTGTTATTTTTGGTATATATTCCATTCCTCATTATTTTAGAACACATTGCTTTACCTATAGTTTGTAACATCTTCCCAAATAGGGGTAAACTATAGACACCTAAAACTAGCCACCGATAACCTCTAATTAGGGTTTTGGCCAATTTCCACCTAGAATGCATAATTTGGCCTAAAAACACTAAATCACTCTATATGATGTGAAATTGACATATTCAAGTGCTGATTTTGGCCTGGGTATCCCTAAATGGGGTAGTGCAATTTATGAGCTAGCTAACTTTGCACCCACATGCTCTGGACTGCTCTTTCCTATCAAAACTTCTACACAAGATGCATTCATTTGTTATTTATTATTGGTAAAATTCTAAATAGGAATATAGATCCAACACATCTAACATTGCCTTCTAATTCCAATCCATCAAATTTTGGACCAATAAAAAGGCATTCTAATCAATTTGAGTAGTTTGTGCACAATGTGCTTAATCATGCTTAAGAGCTAATTAAACCAAATTAGAGCCTAATCAAAAATTCCATGGAAACTTGTTCAATACTTTTTTTTGGAAATGAATATTAAATATTTACATCATCAGGTCACCTCATTTCTTGGGAAGACATCCTTAGGCCATAAATTCCACAAATATCAGGGTTCATTCCTCCTATGCATTATCACTACCTTTTATGATGCCCTCCATGCCTCTTAATTTCCCATTCTTCTAATGCCATGAGGAGGATAATTATAAACTTAATTCCAAAAATTTAATTATTCCTCAACCAAACATCTCAATCTTAGGATGGATGGTTTACATTGATTCTAATCAAATCCAAAAATCTATAAATAGAGAGGCCAAGAACATCATTTCTAAGTTTTTTTGATGCAAAGTTATAATGCCAAATTGGCTACAAACCTTCAAGTAATTAGTGTTACCATGCCAAATTTATTCCAAGCCAAGATTCCATTACCAAGGACTCCATGAGCATAAGCTAAGCAAGCCACCACTACAAAGGCATTTGGAGCATCCAAGGAAGGTGAAGGAATTATTGTGTTTTCATTCCTTATTTTTTAGTTGTGTTTATCATTTGATTTTGTTAACTAAGCTCTCCCTAGTGTCTAGACCTAGATATGCTATGCTATTAGTGTGTTTATTTCATTTTGTTTTCATTTTAGAACTAACACCATACTAACCATCCTCTCTTGAGTCAAATTCCTAGATCATAGTTCTAAGTTCATGTTCATGAGGTACTTAGCTAGTTTTTTGTACCATGATCGAGGGGCTTATTTTAAAACATAAAATGATTTTTCTATTTTGCACACTTGTGATCTTATCCCTTTGATACAAAACCATCAAGTTGTGTCATATAAATAGTTTCCTTAAGGCATTCAATTAGAAATGTAGTTTTGACATCCATTTGGTTAACTTTCTATCTGTTGTGAGCTAATAGAGACAACATGGTCTAAATGGTAGTCCATTTTGATGTAGGTGTAAATGTTTTATTATATCCAATTCATTAATTTTGAGCATATACCTTTGTGACAATCCTTGCTTTGTGTTTGTTAAGTGAGCCATCTACCTTGTATTTATTATGATAGACCCACTTGCAACCAATCAGTTTTCAACCATGTGGTAGATCAACCAGATTCCAAGTCTTATTTTTCACCAATGAATTATACTCATATTTCATTTATTTTATCAAAGGGTCAAACTTCTTATATTGCTTTAAATTTTTTGGTTCTAAATTAAACATAACATTGAGTTCCTCTTGAGAATCATCCAATGTGTGTTTTCTAATCATGTATAAAATTTCATCAATAGATTTGTCTAGTTGAGAGGAAGTTGCATGTGCATTTTGAGTGCCTATTTTCCAAAATTTATCAAGCCTCACATATTTTAGTGTTTGAGTGTCCTACTAATGCATCTTGTTCTATGTTGCAGGTGCTTCGAGTTCATCCTCTAAAGTTACTTCACTATCTACCCTCTGCTCGACTAGCTCCTATTCAATATTTGATGAAGTTTCATTCTCTCCTTTAGGAGGAGTTTCAAGCTCATGTATATGAGACAAAAAAAAATATTCCCAACTTTATGTCCCCCACTCATTGTTTAGAATGTTCAAATCATGCTCTTTGTAGACATCAAGTCGACTCAACTGCTAATCAATATGCACTTTGTCCTTTGAAGTTTCATAAAAGATGAATTCTCTTGTGAAAATAAACTTCTTCTCTTTCTCATTGTATAGCTTGAATTCCTTGAAGAAATTAGAATATCCCAAAAGGATGCATTTTTAACTCCTTTGGTCCAATTTATTTATCTTCTCCTTTGGAATCAATTTATAACAAGTGGATCCAAAAATATGAAGGTGTCAAACTAAAGTGAGGTAACCACACCACATGTCCTACAGTCTTTGATTCAAGAGCTATTGATAGTGATTTTTTGTGAAGGTATACTATTGTTTTAGCTACTTCAGCCCAAAAGTGAAGATTTACCCCTTTGAAATACAATATTGCACAAACCATATTCATCATAGTTCTACTCATTATTTTAACTACATTTTGTTGTGGAGTGTGTGGAACTGTGAGATGGTGTTTGATCCCATTTTACTCAAGATAGGATTCAAAATTATTTGATATGAATTCACCACCATTATCTATCCTCAGTGTCTTGATGCAAGTTTGTGATTCATTTTTAATCATTATTCAAAACTTTTTGAAAGTATCGAAAGCTTATGATTTCTTTTTTAGAAAGTATATACATGTCATCTTGTTATAGTGATCAATGAATAGCTTGAATTACTTATGACCACCAATGGAGAGGATTGGAAGAGAACACAAGTGTGAATGATTAAGCTATAATTTTATATCTACTTTCCAATGTGACTTTAGAAATGGTTATCTTGCATGTTTATCCAAGATGGAGGCTTTACACTTCTCATCTAATTTTGTGGGCAATGTAGGCATACCAAAAACATCATTCTTTTGCAGTACATGAATGTTTTTATAATGAGTGTGCCCAAATATATCTTGAAACTAAATGTTTTGAGACATTCCATCTTCCATAAGATGAATAAAACTCCTTGAATTTAATGGCTCACCCTTTAGTTTGAGTAGTTTCCCTTCCTCATATCCAATCAAGACAACTGCATTGTCAATTTTTCTCCTAAATGTGACGTCAATATTATCTAAAAAAATGAAATGGCCTTGTTTCCTTATGAGCACTAGGGACAAAAATTTTTATTTCAATTGAGGAAGGTAAAGAACATTCTCAAGTTTGTAGTCTAGAAGCCCTAAATACTTGAGTCAAATTATACCTCTTCCTTGTGGTTTTAGACTTGATCTATCTATGAAGTATATTGATCCAAAAATTTATTCATTATCCTCCTCAAATAAGTGTTTTGGAAATTCATATATTGAGTAGTGATAGTATCAATAACCTAAGCATCAAACCATGAAGAAATGATCAAGACATTGTTTGCTTCATCATATGTACTAGGAAACACACATTCACTAGTGAATTAGGCTGAGTTTGCCTCTTTTGACTATTTATTTGAATTTACCTCTTTATTTTTATGGTATGATTAAATTTTATTCCATGAAGTCCTATATTCATGAGTATCATGTCTTAATTTTATGTCACATCATTCAAAATAGAGATTTTGTTTATCATTCTATTTTTTGTTTTGACCACCATGATTTTCATTTTTGCCACCTTTTACCTTATAATTATTATTGTACTTGTTATTGCCTTAATTTTTGGAATATGTGGCTTTTTTTGATGGTTTGGAATATTTTTTTGACATATCACACACATTCACCTATTGTGGTTTCAGTTTTCCTTCCAAAGACCTTTACTCTTTCTATCATCTTTTCAACAAACTAGTCAAATGTGAGATTTTTCAATTGATTGCTTTCTTATAGAGACTCAAAATAGGTTGAATAGTTGGGAATAAGTGATTTTATGAATTTAGTAATGTATATGTCCATTTTGACACCTATTTCGTTAAAATCATGTTTGGTAGCTTGTATCTCTAAAGACAATCTCATCATATCACCATCTTTCAACTCTAGGTTAAATAGTTTCAACTAAAATTGAATGAATTCCAACTCTAAATGGGAGTCATATAGGTCCTTCAGTTTATGATATGATTCTCAAGATTTATTTTACCCCTACATATGACAAAACACTTCTCTATCCACCAATGCCCTCATCAAGGCCAAAGCCTTCTAGTTTTTTTGCTTCCATGTTTGAGTGTCCTTTGTATTCTTTGTTGGTCACCTGGTTATTTTTCCCCATCACAAATATCTAACCATAGATCATTAAATATGAGTGTTTTATCTACTTGCTAAGACAATTCTAGCCAACTATCTTTGCTAGTCAAGGTAGTGCCAATAATAGATTTGATGGAATGTATGGTTTTGAGTTTTTGTTTAACTGCAATTGGTTCCTTATCACTCCAAAATGGTCCCATTTTCTATATGCATAAAGACACTAAAAATTATTTACTTTGTCATGAACACAAACTTAAAAACAAAACCTCATACATCAATATACTCAATTTTTCTTGTTTTCTACATTTACGTTTTTTGACATACATAAATGGGTAAAAGAGTTGCTCTCCTTATTTCTCCTTGAATTGTGTAATTTGTTTTTTTACCAAATTTTATTAGAGTATCTTGCCTCAAATATCAATTAAAATATTTTTAAATTAAAAATTTATTACATTTGAAATTTAGCATTTAAAGAATGGAAATTTGTTTTTTTTAATGAAAAAACATAAAAACAATTTATACCTCTCTCTCTTTTTGTTTCATATGGAATATTTGATTTTAAATGTAAAGCCAGAATTCTAATATTGGAATGAAATAAATATATAATCTACAGATTCCATATTTGATACATTCACCCATTTGGGGGCATCTTATACATAGTTTCAATTTCCATGTTACATCTTTCTATACTCTATATCATGGATTTAAAATTGGTATATCTTGATATCAATCATATTACACCACACATATTTTTTATCAACTACTACTACTCTAGAATCAGTTATGTAAATCTTTGTTCTTATATAGATTTATACCACATGTTCATACATACTTTCATTTCTAGATTTGATAGTTTATACTTGATTATGTCTATATGATTCTACATCTATTCAAGGTAACTTGAATATGTCATTATTATATGAGTCTATGCCACTTAATTTTATTGTATGTATGCTTTGGACATTTACCCATGTCCTTGTGTGTGTCTTCTTGATTATTTTTATGAACGTTTGAACATGTCCTCCCATGTGGATCCATGCCTACTTTATTTATTTTTACATATATGAAAATTTGAACATGTCCTTATATGTATTTATTTCTTATAATTAGTGACATGTGACCATGTCCCTTGTATTGTGTCCCCTTGGCCTACTTTATGTGCCTCATGTGTGTTATATGTATACTTTTATGTATGATTCATGGCCATGACACTTATCTCTTGTTTGTTACACACTCCAGTTTTAGATGCCATGAGGCACCTCATGCATCCCTCCTTCCTCCTTAGGTTCCTTGATGGACATCATACCCCATACCCCTAGGTAGTTATTTAGTTTATTACTCAGATTTGTTGTCCATACACATGATTACACTGTTATATCTATCTTGATAGCCTTGTGAATGATAGATATAACATACATTGTACATTGCAAACATATGCTAAAATTATCTTACATTTTGAAGTCATGTATACATATTATATTATTTTATTACATAGATATCATTATTGCTTAGGCTAACACATCATGTAGAGATTTTTATTTTGAAGACATTTCTTACACAGGTTTAAAAACTCCCCTTAAAAGAGGGGGAATTTATAGATGTTCATCACAAAGATTATGCCATATAAATATGCTCATAGTATAGTTTTTATCACATATACATAGAATAAATAACTCAATTTCAGGAAAACAAAGTGGAAAATTGTCAGACAAATATTAGATTTAGTTTGGTATAAAACAACACAGTTGGACACTAGCACCAAAAGTGGACACTAACACCATAATGCTAATGTATAAGGTAAGGAACTACTATATAGTAACCAAAAAATTTATAAAATCCATAATTTTCATAAAGGCATAGTAGTTATAATCTAGGTTTACATAGATTCAATTAAGTTTTATTAGTTTTTACTTAGTTTTCCTTAGCTTTACACAAAATCATACTAGTTTTCTTAGATTAAAGGCATCATGAATGGAATGATCACTCCCATTTCAATTTCAAATACTTAGATATAGATTATTGCAACTCAATCTAGAATTCATATACTTAGATATTATATTTGGGGGCATGTGTGTGGCACATTATTTTTATATGCTCACTTATGCACCAGTTGATCAGATGGAATGGAAAACTCCATTTAATTCTCTAAATTATACACATTATACACCATGTTTAATTTATGAACTTGATTAATGCCTTAATCCATATATAATTATTGGCATTACCACGTAGTTCTTGAGCTACATACCTAAGTGCCTGATAAGCTCCTAGGTTGATTTTCATTCCATAGTTATTGAGTGGCTATAGAGGTATTATATATAGTTTTAGTTATAGTCATACAAATTTAATTACATTATGCAATTTATTTACATATGAATATTCTACGCATGGGTAGGCAATTATGGAGTCATAATCTACTTGATTTCTTGAGCCACCTACATAAGAGGGTTGGATAAGCCATTAGTCCAATCCAAGATATTCATAGGTCATGATCCATTGAGTAAGGTTGGGAAATTATGGATTTAAAACTTGATTGAGTTTTTGAGCTTCTCACACATGGGGATTGATTAAGCCATTCTACTTAGTCCAAGTTATTCATCAATTTATCACTATCTACACAAAAAGGATGTCACTAGGGTTAGGCATTGGTTAGAATACCTAATGAGGTGTATTTATTCCTTTCCTCTCTCTTATATCTTTACTTATTTTTTATTTGATTTTGATAACTCTTAAGTAAGGAATGATCTATGCATGTTTCATTTACAAGACACACAATGGAACATGCTTCACAAACTTAGATCCAGATTCATGGGCTTCATCTTTTAGGTAAGTCTAGGTATGTTTATTTTCATTTATCCTATTCACTTTGATTTTTTGTATGTATAAAATAAATTAGGGTCAAATGTAGTCATATAAAATGTCACTTGAGTGGAAAGAGTGTTAGTTGAGACCACCCATCCCTAGATTAGCCCTAGACCTATATTAGGGCCTATTTAGACACTTATATAGATTTTGTGTGGGTCTTATACATATATAGATATATCAAAATTAGTCTTAGAATCTTCCTTATGAATCTAGGCCCCTAGTGCCTTAGGTTCTACCACTTGGACATTAACACCATAACTTAACACTAGTAAAATAATGTTAGTGTCCTAGTTGGGCATTATTATACTTTTCCCTCTTTTTATTGCCAATGGATATATTTCAATTATAAAGACACCTAGGGTCAACTAGACCTATTTTAATCCCTGCAAAAGCACCAAATCAATATGTATACATGACTTTTAGTCCTTTATTCACTAAATATAAATTAGATACAAATACACATAAATAAGCTTAGAACAAGTTGTGCACAATCAAGGTTATAATACCTAATCTACCCTACTTATGCATACAATCATATACAACCTTCTTAAGCTCAAAATATACAAATTTATAGTCTCGAGCCTCACTTAAGGCACTCAAACATGCATTCATTCTATCTTTACTTTGCACTTGTACCAACACATAGGTGGGGAGAACTACATCAGGCTTGATCCATCCTCAAAGTATTAGTATGTATGAAACTCTCATAATAGTGTGGTTTTGAGGATGTATAACCTACCCAAATAACACCACACATTTAATACAATGAAGTAGGGTTTTTACACATAAGAATAGGCTTGGCAGATTTAGACACAGGTGCCCCCATAAGTACATATCAGTTCTTACACAGAGGACATTAGTGCCAAAACTAGACATTATCACAACAATTATAATATATAAGGTAGGTAACTATTTTCAAGGAGGGTTTATAACACCTGGATCCTATTTGAGATACTCATACTAGCTCTTATACTAGTTTTCAGCTTCTAGATCCTTCATCTTAGGTAGTTTCCAACTAACTATTCATTTGTGTCATTCATTTTTATTATTTAAAATATAATATTTTATCATTTCTTTCACAAATTAATGTATTTATTTATTTCATATTTTATACCATGATTTACTACATTCAGACCCTTTAATAACCTAGGGCTTAAACTCCATAAACCATTAAAAGTTAAATCACATGAACATTCAATTATAATCTTGAGAGAGTCACAAAATACATTTTTATAATAGTATAATCTTGGTAATATCCTAATTATTTCATGAAAATACAACCCAACTAAAACTTAGGTAGATATCCTATGATCTTAGGTAGAATTTGGTTGGATATAACCAATGCATTCATTGGTTGTAGGTCTAGAAACATGCCCATTTTCAATGGAAATACCCAAAAAAAACCATTTTTTTATCCACCTATCCAACATTCATTATATGGGGATCAATATCCATGAGTATAAGTGGAAGATGATGAGCATGTTCCCTTGAAAAGGTTTTTCACCATTAAATGTAACCCTTTATTTCAAGAACAAGAGGAAGACACAATCATTTCCAACACCATACAAAACATGTAGATAACAAATGGACATACTGATAACAGTATTGCATGCACACATTATCCCATTTCAAATATTTTTCCTAAAAAATACACGTCATACAAAAAATATGATATTATGACTTTCCATCATTGCTTACCATAATTTATTCCTTGTAACACTTCTAAAAAACATTGAATCCATGATATCCTTATGAAAATAAGTGGATATTATGGAAAGAATAACCCTTAATATCAACAATAAGTTAGACTCCTAATGAGATACCCAACTATTCACCATGATTAAAAAACATAAAACAAAATTTACATGTAGGAGATACAGTCAAACAATTGCACTCATCGTGTATATATCAAGGAAGAGTCAAAACCCACTAGACAACATAAAATAAGGGTAAATCTTATTGTCTAGGAAAATGTAAAATTTAAACTACAAAAAATCTTGGATATAAGATTAATATTCCCCATCTCTGACAACTAATGGTTTTCTCTACTTGTCATTATTCCAAAGAATAATAAAAAATAACATATTTATGTGGACTACAAAGAATTAAATACTTCCACAAGGAGAGATCACTTTCCTCTCCCATTAATTAACCAAGTTATTGGAACCCTTTCTAGGAAGAAGTATTTATCTTTCCTAAATGGATTTAACAAATACAACTAGATTAAAATTTCCCCATAAGACCAAGATAAGACAACATTCATAAGCACTTTGGGTATGTATGCTTACTCAGTCTTACCATTTAGGCTATGCAATGCTTATGCCACATTTAAAAGTGTGGTATTGAGACCTTTTTTTGATCTATCCCATGATTATGTTGAAATATACATGGATGACTTCATGTTATATGGGAACACTTAGCATGAATCCCTGGAAAAATTAGAAAAAATTATCCAATGTTGTTAATAAAATAGCATCATTAAGTCATGAGAAGTGTTACATGCTCATGCGAGAAGGAATTGTATTAAAGTACTATACTTCAAACTTAGGAATTAAGGAATACCTTACTAAGATAGAGATGATCAAAAACTTTCCCACACTACAAAAATAATAATATATATGAATCTTTCTAGGACATGCTAGATATTACCATAGGTTAATCAAATAGTTTAGAAAGATAACAACTCCATTGTTTTTTTAGTAGAAAAATGATAAATTTGAATGGACTAATGCATGTTAGAAAACCTTTCAAATTCTTCAAGACTTACATATGATAGCACCCATGTTGAGAGGTATAAATTATAAGCTATCTTTCCTCATTCATATTGATGCATTAGACACATAACTAGGGTAGTAATTTGGAAGAAATAAGATTCACTCAACTACATTATATATTTCACCATAAATAATATACAACATACGTAACTAAACTACATCATCACAAAGAAAGAGTTCCTCATAGTAGTGTATGCTATAAAAATATTCCAACATTACATTACTAGTTATCCTATATTTATTCATATCGATCATGATGATATTAAATATTTAATGAATAAATCCAAAATAAAATTTATGATAATTATATGGTTGTCATTTTTATATTAGTTCAACATTACAATTTTTAATAGCCCTGGTAAAGATAATGTAGTTGCATATTTTATGTCTAGATTACATCCTGATGAAACTAGTCCATTAGGATATGGCTCTTTGCTTGATAAATATCTCTTTACTTTGATTGTTAACCCTCCATGGTTTGAATATATTTATAATTATTTATCTAAAGTTCATACTTCTACATATTTTATACCCACAGAAAAACATAATTTAGTGGCTAAAAGAATCTCATATTCATTGTTTATAGATACCTATTCCACATTGGACCTAATCTAATCATGAGAAGATG